>CM034000.1:11544009-11917953 GCA_019603395.1 Cyrtorhinus lividipennis | reverse complement strand
CGAGACCCATTTCAGTTGAGCGCTTAGTAACAGCAGTTAACAATGTGAATAGAGTCGCGGAATGTATTATACATCAAGGTGTTATTATGTGTAATTATGTTGATTACGGTCATCAATACAACGGAATCAATGCTCCAATACGGTGCTCCGCGACCTGCATAGTAAGCCTCTTGAATAAGGTTTAACCCCTTTAACATTCCTATTCGTTCTGGATTTGTGAAGGTGTAGTTGCGACCACTGGTATAAATTCAAAATAGTGTACATGTTCCTGTAAATATCAAGTGGATAGAGTTATAATACTCGTATTTTCATTAATAATTAATTTATTGATTTTTATGATTTCGGTTTACTTCAATTGCAAAAAAAATTGCGCGGCGTCCGTAACAACCCGAAGAACAACCTTCCTGGAAAATACTCGATTTGGTGGAAACAAAATCACAAACAAAGACCGTTATTTGGGAAGTAGTTGTCTGCGATGTGCGGTTAGAGAGCGATAGATGTGTAGCGATTTGGTATTGGTAATTTTTTTGGCAGAGAGGTCCGGCAAAGAGCAAACTCAAAGACCAACCGACCTCAAAAATATGAGTCCACCTATTATTCCTTGATGTATTTTGTGGAGGAACCACAGCATAAACAAAACGCCTGATGGCGGGTGCCCATTCTTGAAGGGGACGAAGTGATTCTCAATGCACTCCATCTTGTACCTTCAACCCTCGTGATAATGTGATAATGCAACCATCTGGCACATGGCCCAGGTGGTCGAATGACAAAAAACGGCGAGCGCTCAGCAGGGTCTCACGATCTTCTTGATATTATTGCTATCGACGGATAGGTCTGAGGCCAACGGAACGTCATGACACTATAACAAAAATGTGCAAATTCTTACACACGGGTTGGTTATTCCTCGAATGGGGGAAACAGGGGGGGTTGGCGGGTCCCAGACCCATTCCAATCGATTCAGGGTCCAAAATTTAGTGGAATATGATACCCCACACCTAGACACCAGAAATCCTGACACATACCAAATGGGTCGATACATACCCATTTTGACCCATAAATTCTTCCGGTGGTTGCCAATCGTTCTGGGACACACATCATTGAATTCAGCGTCCAAAATTTAGTGGAAAACTATACCCCACACGCCTAGGTAGCAGAAATCCCGAAAACACATATTCAAAATGGGTAATAAATACCCAATGTGACCCATAACTTCTTCCAGTGGATGCCGATCGTTCTGGGACCCATTTAATTGGATTCAGCATCCAAAATTTAGTGGAAAACTATACCCAACACGCCTAGGTAGCAGAAATCCCGAAAACACATATTCAAAATGGGTAATAGATACCCATTTTGACCCATTACTTCCTCCAGTGGGTGCCAATCGTTCTGGGACCCGTTTAATTGGATTCAGCGTCCAAAATTTAGTGGAAAATGACACCCTACTCGCCTAAATCGCCCAGAATCTCGAAAATCCATTGTTCAAAAAACACATTTTGACCCCCCCCCCCCCCCAAATTTGGTCCGATCGGGCTGATAAGTTTCGAGGACCCGTCTCGGCCGGGAACAGACCCCTGACCCAAATTTCAGATTTTTAGAAAATTTTCTACTACCAAAAACGGCGCGGACGATGGACAGCGTACGGCGGAGGGACATCGACCTTTTTTGATCAGGACATCATGAAACGTCCAGAAAAAAATTTTGAGCCAAATCGGAGAGGTTGACCATTATCATGAAAACATAGGTTGATTATTCGAGGAATAACCAACCAAAATGCTGCAAATTCTTACATTTATTCTTTACATTCCTTGAACCTGATGGAGACTAATTTAAACCTCGGACCAGGCGCATGGAGATTCATTTCTTCTACATGGGGAAAATGGAAGAAACAGTGGGTGTGGCGGGTCGCGGACCCATTCCAATCGATTCAGGGTCAAAAGTTTAGTGGAAAATGACACCACACACGCCCAGGTACCAGAGATCTCGAAAACAGTCATTCGTAATGGGTAGATAGGTAACCATTTGACCCATGACCTCTTGCAATGGGTGCCAATCGTTCTGGGACCCATTATATTGGATTCAGCGTCCAGATTTAGTGGAAAATGATACCCCACACACCTAGACTGCAATAAATCTCAAAAATCCATTTTCGAAATTCACATTTTGACCCCTAACCTACCCAAATTTGGTCCGATTGGGTTGAAAAGTTTCGAGGAGCCATGAACGGACCCCTGTGACATGACTTGAACATGAAGCAGGAAGCATAAGAGATAATTTAGGAGGAATTTGTGGATTAGAAGAGTTCCGAAGTTTTTGTACTGGAATTCATTATTCATACCTATTCATATTTTCGATTTCATCCCTAAATGCACCGATGAATTGATAACCCGAAAATCATAGAAGTTCGTCGACGAGATCGGTCGGAATAGGATTGAGGGCCTCAGGGATGATGTGAAGACAAACCATTCAACCGGCAAACGAACCGGAACAAATCAAAACGGGCAGAAACTCCGCCTTCACCCCCTCCTCGCCCCTTTTAGCCACCTGATAGGCCGCCGTGTCACCCGACTGACATTTTCGCTTATAGCTGTCTCTCCTCCCTAAATACCGTGCCATCTCATAAAATGGGTCTTCTGTTAACTTGGCACAATGAAGGTTGCTCAGTGAACTTTGAATTAAATTCGGAAGGAAATACACCGGCGATAAAAGAGTAGTTTCTCATTCAAACTGTTGACAAGTTCCCACGTTAATCGCTTAAAACTTGCTTCACGTTAACATCGTTTATTTATTTTAGAAAAATTGTGCAATATATATTTCGGAAACAAGAATATAATTCGCAGTGTCACAATTCAATTCACCTTAAAAAATAGAGTCGGCACCTACCCTTCAAGTTTATGGAATTCGGTATTTTTGTGAGAATACCCCGATTTTCGTTAAAATTACTAATTTTTCCCCTTTGAAACGTCATTTTCACCCTTAAATTAACTCATAAAAATAATTTTTAACATACCGTTGGAAAGCTGGTATTTTGGGGACTTTTTTTTCTGGGACAGCCTGTATACAATATTTACCTTATCTTTATTTTTTTGTATCTTAGCCAAAATGATGTTATTCTGTTATTATCCAATCAAGGCATCGCAAGATAACGGTTTGATTCAACTCCAATAGCTTCATTCTCTCTCAAAACTCATACCGAGATGAGTGATCGTGGAGTGCCCCTTGACTATATCACGTTCTTTCTCATCTTGTCTGTAACTGATGCGGTAGGTGTCAGTTCAGCTGACTCGCTATTGTTGCGATATCTTTGTAATTTTAAATTTCCCTTCGATTTCAGTGGAGGACTGGAACCCATCCTTGTGGGGAGCTCCTGGATAGGGCGTTTCAAGAACGATTACTAGCTGCGATAGAGGGTCAATTCCTCATAACGCTGCGGAAAATGAAAGCGTCGATGCAAGTTCATAATACCTAGTTCGAGTAATAACTACTTGATTTACGTTAAGGTTTAGCCCCCTCCTCCCACCACCTTCCCAAAATTCATTGTTATCAAGTATGGCGTATAAGTAATCACTTCTTATTCAGGATTCCATATATTCGCGGCATCATTATTATGTTATTAAATATAATGTAATGAATATCAAATAAAATTCATTGAAACATTTCATTGCATTAATTCCTAGTTTTTGACTGAGAGTTCGTGTTTTTGGTTGAATATACCCAATTCTGAGATAGATTCCCATCAACACGATGACGAAGGCACTTAGGGTTTACTACTCGTCAATAGTACACATGGACTCAGGTATAAATTGGGTTGGTATCTTATCAGCAATTGAGCAAGCGCCTATTGAGGATACCGCATTTGACACTTCTGATTATGTTATCTCCCTATCGGATCGTTCAATTTAATTCTGATCTGCACCCCACAACGCGTTATCCACGCCCACCCAACCTGACTAAGGCTTACACATTGATGCCGGTGATTAACAACGGTTGTACCTGCTGATTCGGCGAGTTGAACGTAATTTTGACGTGGGGCCGAACGGGAAAGTGGTGATGTCGTGTAATACAGTGTTTCATATGAAAGAGATACTTCTGGTAGTGAGTGTGCTGGGAAGGAATGGAGGGTGATCGATGACGACACCCTAGCCCGGGCTGGATAATTAAAAGCCGAATCCCCACGAATTTCTCTTCGTGCTGCTTGCCACGATTTTGATTGAACAAGATAACAAGTTGCGCGTATTAAACCAGTGACCAAAATGGAAATTGCTTTACGCGACCCAGTGTTCTTCTGATGCTCGATCGTTCGTACAAATCAATTCAAATCATTTCCCATCATTCATCACTTTTTCCTTTTTTTTGATAACTCGTTACAGGGTATCTTATTATTCACCACCAATGTAAAAACAAGCGAGGGTATCAGAACCATTTATATTGGATGGTTATCGTTGTTTACAATGATGATTTTTTGTAGCAAGCGTCAAATTCATTGAGAGCTTCCTGGATTTTCCTGTCGAGGGAAACCTGTCTGGGGTCGTTTACGCAAGTTTGGATTTGAGTTTCGGCGTCGTTCACTTTGACTTGAACTGTGTTGATGAATTTCTGAAACAGATTTTGAATTACGTAAGTGTACCTATTGTAGATACTTCGTCTATATTCATTGGAGGTTTGTTTTATTGCCATCTTGTTTTAATAATATCTTTGCAATGGTCACAGTACTTAATCAATCATCCTCCCTACAAGAATTATATTTTCCTAATAGCACTCAAACTCATACCTTCACGTCAGGCCATTGTTCAACAAGGTTCTTTACTTCCTTAGCGACGTATCCGAGAACACACTCCCATTTTTTTATTCCGATTTGAGGTGTGCATTGAGCAACGCCGTCTATGATAACTTTCGCGTCAGCCAAAACATCCACAACGACAACTTGAGCTTGTTGAGCGATTACATCGATGTCCTGGTAGGCGATCGAGAGGTTTTGACAACTGGCCAAATTGATGATGGCGGCTTGACCCGCGGCGTTGATGTCATTGGTGGCGTTTTCGTAGCATTTGATATCTACTTCTCTGAACGTATCGATTGCCTATAAAAAAACATTTTGGATCTCATAATTCCACTTGAGAATAGAATGGGTAGATTGTAAGGATAAAAAATGTGTGTAAAAACTATTCAAATCCGTAAATTGAATGATAACAGTTTTATAGGCAAAATAATTATAATAGTATTTCAAAGACGCATATTCATTCGAAGGAGTCCCCGGAGCTTATTAGTTTATAATTTTTGAAAATGAGGCAAGAATTGTACAGTCCAGTAGGTTTCCATAAACAATAATTTCAATTATACTCAAATCAATAAAGGCTAACTTTAAGGCGAATTGTTTGGAAACACGAGTTTTTATCAAGTGGTACTTTTTTCAATTGTTTCATAGGCGTTACTTTATTTCCTACTTGTGTTTTTTGTTCAGCCAGGCCAATGAAACTGACTGCTTTAACCATCTCCTCTCATCCACAACTGTGGATTATAATTTTGTTCATTAATAACAACGTTCATATGATCAATTTACTGAATATTATAATCAACTCAGATTTATAGAAATTACTTACTTTTTTAGCTTGGTCGACACTCTCCACAATTTTCTCTTTCTGAAAATCAACGATACCCTTCATCTTTTCAACGAACCAATCGTTGGACTTGTGAACGGTGTAGACATTGTTTGCTGCTTTGTTGTAAACGAAAGTATTGAATTTGGCTTCCAAATGCTCAATCTTTGCCTGCCAGTCGGTCAGTAAGCTCCTACTCTGTAAAATTATATAAATGTATTGTTTCTGGTTTGGTTGACAGAGAAATTTTAGGTCCATTGATGATTGACTGACCTGGGGTTGAGCCGTGGCAATAGCCAGTATGGCGAGAAGAGTTACTACGGCGGACTTCATCTTCTCTTGGAACAATGAGACCAATTAGAACCCCTCGGTCTTTATATAGAATTTATTTATCAGTATTTATTACGTAAAAAAATATCTTGTATAGTTGTTTATTCAGCTCTGCCTAGCGTCAACAGATTCATCATTCCAGGTGAAGAGTTTGCTTGTATCGAATGTCGTAGATTGTTCAATTTTCTTATCTCTCGGCTAACTGTTGTTCGTAATGAATGGCCTGAAGAGGGTAGATAATTGAAATAGAAGTAGATTAGGTGTTGACACACCCCACTTGAAAAAGCGAAGTTGGGAGCGTGTGGTGTCGTATTATAAATACCGATTTCAACTCGCTTCTCCTCTAAACATGATATTACTTACCTTATGTCCCAACGAATGTCTTAATGTGAGTTAACCAACATAATATGTTGGTTATATATTATATAACTACTGAAAAACCATTTATGCTAATGAATTGACTGATCAAAACACACGGAAATGTAAAATGTTGAAAGGTTTGTGTATTTAAATAATAAAATAAATGAATATATTATTTCCATGTACTGGAGTACCTCTTGATGAGTCATGTGCTCGGTATCTGTTGGAATTTGTTCATTTGGCAAGCTCATAGCGGGTGAATAATGAAATAAACTTAGCTCAATATTTCATGGAACATATTTATCATCTACAACTCGGATCCCGGGCGGTTGTCAAGGTCTTCCGTTTTAGAGAGAGGGTTGACGTCAAACTTGTATTCCGTGACCCAGATCCCCTCCTCCCTCTGGCAGAAAGAGCCCGGACAATATATTTTTCGTGCAAGAGAGCTGGGCCTCATCTCCTATTAATTCAATATCGATTTCTACCCCCCGTCAAGTCCCAAATGGGGGATCATGTGGAAGTTTTCGCTGATCGGGAGATGCGAACGCACGTATGGTAATCAGCCATTATTTTGTCGACGTGATCCTGAATGTCGATCCCCTCCGGATGAAGGCAGTCGTGGATGTCTTTCCTCGCGTGAGTACCGCGCGCAGTGAATGCCACGATGAAACGCTGGAACGGAAAGTAAGATGAATGTTGTATTCTTGTGTGCTTTGTGCCTCCCGTGGAGAAGCAATTTTTCTCGAGGAAAGGAGGCCAAGGGAATTGAAAAGAGAAATGACTGTAATGGGTAAATCACGGATAAAAGTTTATGAATGTAATGCGTGGGCCGTTGAACTTGCATTATTTACTGGTAAGGTAGCGTATTTATTGATAAAAAGACATGTGACGATTGAGTGTTTTAGTACCTGTAAAATGATTTCGAAAGAATACAAAATAATGCTACCTATGGCTGGGCTCTATTGAATACGGAAACAATGAGTTTGCTTTAAAATTTCGCATTAATCTGGTATATAGATCAACACCATCCCTACCTAACCTAATGATCCCTAACCATCCCAATGCTTTCTTTCTATTAGTAGAAAATTCTCATTTCCGTTGCTGGTTAAAAAAAACTCACCTTGATTTCCGAATATCCATTCATTACGTTCTTGACGACTTCCCAAATAGCCGAAGCTCCACATTGGTAGGCACCAAAAACGCCCAGACGCAAACATTCGACTATACGATCTGATCCTTTGTGAGTCATTGAGAAAAATCCAGCCCCGACGTCTTCGGACCTCTCCTTCAATTCCACAATCCCTCGAACCGAATTGGATCGTTCGACGCAACTCAGGAAGTAGTTCTTCTTGGACGATCTCAATAATCTGAGGGAGTTTGTTGCCTTTTTGTGGCAAGGTTGAGGAACGTCATTTACGAATATACCAATATCCTGAAGAAGGAAGAGAATCGAAGTTTTTTTTTCTTTTTTGTATCGAATCGTGGGCACGTCTACAAGGAACGAGTTAATTTTGATAAAGCCACATCACCTGTAGGGCTTTATCGACTGAACTGTCAATTTCTATTTTGCCGTCCTGAATGAGGTTCCGTACTGTCTCTGTCAGATGTTGCTTGGCGCTGGTTAGCTCATCTGTGGCTTTTTCTTTCTTTTGTTGTATCCAGTTGAGAGCGTGACTCCCCAAAGGATCGTCATTTTTTATGAGCCCACCATCAGAGCCCTGTCAATAGAAGAAGTTAGTTCAATAAAGCTACGAAAAGTATGTACCGATGTACGATGAGGTCTGTGACTAATCATAGTTTTAAGTAAGAATTGAAATCCTTAGTAACATGTACAATAAATTGAATATCATGGATAATGGGTAGTATAATATACCACGTTGACGTTGATTTTGAGTATGTACACCTATCCATGTATATCTGTCCAAAAGTTCGGGTATTACTGACAGGTTTACAATCTCAATTATGACAATGGATTATTTCGAAGGTATATTCTATATTAATTTGTGCTTCTCATTAGCCAGGGTTGGCTATACTTGTCCTGCATACTAGCTCACGCTCCTTCTTTAAATATCTGACGCGCAATAAAACGATGATCACATAATATGCACATTTTGTAGGGATTTTCCCTGAGAAACAAACCTTGTACATCCCCGCGCACGAACAGCCAATAACAATTATTTACGACTGGTACCAGGAAGTAAGTTGAACGTTGAAATGTACAAATTGGAGTTAACTCACATCAAATAAATTCCAGGCCGCCAAACTCAAATAAAAAAACCGCAGCATCCCTCCTGATTTAGCGGAATTCCTCCTGCGAGTTGCTGTTTTCTGAAAGGTTTAAACATAACTGGCTGACAAAGCACCGGATTCAATCGCAACCGTGTCTTATCTGATTGAACCCGGCGCCTATCGACAGGAGAGGCAGGGCTTTAATTAAATACGAAATATCCTTTTAATCGGTTCAACTACGTGTCAAAAAGAAGAGTTGAAAGAAATCCCACGGATCCTCTGAATACCCAGTTCAGCCACTTGAAAAAATGGGAGCGGTCGAGGGCGTCATGTTTCTTGTTCGTTTAATCGGAATAATCTACCCACTCGAACTCGAAAGAGAAAACGATTGATGAAAACTTAAAAGGTCAGGTTTTCTAGTGAGCCCAACCGCTGGGATACCAATGGTGTTTTCTGTAATCAGGAATGAGCAATCAAATTCAACGAAGTAAAAACGAATAAAGCATGCAGCCAAACTATTCATTATAGGTGTTCCAACTTTGGACAAGAATTCTTGGTTCACCTATTTTTCCGATGCTGATGAACAACTTGAATATCAAGGTGGATTGTCTTCAACACAGTAACAATGCAAAAACAGTATCAATGTAACAATACATTGATGTGACACATGTGACAATCACTCCTCAGCCCAACCATTTCTCGCCTTCACTCGTGTGTCTAGCGTGAGTGTACGGATAGACGGCGATTCATCGATCAATGTTTACCTGAGGCTAATAGAGGGCTCCACCAGCGGTGCCGTCACGTAGATACATTGTCTGCCACGAAATGATAATACTGCGACATTGTGTCCTGGATGACAATGTCATTTTCCGGCGAATTCCCTCAGTCCAAACACTTGTAGAATCTTGATTCAGTCTCAAATTGTCTCACTAAGAGGATTGAGGGGTGCTGGCGATGTATTCAACTCAGCATTGACGGGTATAACAAACTACCTTCTCTTCATCTCACAATAGCTTGTTAGTGGGGGAAATCATAGGTTGAATGCATGGCCCAATCTCGCCAATCTTATTTTTTCTAACCTGACGTTAGTGGGTTTACTGCCAATATATGATCGGGTCCATCTGATTTTTGGCTACTTCTACCAATGTATCCTCTGAATCATACCAAGCTAACCCTCGAACGACAAGGTGGGGGTCGTATGAGACCCAAGATGGGGGTTTCAGGTGCCCCACTCCCCCCACTCTTTCCCAGGCGGCTGTAACGCCAAATACCCTATTAGTCGGTAGTGAGGAATGCGTGGAAGCCGCCAGGTAAGTTCCACTGTATTTCTGTGATGGCTGTGTGAGGGTAGTCCAGAGCTGGGTTGGATCTGACCCTACCTTGTCAACAACGTTATATTTTTCTATTCCCTCTGTTCGTCCTTCAGACTTTGTGTAAATAATTTTATAGTTTTTCTGCCCATTTCGTTGTTTGCGTGAGTTGTGTTATTCGGTAGGCATTACATTATTGAGTCTTCTCTTTGACTGGAAGGGGGGGGGGGGGCTCCATCCTTCCTCCCATAGATCTACGAGGACTTGTCATTTATACTTAGCTCCTTTTTGTTTTTTATTTTTTTCCAGTTTATTCAAGATGTCATTTGAAAGAAAACTTATCCTTATATATTAAACTTATATTAAACGTATCCTCATTACTATCCTAGTCTAAGAAGTGCAAACTTCATTTTTGGTACTTGATTCCTATGTCATTACCAAATGTCATGAGTTCCAAGACAAGAAAAGTCATTTTGTATTGTTATTGGCCCCTTATTTCCAATCAAATGACGTGATTATGAGTAAAGAACCTTTCTTAAATAGTTTATACGAACTTTATTTCAATAAAAATCTGTTCTCAAGAATGATAGATTTTTTGTCCCCCAAAAAAACATAGCTGGGTCGGATACGACCCAACCTTGTCATTCACGTCGGGCTGGTCCACCTTGTCGTTCGAGGGTTAAATAAAAAAAAACGTATCAACCGAAATATTATACGCTAACATAAAACTTTCCTCCTCTGTTTCAGTACCCATGATCGACATCCAAGCGGTCTTCGGAGACCCAGTGTACCTGCCTTGTGACATTTCGGTCCCTCCAGGGCCTCCGCAAGACTCCGTGGTGTTGGTCTTGTGGTACAGAGAAGATCTCGGCACTCCAATTTATAGGTATGTTTTGAAATCCACTCTATTTACTTGTTTTTTTGGTTGGTTATTCCTTGAATAATCAACCTATGTTTTCATGCAAATGGTCAACCTCTCCGATTCGGCTCAAATTTTTTTTCTGGACGTGTCTAGATCAAAAAAGGTCAATGTCCGTCCGCCGTCCATTGTCCGCGCCGTTTTCGGTAGTAGAAAATTTTCTAAAAATCTGAAATTTGGGTCAGGGGTCTGTACCCGGCCTAGGACGGTCCTCGAAACTTTTCAGCCCGATCGGACCAAATTTGGGCGGGGTAGGGGTCAAAATGTGTTTTTTGAAAAATGGATTTTTCGAGATTTTGGGCAATCTAGGTGAGTAGGGAGGGTATCATTTTCCACTAAATTTTGGACGCTGAATTCAATGAAGTGGGTCTCAGAACGATTGTAATGATAGAAAACCTTGCGTCTAAGGTTTTATTAAGCACAATCGAACTAAGAAGAATGAAAACGGGATTTAGCGGTGTAAGGTAGAATCACATGATCCATGTGATTCATAATAAGGTTGGATGTGCTTCCATGTATCACCACATGGCACCCACTGGGTCAAATTGGGTATATATTACCCATTTTGAATAAGAGTGTTTTCGGGATTTCTGATACCTAGGAGTGTGGGGTATCATTTTCCACTAAATCTTGGACGCTGAATTCAATGATGTGGGTCCCAGAACGATGTGTCAGAATTTGCAGGGTTTATTTCTATTACCTAATGCATTCTGGAATCACTCATAGTCATTCATAGTCGTATGCGCTTGCAACATTTGGTAACTCGCGCTGCAGAGTTAGATTAGGTTAGTTAAAATTAAATTTTACAGAACCTCAAGTTGAAAAACGGTTTTCCTCTTTTTGATTACAAGATAGGTAAACCAGGCCAACTACACACTTAGCTCATTAGAGAGCCTCGCCACTTCTTCATTTTAACTTGGTTAATTATAGTTTAATTATTTTTATTATCAATTTTAATTAGGATGGAAGCATGTCGATGTTTTTGTACTCAACGTTTGGGACGATTTTTGGACGCTCCCTTATGCGTATATTTTCAACGTCATTTTGCGTGTACCTTCTCCCGAGCTATATCCACAACAATCCTGACATTTAGGCGGAGGCTTCCCACCTCAAAATCGTCTTGGCAATCGTTCAAAGTCCTAGTATTCCCCAGAGAGATGGGCTCCTAGGGACCGAATAAAATCGAGGCTTCCCTTGGAAATGTCTCAGTTAACACTCGGAACTGCCCCTCGAGAAGCCCAAGTGAATTTGGGAGCGAATCGTGCTTGGAAAGAATTGTGTGCAGCCCAAATCGATATCACCGAAGATATAAAATGAAACGTTAGGAAGTTGGGAAATGATGAGAGGAGTCGCTATGGTAAATTTATCTGCCATTTACTGACAGCTTGAAAACGCTAAGAAGCATTTCCTCGGAAAAACTCCCAACTCAGGCATCCCTTCCGCCCAACACTTGTATGCAAATTTCTCTCTACCTAGTGGATACCGAGATAAGCGAGACGTTGAGAGACGGTATCTGTATTGAAAACCTACTTCATGCTCTTCCACCCGTCTACCGACAACCGCTTCGTCTTAGGTTTTCATCGCCTTTTCATCAAAAACCCCTTGGAGGCCTAAGTGTCTCCCAGTTTTCCTCTCTTGTGCTGCTCTACCTTTCTAATAGCTTCTTGTTGACAGACAAAATTATACGTTATTGCTCTCGAAGGCGTTTCCCTTCAATTTGTCCTCTTTCGTTATGAGTTCCTACTAGCTAGAGCCTTCATCCCCGGCAACCTTCATTTCTCACGCTTCGTCGGCGCTTAAATTGCTAATTGCCGGTGAATTTTGAAGAGGAATCCCATCTGGAAGCATAGCAAAACAACTTTGTATTTATTTTTCTCCCAAATCACGATAGCTCACAAAGTTCTCATTGTAATTTTTGCTGCTAAAATCGACACTAATCGTACTCATCATCTCAAGAACTAGGGGAATGATCTCTCTGTAATCATTGAAGTTTGCGGTTTGGGGTTGCTCAAACCAAGCAAAATCGGAAATTTACGTGATCAAACTTATGTTTTCATCCGCTTTTTGCTCCAGACAGAGAGTAGCGATGGCCATAAAATTTATGCATACGCCTGGAGCTCGTGCGGAAAAGAAAAGGACTCGTGGATTCACGTCGTCTCTTAATAATGTACGTGCTAGGGTCGGCCAGAAAAAAGTAATTTGGACTACGGTGAACCCTCTTTTGTAGTAGAGGAAGTCAGAGTGCGGTGAAAAAGTAACGTGAATGAAAAGCTTTGCTTACGCCTTCGGCTGTGTTAGGGGCCTTATTCAAGCCTCTGCGCTTCCAAAATTCATCTGATACAATATGAACTAAAAAAAAAAAAATATATATATATAGAAAAAAAAAAAGAAAACAGAAACGTCTTCCGTCCTTTAGTGACGTGGGTGGGATTCAGCTGTAGCATATTTCTTTATGCGTAGCCACGATCCGGAATATATATTGTTAAAAACCCTGAGGCATCAAGTGGCTCTTTTTGCCTTAACCACGTGCCCTTACATAATACTCTACGCTCATTTCACTCAGCACTCTAATAACCCTCAATGAGGTTGAGAAAGCGAGCGATTCACGCAGTTATTTGCTACTGTGTATAGTTTATCTGTAACTCGTTTTGCTCGTTCGGGGCTGGGCTCTGGACACACAGGATTGTGCAGCTCAGTTTGAAAGGGCTGACGAGAATGACAATTTGGCTGTTACTTTGTAGAAAGCTTACAGTGCCGGAACAATAACCATGGTTCCTGCTGTTTGCAGGTATTTGTTTTTCTCTTCTTGTTTTGGAATTATGGAAAGAAGGAGGGTACTTTAATATAGTACTGATAACCATTATATTTATTAGGTCACTATTATTTTTATACGATTTTTCTATGCATTGTGCTGGCCAATCTTTTCTCCTTCATTCTTGCAAATAAACCCAAAACATGTGTGCTGTTGTGGGATCATATAGATCAAATATTCATTTTTCCTAGGTAAATAGCGCGTAATGTCAAAACTTTGTGCAGTCAAAACTACTTGTGGGAAAAACCCACGAAGATACCTGGACCCTTGTAGTGTGCCGTTCGACTGTGATTGGTCTGAGTTTTCTGTAAAGCCCTTACAGAAACAAAGGAATTTCAAACGCATCTTCCTCCACCACCACCGGTACCACTACCACCACCGCCTCCTCCTTTTCTGCCAAATAGAAAACTGTCAACCTCCAAGCAGCTCGGGCAGAAGAATCTTAGTCCATTGCGAGAGCAACCGCCAGTACCAAGGGGTCCTAATTCAACTGTTGCTTTACCACAATCAACAACATCGCGGCTATCACCTAACCCCTCCTCAACCCTCTCAAAGGGAATAGGTAGCCCATTGAGCAGTAGAACCAGCAGGACAGGGAGTGGCTACCAACCACAGCCGCCCTCTCCACCGAGTCAGTCCAGCAGTTTCCATGTCCATCTTGCGCCCAAGCCTGAAAAGTTTCAAGGGGCCGTCAACTGCAATTCAGAATCCACAATTTTTGGTCCAACACTTGATGAAATGGTCATCTATTTTTTGGGTTCTATCTTACCAAACTCAGTACTGTTGAAGTTGGGTGAGATTCCTCTCAATAATTCAATTATTTTCCTTTCTTCTTCAGAAAACTAACTCAATAGTACTAAGTGCAGATTCCCTAGGTTTCATCAACGATCCGAGAGAATTTGAAACTTCGAACGTCCACCGTAGCTCGTCAACAGCAGCGATTGAGGTTAATGCATCAGATAAGTACGTCCAATTTGCCCGGTCTCATGGCACACAGTGACAGTACCACTGACCTTCAATGTATATTTTCATGCTAGAGGTGAGAGATTTTCTAGCGGAGACGCTCAGAATCATGTTGAAAACTCATCCGTGGAGTTCAACTATCCGCCGTATCACACGTCGTCACAAAAAACAATAGCCGATGAATCAGATGCAATGACTGGAGCTGAGCCGATTCAGAGTCAGACGGATGAGGAATACTTACGTTACGAAACCCATAAATCTGATAAAATTGAACTAGGGGACAGAAAAGGTTGGTCAACAGATTGCGTGCAGGAACCTTACACGGACAGCCGGAAGACCGAAAGTAATGTGAGTTTAATTATTATATTCCAAGAGTCGGTTAAACGGTAAATCGAAGTTGAATGGTGCAAAGACCTTAGGAAGAACGCACAAAATTTTGCAAGTGAGCAAGGCTGGAAAGAGGGGAGCTGTTGTGGTAAAATATGATGTATGGTGAATTCTCGCAAAAGCCTTGTCTCTCATTATTATTGAATGAATGAATGAATGAAATATTTATTCCATCGTAAGTGAAAATGAACAGCATTATGTACAAGGTATGAGTAAAAAAAAAAAAAATGTAATAAAGATGAATGGTAGTGTGGAAATATCCCAGCACTAACAGACGGGCTCTGCGTGGTATACCTAGTCTACTAAGGTAGACTAAGTTATTTAATAATTAGGTAATTTTCAAAGTTCAATGTTCAAGTTTGAATTAACCTTATTCACATGCACCTCGATCTTTACAACGTTGTTTCAATTTTTCGCATAAATCACTGAGAAATAGCACCAAAATAGTGAAGATGTAAAACACGTAACACAAAAACTACTTTCACAGAAATCAACCTCCGCCGTCAATAACAATGGATCGGAGGGAGATGCTCAAAACGGTCCAGTTGACCTCGAGGAGTGGCTGAGAACCGAATATCTAACCTTGTCTCGAGAAGTTTGTAAGCTGTCACTCAATACCAACGAAGCAACGCAAAGCGCGATCGATTGTTCGATGTTGGAAGCCCGGCGATACGTCCTGAACCGCCTTGCTGAGCTCATGGAGAAGAAGCAGATGGTTGAGGCCGAATACAAAGGGAAGACAAAGAGGCCTGAAGCTTATGGAGATTACAACGGGTGATTTTGCGAGGACAGAATACAAAGTGCTACTTCCGTTGGTCGTACTTATGATATGAAACGTGCAGAACAAAGACCTTTCAGACAAACAGAAATAGTCTGATTTAGTTGAAGAAGAACGAACAATAAGCATAGAGAACTAGGCCTATTGCTAACTATAGAGATGCTGAATTCATCCATTAGATTCTGGAGATAGACATCAAACGTAGTACATTCGTTCTGGAGATGGATATTTTATTACTCACTGTATATTTTTATAATTCGTTATTCACTTGGAAGACCTCAAAGATTCGTTTAACCTAGAATATTAAACCATTATGGAATAGCTTGCATAGTTTTTTTAAAGGAAGGCACATGAGTTAGTTTTTTTAACCCGGCCAAACAACAATGAATAGTTGAGTTAATATTCGCTTGATACTTTTCTTCAAATTTTGATGTTTGAAGAACGCTTCAATGTTTACTGTGAGTCAATTAGCAATATTATAGATTAACGCCTACGCCGTCGGGAAACGAGTGATAAATCGCTTTGACGAAAATCAAGTCTCCAAAAGCGTCACCGAATATTAATAACAGCAACCGGTCAAACATTTTGGAATCCAAGTCCCCCTCTATTCCCCAAACCACTTCCCTCAGGGAAAGCCCCCAAGAGGAAGTAGATCCCATTGTACTGATAAGGGAGGCTGAGACGAAGTTTACTTTAAAACAAAAGCAACTTAAACCGCGCTATTAACTTGGTTGAATAGTATTGTTTACTTAGCGTTGATTATACCCCATTTTCACTCGAAACAATATGCCGCGTGATTCTTATCAGGAGTGTTTTCTTTTTTTTTCTTGGTTGTTAGTTCCCTCATCAGAAGCAAAGCAGAAGGTGATGAGCAGGTACTGTACATTTTTGATGTTCACAGAAGAGAGGAGCTTAAAAATATGCTATAACTGCTCTGAATATGCTAGAAAATACGAATAATGATTCTCATTGGCATGAGCGCGTTCTGGAAGAGGAATCACCAACAGTTCTAGTACTTGTATTGACATCATGCAAGTCGTGCAATTTAACTGGGTGACCAAACATTCTTGTGGTAAGCCCTAACAGAAATTACTTCTAGAATTAACCGGAGGGTACTTCACTAATTTATTTATCTTCGCAAATTTTCCGATTTACCCCAATATATATTTCTGGGCGTTCTTAATATTTAGTAGTTGTTGCGCTTTGAGATAAAAATAAATGCAAGATTAACCTCAAAGAATTGAACACCGCATAGTTAAAAGTGGTCGATATTTTGGTTCGAGTCCTTCAGAACGCACTCCCATTGGTCCATCACCATTTGGGCAATTACCTCTTCCCTACCCATACCACCAGACCAATTAGACCTTCGCCATTACACCTTCCCGTGGAGAGTCCGTTAATTGTTTCAAATGGTCCAGTCTGCTCCAGTAGTCCAACTTGATTAGCTGAGAATTAGGCTTCGCTGGAGGGTCTGCCTCGCCACGCCTCTTGGGTTTATCCTATCCCAAGTCTCCTAATGTGCTCGAGCCCTCGCCGAGTGAGTTTTCAGGAGGATAATCGAGTCCTTTCTGTGAAAACTTCGTCTAATCGCGGTAAAACGAGATCCCAGCTCAAACTCATCATAAGTGTGCCATTTCTTCAAATAAGCGACCATACTTTGCATTTTATTGGTATTATGTACCCTCAATGAGCTACTGCTTTGATACCTTCAATTACATAATTCTAATTCATGTCAAGATAAGAGATGGAACAAGAAAATCTTTTGGTGTGATTTTAAATTCGCGACGCATTTGCTTTTGTCAGAAATCACGATTCGGGAAAAAAGAACGAGAGTGGAGAAGAAAAATCGAGGAAACTGAAGGTTGGTCGGACAACTGATTGTGAAGGTAACTGCGACGATGTTCTGTATGGAATCGTGCTCTCACCATTGCCGACACTGACAAGAAATTATTCATTAATCATTTTCCGGGAAATTGAATGGGACTCAATTCTTTCAATTTAACTAATGTTGAGTATCGCTGATAATTCAATTTGTCGTTTCTGTGCGAATGACAAGGATGTAGGGCCATTATCATTGCAGAACTGTTTCGATTTGGCTGTCACTGCGTTTGCATCGAGAATGAGAAAGCTCTGATGAGAATCAAATTTATTCACCCATTTTTGCATGAACGGGAGTTTTTAATGGACGTGTACGGTCTATCTCGGAGCTCCCCTACGGGTGAACTATATTTTTTTATGGGTCGGGAGTGGAAATACCTTGTCATTTTGCACGAAAATACATACATACCTACATATATTTAGTACACACATTCATAGAGTTTGGGCATGCCTTTGACCTTTACTGAAACAAATAGAGGTACCCCCTCCCCCTTCTTACTCAAACTCCAGCTTTTCCAATCATTTTGAGATGACTGACACTTCCATCAATACAGGCCCTATCTCCAGAAAGAATCCCTCCAAAAAGTCGAGGGAGTATAGAAGATACGAAGTGCGTGTCAACACAAGAAGCCTTGAATAAATAACAATAAATGATCCAATACTCTTTTATCGTAGTTTCCGCTTTGGTGGCTTTTATTTACTTCACCGCTCATCCTTCCTTTCCGCCTGATAAATTTCGCGAGTCTTCTTATCACCTTTTGTACTTTATTCTAATGCTGAGGAGTTCAAGCATGTGGAATCGTAGATGTTGCTTGATGAAGTGCGGTCGACAATTAAAACATGTCTCGATACCAGGCCCTCATTTCATATGAATGGGTATAACATTTTTCAACACGTTTTTAGTGCCTGTAACGTCACATTTTAGAAGGAAAATGACAATGTTATCTCATATTTTCTCTTGAAGGAAAGCTGATTTTTACACCGCGAATACATTGATACAAGATGTACTTGAAGTTGAAGTGTCCTCTCCATTATTTCAAAGCAGTCGCTACCTATTATACGTATATCATTCAATCTCATCTGTGAGCAGAGTTATGGGCGAAATGCGCAATACCTCAAGTTTCAATCCGATTCTCTCCCGTTGATTTGGTGTTACCTAAAGAAATGCCTCCGAGCACATGCATTTAATCACATTACGGGTTTTAAATATGTATAATTGATATACTCACTTGTGCGAAAAAACAACGTGTTCACCTCCCACATAACAAACGGTCATAGGTCCGGACCGATTACCAGAAACCCGAGTAAACCCAACAGTCAAGTCTCACAAATGTTCGTCATCTCTGTAAAGAATTTTGTTCACACATATCCAAGTAATTTTAGGGTAGTTCATGCGTATCTCCCTCGTTTTAATGAGTGTAGTTGATCCAATTTCTGCACGAAATACGCCGTGATTTTATTTTGGCTAGTACGGATGCTGCTAGAACCGCCAGCGTACGCACCTAAATTTGACTGTTAGTGAAATCATCACTCGATTTTCCGAGTCAGCTTTGTTGTATTGGAGACTCCTGATCTCTATCGGAGGGAGAAGGAATCAACTCTCTGCCCATACATCTGAACCCTCTGCCACCAAAGGCTCGGAAGTGCCTGTCCGCTCCAGAAGTTCCTCTTGAATAATTCAACAATGAAGAAAACCTAGGGACAGAGGAGACGGTCGGAGGTGATGAAGATCTCACTCCAGCCCTTTGCTTGGATACAATGAATGGGATATTCTATGTGCCGATCCCAGCAGCCTTGAAGGATTTGATGCAGCCCCTTTAGCTAAGCAATAATTGTGTAATGGTTCAAGTTCGGTAGGTTGACAGTCAATCTACTTTTTTTGTAATGATTTCTCGAGTGCTTATTATAAAGCCCCTGGAACGCTCTGGTGACCACTGCACCTGCTTTATTCTGGCGTTAATTCAAGTTCACTTCGATTAAGTCAGCATGGGCCGATTCGAATCTCTAAACCTATCAACTCCGGCTAGTAACACTAAAGTGTTCACCACAAGGACTGAAAGAAATTAAAAAAAATCTGTAAATTCTTACACACGGGTTGGTTATTCCGAATGGGGGAAACAATGGGTGTGGCGGGTCCCAGACCCATTCCAATCAATTCAGGGTACAAAATTTAGTGGAATATGATACCCCACACGCCTAGGCACCAGAAATCCTGACACATACAAAATGGGTGGATACATAGGTACCCATTTTGACCCATAACTTCTTCCGGTGGTTGCCAATCGTTCTGGGACACACATCATTGAATTCAGCGTCCAAAATTTAGTGGAAAACTATACCCCACACGCCTAGGTAGCAGAAATCCCGAAAAAACATATTCAAAATGGGTAACAAATACCCAATTTGACCCATTACTTCTCTTCAACTTTCTTGGTGAGAAAATGGGAATTATAACTCGCGGATCACAATTTGAACAATATATTTTTGTACTCACTTTCTTACAACTCTAGAAGAAGGAGTGACTTGAGACTTAAATGAACAGAGCTGCAAACCCTCATGACCACTAACAGTCTAAGGAGAGCAATATGTAGTTCGTATGTTACATGGAATGTATAAGATATTCCATCAACTTTCTCCAGTGGGTGCCAATCGTTCTGGGACCCGTTTCATTGAATTCAGCGTCCAAAATTTAGTGGAAAATGACACCCTACTCGCCTAGATCGCCCAAAACCTCGAAAATACATTTTTCAAAAAACACATTTTGACCCCTACCCCCGCCAAATTTGGTCCGATCGGGCTGAAAAGTTTCGAGGACCCATCTCGACTGGGAACAGACCCCTGACCCAAATTTCAGATTTTTAGAAAATTTTCTACTACCAAAAACGGCGTGGACAATGGACGGCGGACGGTACGGCGGACGGCGTACGGCGGACGGACATTGACCTTTCTTGATCAGGACATCATGAAACGTCCAGAAAAAATTTTTGAACCGAATCGGAGAGGTTGACCATTATCATGAAAACATAGGTTGATTATTCAAGGAATAACCAACCAAAAAACGGTGCAAATTCCTACACAGGATTGGTTATTCCTCGGACCAGACGAATGGACTCATTTCTTCAACATGGGGAAAATGGAAACAGTGGGTGTGGCGGGTCCCGGACCCATCCCAATCGATCCAGGGTCCAGAATTTAGTGGAAAATGATACCCCACACACCTAGATTGCAAAAAATCTCAAAAATCCATTTTTCGAAATTCACATTTTGACCCCTACCCCACCCAAATTTAGTCCGATCGAATTGAGAAACTTCGAGGACCAACTAGAGCCATGAACGGACCCCTGACCGAAATTTCAGATTTTTTGGATTTATTTCTACTACCAAATGGGTGCCAATCGTTCATGGACCCATTACATTGGATTCAGCGTCCAGGATTTCGACCGATTCGGCTCAAAAATTTTTTCTGGACGTTTCATGGTGTCTACATCAAAAAAGGTCCGTCAGCCGTACGCCATACGTCGTACGCCGTCCATTGTCCGCGCCGTTTTCGGTAGTAGACAATTTTTAAAAAATCTGAAATCTAGGTCAGGGGTCTGTTCACGGCCTGGGACAGTCCTCAAAGCTTTTCAGCCCGATCGGACCAAAGTAGGGCGGGGTTGGGATCAAAATGTGTTCTTTGAATAATGGATTTTCGAGATTTTGGGCGATTTAGGCGTGTGGGGTATCATTTTCCACTAAATTTTGGACCCTGAATCGATTGGAATGGGTCCGGGACCCGCCACACCCACTGTTTCCCCCACTTTTCCCCATGTTCAAGAAATGAATCTCCATGCGCCTGGTCCGAGGTTCAAATTAGTCTCAATGCGCCTGGTTCGAGGATTTTCCTCTAGTTACGGGGAGATACATACGAATTCGGATGCTTTGGATGATTATGCAGGTACTCCATGATCCACAGGCTCAAAGTGATCTCTGAAAAATCTGTTGTTGAAATGTTTTGCAGAGGAGAGAATCTCAAGCTGTCAACTTCAAACATAGCACGTTTAAAATTGAAAAAAAAAAAAAAAAAGAATTAATCATATCCCATCCTCCGGCGTTCAAACCGGATTCTATGGCTTCTTGATCTAGCAGGAAAACCAAACAATCCGTGAGGGTGCCTTTGTGTTATCTTAGTTCCATTTTGGGTATTCATTCGAATATATTTATATATATATTTCTGTTTGCCCTTCTGTTCTGGACGCTCCTTTGAATCCTCTATTATGTTTGACGGTTATCGTACTATGTGAACTTCTCTTCTAAGTAACTTCTTTCTGAGTTTGATACAATATATGTTCTGCCTTCGAAGAGCACAAAAAGTCTAGACAAGTCACATTGACACGACAATTCACCTTCATCTGTCGGAAACATTGTAGATCCTAATCACCTTAAGTACTTCCGTGTATCGGTTTCACGAAGCGTAGCTTCGTTTGCCAGAGGTGAACAAAATGTTCAATTCAAGCAAAACTGGGGACCGGCAACGACGCGTGGAACACAATCCCGATCTCCTCTAAACGGTTTCCCAAAGCACAGAAAGACCATTTACCTCCGACTGAGGAGGTTTTAGTTCTTTTTATCACAAAGGCAAATTAAACATTAAAGCGACTCTTAAGGGATTAGATAGCTCAGGAAAACCAGGAAGAAAAAGGAGGCCACTAGACCTTACTGAAGAAACAATGAGAAACCCTGAGGTGCTATTAGGGAGCTCTCATTCGGTAGGAGGCCAGTTAAGTGTAGTAGGTTGGTGCTTCCTTTCCAAATGTCCGCAATCGAAGCCACGGGGAGTCTCAATGGTCGATTTCGGTGGTGGAGCAGTTGAGCTCTCACGTTCTTTCGATCCGTAAAGGGGTGGGGCCTCTTTCATCTGGAAAGGCTCGCCATGTAAATTTCCTCTGATGAAACCAATTTGGATTGTAAGTCTTCTGACGGGGAAATTCCATTACTAAACCGAAATTATTGACTATTCTCATCGTTGGCAACCATCTTTTAGTTAATGGAAGCTGCGTGGATGCAATGAAAGCATGGCCAGGACCAGACTGGTCTGCTTAGTGCATTCATAATCCAGCAAACCAGGATTCGGTTCTTTCTAAAACACCTGTTTGTTGGTTCCCAGCATTGAATGGCTGCACTCCTCTTTACGAACAAACGTCGCCGGGACTTTACTTCGCTTACTTTTGTCGTCAACCATCCCAGCTGAAAACATCGTGGCGTCGAATTTTGTGACAGCCTCTTTTGAGAACCTCCCGACGCAACGCAAGAACATGACGCGACCCTTGAGACTGAGAGGATGTCACCTACTTCCCACAGACAGAGTCCAGTCTGGCGCCCGACGGCCTCTTGACTAATGTGCCTGCCGATGACACAAATGGCGGCACCGAAACCCCGGCCGTCCAAACTACCCCCCCGATGTGACTGGTAGTCTGATCACCTCATCCTTTAGGTCGAGAAGTCACCCATATGTCAATAGATCAATCCTAGTTCGGGGTGACGTCTGGTTCACACCGCTTCATTACCGACTACTAGACGAGCACAAACCCCATGATTGAACGCATGCTCCTCGTTGGTGTTCCTGCTTGATTTTTCAATTCCTGTGGTTTTCATACTTGGGCACTGCAAACATTAGTTTCTTCGGATGAATTATATTCCCCCATGCTTGAAAGTTGATGGATTGGTTATTCACTGCCCATGCAATACCACATAAGAATTCTGCAAGAGGGACCTAGTCAGCCCACCTAGCCACTGATAAAATGGAATTTGATGAATGAGGAAAATCAATGTAAAGGGATCAATGAGCCCATTTCCATAGCCTTCTAAGCACTTCTCTCCATCACCATGAAAATGTTCCCCGAGAGAAAAAGCGTCGACCTTCCATGGCGAAGTGCACCGTAAAGCCTACATAATTAGCTTCCATCATCAATTTGGTGGCAAACGGCCTTCCTCTTTACCCGAGAAAGGCACGTCATTTCGAATTAACGACCCGTAGCACATTTTCTGGTCCGGCCTATAAAACCTTGATTCCACCCTTATTTTGAGTCACAAAACGGGGCCGTCGTTGTGCTACGGTGGTGGTACCGTAACGTCGGAAATGTACGGCGTACCGCCGAAGGAGTTTTTGGACGTATAAAATTGTTTCCAGGGCCGCTGGAAAAGGTAGAAACATTAACACGTAAAGTGGAAGGGATCCTTCACTCCTTTTTCGCTTTTTCCTCTCCCGCACGGGAGCGTTGCCTCTGAAAATTCTCCGGAGTTTCCGACGGTGGAAAATATATACGCGGAAGTCAGGTGGCCTACTAGCCCAGCCGTAGGAAGGTTGTCTCAAGCTAAGGCCATAACCACAAATAATGGTTTTACATTATGAATCATAACAGAGGAGACCAGGTGCACTCCCACTTTCGCCAACTATAACGTTATTCGCGTATTTTACTTTTCCAGCGAGTCGGAGTTGGATGAACTACTGTTCTTCTGCTCTAGCTCCTTGGCTCTCCTGGCAGAAGTTGAGCTTTAATTCTGTCACGGATGTGACATGGTACCTTTGAGTCGCTGCCGCAATCAGTGATACCACTAGGGATGTCATAGAAAAGATGGCAATTTAACTAGTGGATGGTCTCTCAGCCTCTACTACGTGAGTGCGGGTGTCAAAGTACTTAACAAAAAATCATCGGAAGAATCTCGGATTAATTATTTTAAATTGAACAATATATTGTAAACCAGTTGCATCGATACTCCACAGATCAAATGACTCAGGTGCTTTCAGTCGAGTAACTAACAATTTGTTCACGGAATTACGTTGGTTTGGATGAATTGGAAACCGGTATTCCCGGCATGAATGAAACGAAACATAATATATAAGGTTTGAATCTTACCGTCTCATAGTTCAACGTTCGCTTAATATTCACAAGGTGGGAGAAAAGGGAACGAAATTGAATTCGGCGCTATCCATTTTCAGACCGGCTGCCGCCATTATGCCAATCCTTCCTTCCTCAAAAGCGCGCACCCCTAGCGAAAGAGCAAACCTTAGAGGGTGGAGTTACACATTGGCATATCCTCGAGAATAAGAGTGGATGTAGGTTTTCCGTCTCAATATCCACACAAGCGAAGCTATACCTCCCAAGCCGGGATAGTGTGTGGCTCAATCAACTGGGTCTCTCCACACTCGCAGCGCCCTACATTCTCGTCTATCTTAACGCTTCGATCGGAAGAGGGTAGAAAAGGGAATGTATTTCATTGCCATGGAATTATCTCTGAACGGTACTAACATAACAAAATTCTGGAAGGTTCTTAGTATAAGTAGAAGTTCAAGGTCTGGGTTGGTAGCATCCGAATTAGATCGAGAATAAACGAATAGCTCTCGTGATAATAGGTTCTCTCTACCACTCACTTACGTATAATAGGAGTGATATTAACCAGGATTTCTTATGTTGCAGTGTCGACGCTAGAGAAAGAGACTTCAAACAAGCCGAGAGATGGTCGGATGAGAACGTCTTCTCAAACAGGGCGTATTTCATGCCTGAAAAACAACCAGCCGAACTGGGCGTCGACCACATCCGAGAGTCCGATGCAGGAATCTACAGGTTGGTCTCGAATTTTCTCATTTTCCCTCTGCACTTTAGTTTGATTCTCTCCAAACAGGAGCCTATGATGAACGACGATCCGATCTCGGCCTCATGTTCAGCTTCCTCGGAGTTCAACGACCAAACCCCTTCTATGGGCCAACGGAACACAAAAGCCTCGGGTTTACCCGCCTCTGAGTTTACTGCTATTAATTTGATTTAATGATGTTGACCCTTCAAAACCCCCTCACCCCTTTCGGCTTCGCCTGAATTGCCCCAACTCCCAGCCTAGAAATTGTATAGCCTGGTCTAAAAGAAATGACCGCCTCAAATTCGCATCTTTTACGCTCAAAGGGTATTGCAAATTTCCTGACCTCCTCTCAGATCTTTCATGATTCGAACTTTTTTATTTAAACAAACTCGGTAACATTCCAAAAATTCTCGGTGGGATACTGGCTTTTGATTAATATACAACTCAATTACCACGGAAAAGAAAGGTTTTCTTGGAGTCTGAAGGATAAGAAGCGGTTTCGTTGCATAATGCACTTTAAACAGCAACGATGGAATTATATTCAGTTTGAAGAACATAATGAAATATTATCATTCACCCATTTATTGGATATTGGAACACCTGGCTCATTGAAGAACCTGGAGCGAGTGCAAGAAAACATTAAAATATAGAATTAAAATTTTTGCGCCAAACAATTCGTACCTTCGTACCTGCGAAATATCATTTTCACACGATTTTCTAATTTGATGATTTTCATGATTTCTAATTTGTTAAGATTAATCTAAAACCATCTCCTGCCTATCGAAATGATATTTTCCGGCGCAACTATCATCGTGTTTGCTCTACGTAATAGGCAGCCATTGATCAAACAATGTTCCACTTCATCCAATGGTTATTATCGGCCAGTTTGCTACCTCTGAAAGGGCCATCAGTTCCGCTTACCCATCATTTATTTGAGGAATAAACATCATCACGGGCCTTAACTGTTGTGTACCTAACTTCGTGAAACACTAGCGAAATGATACGCATCACACATGACACACGTGACGGTGTTCGATCTGTGGGATGGATCAGTGATTCTCTGTTTAATGTTCCCTAATGTGGTTGAATGGACTTCTGGTGATATCTGTGCGGGATGAAAATAAATAGGGATTTATGAGATTTGATGGCCGTAGTGCCTTCCATGAGGTAGCTTTAACTCGAGCAGAACACTCATGGTGACTCCCTGCCTTAATATAATTAAGACTATACAGTGAAGGAACTTCTAGCAACCAAGAGCTACTATTCAAACCGAAAATTCATTTTTTTTTTCAAAACCTAATAGATCCACAAACGGAATGCCTCCCACCTGAGCCCTCCTGTCTTCTTTATTCCCACATCTTACCGCACGAATTCGCGTTCCGTTTTCGTATTTTCCTGAGAGAACTACGTACAGCCACATGCGCAAAGGAAACACGAGTAGCATCGTGGTTCGAATTTTTCTCTCTACAATCCCACCGAACTTTGAAAAGGTTGAGCGAAGCATAAAAGGTTTTGATCCAACGCCCTGGGAGGCCCATTCTGAAGCCCGTGATGCAGGGGACAAGCCGCGCGTTCCGAGGGTATTGCTTAATTTCTGGCATGACTGAGCAACGTCGTAAACGGTTAGATAGGAAGCTTCCCTCCCCATTCTCTGTCATGCTTCCTAAGATGAAATTTTCGTTATTTACGGGGTCGGAGCACCGCCTGTGACGTACATTTTGGAAATTACCCTCACTAAGCAACGGTTATGTCAACAGTTTAGTCACTTTCATCCAAGCAAACCATTCTATGTATGAAAAAACACGAGAAAATCCAGTCTGTGGGTCCATCAGACTGTATTTATTTTATTTTAGTTCCGAAATTGAAGTTCTGATGATACGATTTTTTGATCTTGTCAAAATCATAATTATTATTATCCTGGCTGAAGGTCATTTGAATGAACCCTTACTTTTTCTAGAACTGTAAATACTCGTAGAAGAAGCCTTGCACAAAATAGTCTATATATCTAATCGAAACTCTTTTGCTGCTTCATGTTCATGTTTTCATTTGAAAAGTGATGTCTAATGTTGTAGTACGCTCTCTAACGATGATTAGACGGATCCTGTAGCTCAAACGAGTGCACTCTGTTGTATTCAGTATTTATTTTAGGTATGTACTTACTGAGCTAAAAATCTCTTAAACAAAATTTTGAGGTTTAATATATATTACAATGTCTTCTTTTTGAGGGACGGGCTCTGTGAAGAGTGAAATCACGGACAAAACGAGTCCTTCTCTTCTCTAAACAGATCAACGATCATGTGTTCGATGACACCCAGAATTGATCGAATAAAGGATCTGTATATAGCTTTCCTAACACGATGGTCGCAGATGCTTAGTCAGTTCCAATATAAATGGATCAGGTCAGACAAATAAAATTTCACTTTATCTGTTGTTCCAGATGTCGAGTCGATTTCAAGATCGGCCAGACTCGAAATTCCAAAGTCAACTTGACCGTAATCGGTGAGTAACTATTTCTAAAGAACTTGAAGAGCATATCGCACCCGTCCTGGAATACTGTCACATCGCGAAAAGGACCAGACGGGTTCAAAGTTATTACTGGAGTGAAAGATGTTACAGTATTCAGCAAATGCAGCAGGCGAATCCCCTCAACTCGAAACTGTAAGTACCGCTGTCCGGCGGCCAACTACTGGACTGCGCTTGGTGCTCTATTCTACGAGCAAATTAGACGCTGCCGTCACAAACAGAAAAATGCATTTTTTGAGATGTGACAGTATTCCACAATGGGTGCGATATTATCTGGTAACACATATGTTCGCGCTAATCATGTCGGAGAGTGATTTTCCTACTTTTTCATAGTTATTTCTCTGAAAAAACTTAGTTTCCTACCGGAAAGAAGTTGAGTACCGGAAAGAATCAGAAACGCACGATCGGTTATGATTGCTTTATTCACGGAATGGTTCCGTTGGCATTTGGTCCTGTAATCATTCCTTTTGGCAAACTTCCTGCTCCGTGCTGGCATGAGTTTAGTAATCACACAAACGCACATGAAAGAATATTGTTATTTCTCCCGGTATTTGGGTGTGCTTGTACATTTTTCTCTCGTCATGTAGAACTGAGAGCCGAAAAAGGATCTGCTGAAACGCTCAGACCACATCTAATATTAAGGAATCATAATATGATGCGACGTGGTGCGAGGGCTGAAGGCTAGATTGAATATCTTCTTTCGCGAAATACGCTTTTCTCGCGAGGAGAAAAGCGTATTTCGTTGAAGTCTGTGCAGAGTAAGCTTCATTCCTTGAGCTTACCTAAAGGGGAAAGTATACCTAGTAATATTAACAATTATTATGAACGATGTTTCCTTTGTCAGAAGTGTCAGACGTTCGGAACGAGTCAAACACGTAATGTGCCATTTTCGTTGGTTATTTAATGAGTAATCAACCTATTTAACCAGGTCAGAGGACAACCTTTCTGATTGGGGCCAATTTGTCCGTATACGTTTCACGAAGTCTAGATAAAACCTTGGACCAAGAGCATGGAGAAAATAGAGGAAACAGTGGGTGTTTAGTGTCCCGATCTCATTTCGACCGATTCATTCAAATTTAGTGGGAAATGATACCCCACACATAAAATCTCGAAAACCCTCATTCCAAATCGGTTGGTAGGTTCCCATTTTGACCCAAACCCCCCTCGGGAGCCTATCAGTCTGGGAACTATCTTAATGAATTCAGCATCCGAAATTTAGCAAAAAATGGTACTCCACACGTCTAGATCGCCGAACATCTCGAAAATCCATTCATCACAAACACGTTTTGATGGAAACGATTGGAAAAAATTGGAAACGAGGCATGTGGGGTATCATTTTCAAGTAAAGTTTGGATAGTGGATCCATGCATAACACTCAGTGTGGAGATACTGATTATTTTAAAATGACCATGATGCTGGCGTTTTCAAAATGAATCGGTTGATTGATTGGTGATATTCCGTAAGATTTGGTTAATCATCACCAGATGTGAAAGTAATATTCGTCACAATAATGTAACTTGATAAAAATCGCAGCGTAATTCATGCAGTAATGATGAATGCACAATATAAACTATGATCATAACAATTCATGGTTGATAGAGGTCTAAGGATTTTGAGTCATTTGAAGATCCCCAACGCATTTGCAGGGATGGAAATCCCATCAGGTTAAATGATCTGCAACTAGTTTTATAATATCTTCTGTAGCTAGTCATATAGCTAGTTACTTTGACGATTCTGTTTAGTTTTAATCCAAAGTGACGAGCCTTATCCTCCCACAAAATTATTGACACCACGTGGGTGGTCCACATTACTGCATTGTCTTGTGTTGTGGTGATTTTGTTAGTTTGATTAATTTGTAGCAACCTTGGGAAGGGGGGGGGGGGGCTGAACAGATCTCGGAGCCTGACACGGACCCCCCCCCCCCCCTCCTTCTTTCTGAAAACTAAGAAGTAGAGTGATTTGGGGTCTTCTCATCTGTACTGTCTCTGTGCCTCGTTTTCTTTTCTCGTTCTTCTTATAAGAGGACGGGATCCCCTTGCAATGCCATCCTTGCGCATACTACTTTTGAGGAATCATATCGTAATCGGGCAAGGCTGCACATTGCGAGTGGGCTTGCAGTCATGTGTTTTATAGAATAATATTATGCATGTGAATGAATGAGTAATCAAATTATTATACGTATATGTTGAACCATTTAGGATTTTATAAGGCATGCGATATAGTCAGACTAACCTCTTCTCACAGGACTTATAGATTTTATATGATTTTTACCTGATTGAACACACACATAACGAATAAATTAGCGTTACTCATCCGTTAAATGAAAAAATTGAGCGTCTTTTACTGAAGATATATTTTAACTTAAGCGGTTTTATCCCCTGCAGGACTCACAGTGTTTTTTTTTTTTTTTTTTTTTTTTTTTTTTTTTTTTTTTTTTTTTTTTTTTTTTTTAACGGGACCAATTACAAAAATGTTTTTTGAACTCACTCAAGTTGAGAAAAATTAAAAACGGCTTCGTAGAGCGAAAACGAGGTAATCTTTTGTTGATCATCTTCCACCCGCCTAGATCCACTTGAAACTGGGGGAGAAAAGGCAAGAAGAACCTTCTTACCGAATGAAACCAGTTTAACAATCAGATAAGAAAGACTAATTTCAGCAGTAATAACTCCTTTCGTTGGGAAAGTCTACCTCATTTAAAGGTTAATCCTCGTTTTTTCCCCCGTTCGAAGAGATTCTGGAAAGACGAGATCCAGGAGTCAGGCAGAGCTGACCGCCTGGAGGCCCTTCGTGCGTCTCTTTTTCCCATTTCGGTAGGACGTGTAGCCTGAGTAGGAAGTTCAACTTGATTGAAGGAGGAAAGCTCGAGGAGAAGTACGAAAAGCGTCGTCAGCCAAGGGGTGGGAGTGGATGTTGTTCCTAACGGTTGAGAGAGTGGGGAGGGGGACTGATGGGAATGAGTTGAAGCCTTTTTCTCTGACGCCTTATCTTGAGGCTCCCAAAGTCTTCCACCTCATTTGGACGCTCGCCTTGGGGTGTTCCAGGTGATTTTCAACGTAATCCTTCTTGAACCCTCCCGACCTCCTGATGTATCTTCAAACCGAGTCTCCCTCTTCACTCTCGACATTATTCTCAACTTGTAGAGTTTGGTTGCGTGATAATGCGCCGATCTCGCACGTCGTTTCATAAGTAGAGAAACTCCATTGCCTTCCCTCTACAAGCTCTAACCGGAGGATTTTATTCGCCAGTTGTTCATAGGGTTAATTTGGTTGATGTACCAAAATACTGGAATCTCCTCTTCTCGTTGGTACGGATTGTTATTTCATCGTAGTATAGAGCGAAAATTGCGGGGGAAACCCCTTAACGAGATCCATCCCTAAACTTTCAGAAACATAAAAATAAAATAAAAATATACATATCAGAACGCCCATTTAGTGCCATTTTATCTTCTCAGCTGAACTTTTCCGGAATGTCAATCTAAAACCACCAGAAAACAATCGTTTTTGACTGCTGGGAGCTAATTAAATATAAGTTAAGTTGTACATTACGGGAGACATTGTGTCTGTCTGTATTTGTGTGGACAATCCTTGAAAGAATCCACTTCTTGCTGCTGAATAATGCTTAACAAGAGGTAGGGCTCTCGTCATTACTCGAAAAGGCGTTACGTTGTGCTCATGTTAAACGAGATATAAATTTGGCGGTAGAAGTGAATTTGCCGTTAATTGGCTCGAACGGGGCCTTTTCTACGGATGACATGCTATGGTGCAGAGTCAGATCGTAAATAACTTGAGAAGACAGACGGGGATGATAGAACTAGATTTAACTTGTTGATTCACACGTAATTCAATGATTTATGACTTCTCTTTCTCCACCTCTTCTTCACCTTGGAGCTCTAGTTCTTTTCTTCTTCGCTTTATTCTCCATCCTTTCTTTTTCTTTCTATTTGTTCAGTCTTTCTTTCTCACAGTCGGTATCTTGCTCCCCCTCGACAGCTCTCCATCTCTCCTCCTTTGCACTTCTCTTGTGCGCCACTGCTTCAGTCATCTTTACCGCATTTGGGAAGGATGTTGACAAGTCGGCATTTTTACCCCACAAAAACAAGAATTCATATTCTGATGGAAAGAAATTAAGTAATAAATGAAAAGAAAAAAGGAAAAACTCTCGATTTATTAAACCTGGTAATTTCTCCCTCGGCTTTCTGAACTTTTTCGATTTGAAATATTATTGAAACTGAATAAAGTAAGCGTAAAAATTGAATAACAGCATGACGCAATTTTAGGAATGTGTTGGATTTGGGGATGGAGCGTCATGCGATCAGGGAACTACGAGTATTTTAACTATTTGTTCATTCCTAATCTCCTTAGAATAGTGCACCGTACTTTACATTTGGATGCGTATCACTCTCAAATAAATACGGTACTTCTCCTAATTTTCAAGCTCCAGTCAGGTATTAAAAAAATAATTTGTTCTTGTATTGTTGCTAACATTTGAAAAAAAGTGAGAAGTTCGTTACTGATAACGCGATAAGTCCCGAAGAGAGAAGAGTATTAGTTATTTGTTGGCTTTGTTCCTGATCCACTGGCACTGGTCTTATTATCACCTGAATATTTTTGCAACAAAACAGAACTGTTGAGAAAAAGTCAATGTGGCAATTTTTTGACCCGATGGACCGTTTTTAGCACCAAGACACGGTCTCTTATTAAACTGATTAAAATCACTCCGATGAAGATCCAACCCACCCAACGTGGAATCAAGGAGGTAAAACATAAGCGTAATTTCATTGATATCACTGTACATAGCTTCCGCTGTTCAAGACAAGAGGGAAACTGCACAAAAAATATTACTTACTCTTGCTTTAAATTTTGCAAGTAAAAACGAAGAGAAACTGACAGGGTGAACTCAGGGGGAAAAATACCCCGAAAACAGGCCTCAAACTACATAAATTATACGTTCTACCGAGCCATTGTTAACTGCGAAAGATTCCTCGGCTCAGATACGTGTTTGTGAAGGTGTAAGTTGGAAGTCTCCTGAATAGCTCCCCTTACCGCAGACTTGGTTTTCGGTTTCAGCCAACCCGAAGAAAGATCGATCGTAACGGTATCTGAAGGAGGAAGGTGATAAAGGAAAAACTTCGTCGGAGTTGGACCGTGACGTCGTACGTCATCCTTCACTTTTAATGAGTTTCATGCAAATATCACCTTGTCAAGCGTGCCTCGCGAGGGTTATTTTTAAGGAAACAAGACTTTTCTCATTTATAATGAACTTTTCACAGCAACTTGCGTCGCTCGGCGTGAGCTGCATGTACTCGCTGGATAGTTGAGCAACATTTGTGCAGACGGGGATATATTGTACTACAGGTACTACGAATTCAGACCAATTGACCCAGAACTGTTCAAACCACCTACTGACACAGTGTATAACCCCTTTTCAATCATCCCGAGAGCACTTCATGGGATTTGAGTTGTGACCAATAAATCACCTTCGTCATTTCCCGACTACTACCGGATTTTACAGGGCAACAACAGCACGAGACGCGCGTGAAAGATGTTGTAGGAGGGGGTTTTCAAAACATTATTAGAGGTCAGGTGTAGTTGACGCTGGTAAAATATGGAGTGAAATATATCTATAAACGAAAACTCGACCTGGATCCAGCGAGCCCATTCCCTCCTGCCCAACACTTAGCGTTTGATAAATTAATGACGCGATAGGGGCCCTTTCCATCGAACTCAATATTTCCGCCGGATGATTAATTATCGCTCCAGAATAAAAACTGTACCCGCTGCGACATTCCTCTTTTTTCTTTTATTCTGTATCCGCACTCCTGGAACCGTTGGCAAACCTGACTAGCATTTCGCGTTTGTGAGAATGAGAACCACGATGATATCTATACGCTCAATGTGTCAACGATGTAGGTAGTCTCCTGCCTCCTCATCATCCCTCCATGGGAAGAAAGGTGTTAAATTGGTTCTTTTGCATATATTCACCTGCTTTAGAGGATGTGCTGAGATGACACTTCTATTCGGATGGGTACTAATGAATACTTATGGCCGGTCAATGAGTACAATAAAGCAGATGAATTTCAAATCTGACTGGTGGCCTACTATGACCACACTCTACCATCTACATCGACTTGATTATATTGAGGGGTTTCACACATATTATATGTGACTCACAGCATGTAGTTTTTGCAGTTGGTAACAGTCGGTTGAGGATGAACCAAGTGGGTACAATTCTTTATACGAGCTAGCGAAATACATATTATTGTACGTAGTTGTATGTGAATTTCTAGAAATAATTGATTCGAGCTAAAATATGTATGCTTAAAGAACTCCAGTTGGTTTTGGAAGTCCGATGCGACAATGCTATTGGTCTAGGTTACACTATTTCCATTTTAGAAAACTATATCAGCTAGTTCGGCTGTGACATGCCGTTCTCACAAATTGTTCGATCGATTTCTCAAATCGTTAGTATTGATATTGGAAATTTTAGTAGGTTCAGATCTTGTTCGTTAGCAAGGCGTCCGTTCCCCCATATTGTTCTCTCTCCCGCATTCAAACTTTAAAGAAGACGTGTCGGCGAAAGAGATCTGCGAGAGGAATCAGTGCATTCCTCAGGTAATCAAATCAATTGCTTCGCCTTGCTCGGTTTCTTCCAAGAAACTTTCTTCCTTCATTTCAGGAAGTTATGATGAACGGAGTCAGGTTGAGAGGCTCGTTCCTTCGTGAAAGATTCTGATTGATTAGAAGGCGGAGGAGGCTGGTTCGTAAGGCAGATGACAAACGCTTTGACCTTCTCTCCTCTTCGTCCCTCCTGAAGCCTGTCGTTATAATGGGAAGGGATATCAAACGGTAATTGACACCTCTAATGCAACCCTCATCTCCACGGAGCTGTGTTTACAACCCTCGCTGTGTGAAAGGAGAGGTATTGAATAAGGCAACAACGCGAATTCGCGATAGAGTGATAGAGTGAATCATTCGAGGACCTGATTTTTGTACATTGTTTTTCGAAATAAAACATGTATAAACCACATTTTTCACCATTACGGGATTCTGAATCATGAGGATTCTGAGTAAGAATTAACACCAGAATGTGGGTGATAACAAGCTTTTCTGAAATGTTGAAAACGGCACCTTTGTAAAAACTGGCAATAGAGATGGAATGATATCAAAAGAAAAAAAAAATCATTCATTGTGTCTTCCCACTCCCCCTCCAAGTCTGCGTGCCTTATGGTTTTTGGTTGGTTAATCCTTGAATCATCAACCTATGATTTCAAGCAAAAAGTCAATCTCTCCGATTCGGCCGGAAATTTTTTTGTGGGCGTTTCAAGGTGCCTAGTTCAAAATAAGCAAACGTCCGTCCGCCGTACACCGCTTACACCAATTTTGCTAGTAGAAAATTTTCTAAAAACATGAAATTTTGATCTGGGACTCGCTTCAAGCTCTTGTTGGTCCACGAATTTTTTCAGCCCGATCGGATCAAATTTGAGGAGGGATGGGATTGTTTCCGAGATTTCTGGAAGCTAGGCTTGTGAGGTATCACTATCCACTAGATGTTGGACGCTGAATCGATTCGAATGAGTTTTCATGCTCCTGGTCCGAAGGATAACCAACCACTGTGATCGAATTATTCATTATTATTATATTACTTTGGGATGAGCCCAGATGTTATGGCACCTTGGAATCTGCGAATAGAACATTAATGTCCAGCGATGCATTACTTGCCGCAAGTCACCAACTTGAAGTGCGATGCTTGAGCTCATGTAGCCGCTCGAGGCCCCTGGGAAGTGGGCACTAACCAATTCACAGCTAAACAACCCAACTCCCTTCATTAAGAGTGAGGTATTACTACCCAGTAGGAATTGAGGTTTACACCACCTCCAGTCCTGCAAAGTTCTCGAATGCAACATGGGCTCTACCCCACTTTCCTCATTCGCTCTAGCTACAGCGGCCTTATAAATTTTGGTGTCCTCGCTTCATCTAAATTAATACCCACCGACCTTCTCAGGTAACTACCTCTCCCTCGGCGTTTTCGCTCTTAACTTTGTCCCTTACTGATATGATAACTTTCCGCGGGTGGGATAAATCACATTGGGAACCTTCCGCAGATACTGTGATTGGCTCGGCACTGCGAATTGTTAGTCATGCACGACTAAAATCGCCTTTCCTCTCTCACTCGGCTTGTTCGGTATTTCAACCAGATATACGTATTCACAATAATAAGATGATGATAGGTCTGGCAAGTATATCTTGTAGATGTGAGGTAAATAAGATGAAATTGTAGGCGCCAATCTAATTTTGTTCAGCGGATTAATTGCGAAACAATATTATCTATTACAATAACTAACGCATACAATCGTGTTGTCAGAAGATATAATGTGGAGTCACGCAAAATTATTGGAAACATGAAAATTGTGATGAACGTCCTCTAGAGATGGCGCCTTATTGTGGATGTCGTTTCTTAATTCATCTCAGTGTTGCCTCCTTCAGAACTCTGGTGAAAAAACCTTGTGAGATCTTTAGTTGTTGTTTGATCTCGTCACTAAATACTCTTCAAGGAACCGCATCTCGAGTAATGTGAGATTCCAACTTCACTAAAGCCCCAACTCCCCTGATCTCTGGATCTGTGCCGGGGACTGTTCATCACATTACTTCGGGCTTTCAGTCTCCTTTCTGAGTCCAAACTGCTGTCGTTCTTTCTCGAGAAACATCTCAAGATAAGTTCAATACAGTTGGCAATACTTGCCAGCCGCCATAGTCATTCAGCATTTTTCTCACAATAATGCTGATTTTCTGAATAACATTGAAAATTTAACTTTTGTAAGTGAGATTTCGAGATTTGGGGGGCCTGGAGATGAATGTTCCATATACATTTCGAACAATCAATTGATTCAGATGGGTCTCGATTTCGACCCACCAATGGGTCGAGTAGGGTATTTTGAATATGGGAACTACTTATGGTATTCTTTCTGTAATATATTTTGGAGACCTAAAAGAAGGACGTTCTTTCCTATATGAGTGTGTGAAAACAAGAAGAAAAAGCTATAACTTGAATATTTTGTCCGTCAAACTATTATTCGTTAACTTCACATAGTTACGTATAAAATTTGTCCGGCTTGATACAATATTTTCGTAAATTTTATTTGCATAACAGTACTGTGCATGTACGAGTGTACGAGTTTTCAGGATGAGGAGATAGTGGTGTTCAGCAAACCCTTGAGCGCGTGGGTGTGGTCAGACCCAATTCTTTGATGTCTTCATCAGAGCATTACTCAGGTCGTAATCCCCTACTTACTTCTTTTTTCTTAACTAATTCCATGCCTTTACAAGCCGCGTCTATTTACGCTTTCATTTCGTTGTTCTGGTGGAGGAGGTCGAGTTCCCTGAGAAAAACGGCCAGACTCCTATGTACTCGGAAGGCGGCGGTGGAGTAAAAGGCTTGATTGGATAGAACGCCAGGGCTGTGGGTGAGGTCTTATATTGAATAGGAGGGTTTGGGTGTCAGAGGCCCGGCCCAATTAGGTTACCGCTTTCCCCTAGTGGAAGATAACTCTTCTCTCGGTTTCTCGTTTTTTTTTTCTCACGTGTCGGGATCGAATCCTCGAGGGGTTTTGAAAGTTGGGCAACTGCATCTCAAATTAATGTTTCGGTGCTCTCTTCGATACTAACTGGAAGAGCTGAGCTATTAATGCCGCCATCACCACTTGTATCTTATTCAACAGAGGCAACATAGTAAAATTAATGAAACCTCTCAACTTACTGACCTGAGAATTACGTGTTGTGATCAGCAACTCCTCTTCCCGCGGGACCACTTGAAACATATTTCTGGTGACGATTTTTCAAAGGACAGGTCACTTTAGAGTTCTATATGCGTTGATTTTATTTATAAACTTGCCGGTCGAACCTCGAGGAACTCCCTTTAACTACTATCAGTCCTCTTCAAATTCACAACAAATATCGGGTGAGAAGATGAGCATGGAAGCCCTCAGGGATTGATTGCAAGGGATATCTTCCAATGAAGCCATATGTGTTTCTTGGAGTGGAACTCACGTTATTTTTAGCTCCAGGGTTCCAGAAATTCATAACGACCTGTCAAAAGATAGGTTTACCCAGTGAATCTCTCTATAATGGCGCTCGGTGATCCATCCGCGATTCCCCTCACGTCCGTCTTCACCGAAACAAGAGAAGAAAATACCGTGGAAAGGAACCCGGCTCAACCATCCATCCTTCTTCTGCCTGATAAATGCATGACGACGCGGAATAAAACAAAAAAGGTCTGAAATAGTAGCTGATAGGGATGCGTTACAAGTAACTTAGTCAATATTCCAGACCCTTTACCGCGGAAAAACTCTTTCTGACTGTTCATCGCCAATGCAGCTTTTTGTCTGAAAAATAAAGAAATCTTCTCACACCGATTCAAGTGAAAATACAAAATCGGTGGAAAATGAGTTGAGAAACCTGCATGATAATTGTTCTTCCAAAAGCCGTGAGCCTTGTGGTTTTTTTTTTTTTCAACATCATATTGAAAATTTTACCATTTATCCAAGATGCTCTAAATTTCTAATACGGAAAAAAGTTACTGGATAGGATAGAAAGATTACCTAGTTCTGAAGACATCATTGTTAACGCTTTGTAGACTTGACCCAGAAACGTTGGCTTACCCATAATATCAACCGTTCCTAAAATTCTATACAAACCTCCATGAACTGGGAACGGAATATTCTTGGGACGAATGAGAGAAATTTCGAGGAAGGGAGGGGATTTATACGGGAAAGTAAACATTTTTTTGTGTTTTAGGTTCATCGCGCCCGTGGTTGGAGAGAGGGGTCCGAACTTGTATTTTTCCTTCCTGTTCAAATCACGTATTACCGGGGTCATCGTTAATGTTATAATGTTAGTATCTTGCACTTATTGATGCGTACAAAGTTGTGTGATGATTACCGCCATGTTGTCATGAAGTGGGATTCAAATTGGAAAGAGAAGCAACGGGAAAAATCACAATGAGAGAAAATTGAGTTTACAAAATCCATTAGAGCAAATGAAATAATTTCCTACGACGGGGTCTACTGTAGGACGTCCCCCGCAGTCTTTTTCCCCTCCGCACTCTCGGAATTAGCTAGGTGAAAAGGGACTGGGAAAAACAAAAAAGAACACTAGCAAGCTGAAAAAACTCTGGAGAGTGGGAGGTTACAACGAGGATTCTTTTTATGGAGGCAATTTGTAAATTCAGTAGTTAACGAACGGTTTGTGACCCCCTTGAGAGAGCCCTATCCGAAAACTCTCCGCTCCCGAGTTTTCTGTGCCTCTTGTTTCATTATTAAAGATCATCTAAAGCTATAAATATGGTAGCCCGAAAAGCGAGGGGGGGTTTTACAGTTGACAGGCGCAAGGTACTGGAGTGGAGGGGTGAGTAGGGAAGTGGGGGTTATGGGTTAAAACATCTCCTATCGCTTTTTTTTTTTTAACTCGTTGTACCCACTTCGTCCAACAGCCCCCACCCCACATGATTTACCCTGTTTAATCTGTTGAAACCCCACCCCTGCTTTTCCTCTACCGCCAAAAAAGGTTTTATTGGCCTTTTTGCAATGTGCGTACATTTAAGATTTATACGAGCTGTAAATTCACTTATAGAAGTTTTTTCGATAGGGAGCGGTATCATCTTCCTTTTTCTCCTGAACGGTTATTTAAACCTGATTCATGGTCGCAATTTTTGAAGTTGTCGGACAAGAGTAATGGCAATAGAGTAATGGGCTCCGAAGTGTTACGGTCTTCAAAGTCAGATACATCCTTGGGATAGAGCCTTTTCGCACATTGGAACATTCTGTGTGATTGTTTTAGAATGAATCAGCATGATCGCAAACCTTGGGTTCCACTTTCTCACCTCTGATCACCGGATAAAGTGAATATTGGAATGATACTTTCCGAAAATTACATGATGATGACCCATCCTGATCAACTGTCCCAATTTGCAGCTAGAAATACTTACCCCCATGATACATACTGGGGAACTTAGGGGTATTTCCAGCATTCCATCTCATGGAATTTTAAATTGACCGATGACTGCCGTTGCCGGTACTGACAACATGGAAATTTCGCGAACTTACAGAATCAAATTGATTCAACTCAAAAAGTACCCCTCTCCTGTCGGAAAACGGCTTCATCGGCGGAAACGTCCTCGGAGAGCTTCCCTGCTGACGTGACAATAGGCGTCCGAAGAAAAGGGGACAGCCATTAACCCTTGCTCAGTAATTGGCGTCTAGGAGACGCCTGGGTCTCTCTGTTAGTGCAACCCTTGCACCTCCTAACGAACCTTCTGTTTCAGAGGACCTTTCTTGGGAACCTTTTACACGCGGGAGAAAAGAGCAACAACAAGGGATAGGTCGTATTTAGATGGAAAACCCAGCAAGTTTTCTCTCCCTCCATCTTCGTTTCGTTCCTCTCGCCGTGGTACTAGGAAAGTTCATTAATTGAAAGTATTTTAGCAACTTGGGTGATCGCTTCGTTGGAAATAAGTCGTTCTTGAGAGGAGACATCTTGATTTCAACCTCCATTGACTTTCCGGTAAGGACGTTACGACGATAACAAGAACTCGAACTTTTGTCCCTGTTCCACAACAACGCTCAACGCACTTTTCGCTCTTTACATTAGGACGTACATTTCCCGTACTCCTCAAGTTTCAACTTACATCATTGCGTTGAACGTGATTGCTATTGACTTCCGCCGAGGAAAATATTTCGTTTATAGTTTGTTGTTCTTCGCTACTTCCTTCTTCATTATCATTCCCTGATTCTCGGATGGGTAGCACCCTACAAATCCCATCATATTCTGATTCGAGAGATCCAAATAATGTGTTTACTACCAAGTAAGGGAAGGAAACTTATTTGATAATGTCAAAGGCATATATTATATCAACCTACGCCACTTTGCTCATGCTTTGATTTGCTTTGGGATGGGTATAATATACTTCCCAGTATTGAAGAGATGTGCCGATCCTGTCTCATATGATTATTTGACCTGCACGTTACATCGTTTCTCTAATGAGCGGGTTCCGTTCCTTGATGCGTTGGGAAAAAGACGACTTTCTCGAAACAAATTTGGTCAGTACATAGTACTTAGTTTGGGACACCGTTCATCACCTTCGTGTGTATTACCGAACCACTTACTTAAACTAAAATATCGCACGCAGTCCTCATTCCCTTTCGATCATCCCGTTCAAAGTCAGATCAGACAATTGAACGATTGAATAAACGTGATACCATAAGGTGTCATTAAACTGAAAATCAAACTAAAAATATCCAGATTCTGGAAAGCGATCATTAATCTCACATCGTTTGTCCTATCAACGTTTTTTGTCACTGAACGTCGGGAGGAGGTATTTCAAGGTTGTCAGCCTGACGCTGAATTCAAAATTGAAGCTTAGTTGATGAGGCTTGGGAGCTGGCCGAGAAAAACCGAGCTGTGAGGAACAGATTAAAGTTTGTTGTATAACGCTATGAGATTCCCCCTCTTTCCACAGAAATGATTGATGCTTGTTCACAAGTAACCTCAAACTCCTGAAATAAGGTTGGTAAAAAAAAGCTTTGGCCACGACGATGGTAGGGGGATTTTCATAATTTATGCAGCCACGGAAAAGAAGCTTTTCAGTAACAAAGGTGTGCTCGTCCCAGTTAGAAGCAAAATATATATACTTTTTTTTTTTTTTTTTTTTTTTTTTTATAATCTCTCTGATAATTGTAGGTATCCACTATTTTTGATTTCGGTCGGTAGTGACAGTGGAACGTTTCATATTACATACCTGTATTTGTGACTGTCCGCCCTCTGAACCGCTGAATTTCTAGTTTATGATCTAGGTCTTACAAAAATGAAAAGCCAAATGTTCAGTTAATAGGAAATTCCTTTGCACTAATTTGCCATAAATATACATCCAAATTGACCTATACGTTTAACCGTTGCAACAGTATTTTAGTAAATTTGCATTGATTTAAATTTGAACCTATTTGAACAAAAAGAACCCATTCCGGGTGCTGCCATTATGCGTAGAGCTCAATCTGTATTGTGTGAGGGGAAAAAACGGTTTATCAGGTTCGAGAAGGGAGAAAACTCCGAAAAAGGCCCAGCTCTGATAGTAAATTAGAGCAACTAGTTTACGATCACCCACTGGTGCCTCACTGTCACCATTCCTGTATGTGAATTCTAGCGTTTGAAACTTAAAGGAGCGGAAAATGCAAATGGAATGGGTTTTCCGGGGCAATGAAATCCAAACGAAGGTGACCCCGCCCTTTTACCTTTTGTACACTAACATTTTTCACTGTGATCTCTCGCTCGTGTTCGTATATTCCCCCGACTGGGATCGTATAAAACCGAGAATTTTTTCCTTCCTTTTTTCGATTAGACCGAAGTGAAAGCGCAATAGCTAGAGAACACTTGAAATTCCTCCACGTTTTTCTTTCTGATCCAACCGTAAATGTGAAAAGATTCATTGATAGGTCGAATGTAAGCTGCAAAATGTCTGATTTGAGGATGCAATGAAAATGGTGACCCGACCCCTACGATATATTGATGTAATTCTTGTCTGTGAAATCCGATTCAAACGTGGAACAACAAAGTTTTGTGACTATAGCACTGAACAAGTCTCGTAATTAAATTAAACCGATTGCCAGTTCCCCAATGAAGCCACACTGGAAAACCCACAGCTGATTCGTTTCATATTGTTTAGCCCGAAGCGGTTCAAAAGGTGAAATTGGCTCTGTCGTATTTTCAAATACCTCCATTCTCCATAAAAGCAAATTGTTTTTCAGAAAATAAACCGATCAACGTTGTGTGAGAGAGGCTCGAGTCTGCAGATTAAATAAGTTTCACTTGCGAATGCTTCAAAAATGTATAAATACCTCATAGTTCAAGATTTGAGCTCAATCAAAAGGATACCTCCGGCTTACCGCGTGACTGATAATCGACTCTTAAGACCTACATAGAGATGGTAAACTTTATTACTAGAAAAAATGTGATTCACTTGAATAGTGACTAGATTGATCTACTAGTCTCGTACTGTTACATAAATAGTTATTTAACGCTGACTGAAGAAGAGCGACTGATTCGGACTGATCCCTTGGAAAATAAAATTATACTTCGGTATCCCGTATATTTGTGGTATTAGCATATATTAGTTTTTGTCGAAAAAAAACCCGTTGTATCCATAATGCTTCACATCGACCAAGATACACGTGAAGCACTTACATTTTTTTTTTCAGATCTTGATGAATAGTCCAAATATGCTTCAAATTCACATTAATACACGAAGAGCATAATATACCCCGTGTTCCCTAGACTAGGACGAAATAATATCAAAAGCTCTGTGAAATAACCTATTAAACTTGAAAGACCATTTGCATAAAGCGTTGGATAAGCACTCAGCAATTCACCATTATAACCAGCTAATTGTAAACCGCCAACTTCTAAGTCTCCCCTTCCACGGATTGTGAAAGTTTTGATTAAAAGGGGCTCTCGCATAAAAAAGTGAAAAGTGCATCTCATGTCACCGGCTGAGCTTCAAACATAGATTCGTACGATGCATCACGATCCCTAACTAACTGACTGTACAAAGGTTACTATGTTGCGAGTCACCGCGCCGCAATGGGACTGCTCGCAAGTCAAAGACATAGGTCTCGAACATACCCCCCCATCCGCAAATGCGAGTCACAGAACGGGAACTTCGGAGGTACTCGACCAGAGGCAGTATAAAACAGACCATGAGACCACCAGTTCAGTTCAATTCGGAGTCCGATATAACGTTAGTGTTATAATTGTGCCGTGCCGCGTATATAATAGTGCGACAACGCGTTACAAACCGTGTATTGTGATTCTGTCATTGTGTAAGTGCGGAATGTGACAGTTATGTACTCAAGTGAACAATTGTTAATAAATATTTACTAAGAACATAAATCGTTACAATATGCCACTAATTCTTTTATATGATTTAGCCCACACTTCGAACGAAACGGGGAAAATAGTCTACATTACTTCTGGATCAGTATACGTAGTTTAATTATGATTTTTTCTCTAGAAGCCTAGATATGTACAGTTTTTAGAAATGTGCCTCTGTTTTACTCGCATGGTCTTGTTTTGGAAATCAATTTTTTAATTGTTCGAAATAGCAAACACGTAAAATAGAGATAGTATGAATTGATCTTCCTCCTTACAAATCAATATAGTAATCGATAATTTTTCCTCTTCAAAAATGTATTTTGACACTCAACAACAAAGGATAAGGATAACAATGAACGAAATTTCACGAAAGCGTGCCCCTAACGCAATGTTTAACACCCCCTCCCTCCCTCCCTTGTTCAACTCCCCGGTTATTAGCATAAAATTTAGGTAGCGTCGAAGTTGATGGACTGATGGTATTTCTGGTTGGCATGCAGGTGAATTACAGAGAACAAATTAGGTAGATTCCTTATGAACGGAATGGCACAGCTGGAGAATTTTTTGTAGTTTTCTTTTTATATCACGAACAAAATTGGATACTTTGGCACACACAAACAAAGGGAAAAGTGATAACTGTTTTTTAATCGTAGTGTGATATCTGTTTCTTTGTAATTTTGGAAGTTAAATCGTTGAAAATGGGTTCGAGTGACAGAACTTGCTGAACGCTACAAAATGTCTGAAAGTCGACACTGCCCATGAGATATCCCATGTGAGTGGGTAGGTGACTACGCCGTGGCAAGACGAAACCCGGATTTCCCGAGGAAGACCCTGGCAGCGGGACCGATGGCTTGGAATGATTGGATTGCCCCTTGAAACTGCCGGCTATTTATGTGCGTAGGTGTCTACTCAGTGTGGGTCCGTACGTGTGGAAGACCTGGCAAAGTAAAAAGGGTCAAGACGAAGGAGGACGGTGGGTTGTTATGGTGGTCGACCCTATGGCGGAAGGCGGCGGGAAAGGAGTAAGGAGTGGCCATTTCTTCTGGTGTTGTCTTAGCAAACAACATTCGTATTGCCCCGGATCCTTCGCTTTCCTGGTCCTTCCCATCGGTTTTCCCCACTCTAATTCGGATCCAGGGATATTCCCTTTTTTCTTGTACCCCTTGTTCGATCGTGGATTTATTTTCATTAGTTCATCACAACATCGCTCGAATATTGCTCTCGATCAGCTTGTTGATTTACCTGTCTTTTCACTAACACAAATTTTTGATAATATACAGAAACTCTGGAGTATAGATATCCCTATATCTGCCTACGACTTACCGCGGCCCCAATACAGGTCCTACTGAATGTCTGTGATCAAATTCTCCCGGAAAAAACACTCACCTGTTGTACTCTGCTACACCATGATTTGAATTAACGTCGAAAACATTGATGAAGAACCGAATGAGTGGACGGTTTTCCCAACATTCAAGGGGGAATTTTGTCAATGAAGATCCGTGGTAGGTTGGCACGTAACCATCGACGTGGAGTGTTCCATGACTCCATCACCTAAATAATATCCTAAGTTGTACTTGAATAAACAAAAACACGATTGAAATGCCTATGTTGTATCAACTCACTTGTGATGTTTTTTATTTTACATCAAAGTGGTGACAAATCATGAAGAAGAGGCCCAGTATCTTTTGCTATTCTAACAATAATATTAGCTTTTTTCGTCTTAATGAATGTCTGAATTTGGTTATTTACTCTTGCATGACAAATGACTAATATCATTTCAGACCATTTATGCGGTAGATTTTGTTTTTAATGACTCAACAACTATTTTTGTTTGTTGTACCTTAATGGTACCTCCATACGCGCTCTCGCTCTACCAACAATCCGCTGAGGCCACCATCTCTACAGCAATCATGCCATCAACAGAAGACACCACAGGAATATACAAAACGTTGCGTTCTTCGCACGTCGCGAGGTATTTTTACCGTTTAGTGTGGTGGAAATCATCGGATGAAATGGGTTCGTTTTACCCTGTTGTGCGGTTTTCCTTCTTTTAACGTGGCGATCACGTGATATGCACAATCCCTTACTGGCGTATGTGGTACGGGTACTTTCGTGTTGTTTTTCTCACCACTATGCAGCTTCAGCTCGTCGTGTGACAAAAGTACGATATATTGTTGTAATATTCTGTTTTCACTCGGAGTGTCGCACGTAGGTTGTAAACGGCGTTCGCATACGCAAGAAATGCGAAATTGCTTCAACTGTGAATGAGCTCGCCCGGAACCGTCGCATACGAGGAAAACGGGTGGATTTAATACAAGTGGCAAAGTGGGAGAGCGTAATTAAAAGCTCTATTTCCTTCAGGCCTTACTCGTTGGGAAGCCATAGGTGATACACGGCGCCGACTAGCGCCTCTCACATATTCTCCGTGCAGAGTAGGTCACCCATGCAACACCTGAAGTTGTCTTAAAGGTTCAAGTAAACGCTGCATAAGCTTATAGATTGGGCGATGCTATAAATTCAAGGCTCAAGGCCCGATTCCGTCAATGAAAATACGGAAACTGGCAAAAGCCCAATCGTAATCCTCTTGGCGAGTATTAATTGTTGCACCAGTACCGATACCTCCTTCCAATGATACCCCTATCTAATGGGACAGTCGTGGTTCTACAGTCATGTTCGCTACCCTCCGAGTCGATTTGAACAAACTCTACTTGAAACTTTTACTTGAAAATAATTATGGGCTCAGCGAGGCTTCTCAGCTGTGAACTGCAGGCAACTAGGATTTCCCGGAGCTTTTGAAGGAAAGTATACTTATGAGAAGAAATCAAGAAAGCATCAAGATTTTGTGCTAATTTCAACAGTGTGCCATAGAGGTCATAATGGTGTAGGGGGCGTTAAGTGCAATATGAAACAGCCCTTGACCAAAAATTCAGCTGATAATATCAAGATCTTGATAATATTCAAGAACCATCAAAATCTTGCTTTGTTATATTTTAATCTGAAAACCGTTCAACCCCAGAATGGTGTAGACACAGAAGGGGACTTCGGCTCATTCTGTCGTTACAGCTGATCAAGGGGAAACCTTGAAAGAGAAATTTCATCCTCCAGTTCAATCTGGGAATGGTAAAAAACGAGGCCGATGGCGTAGAAAAAAGAGGGTGGGCGGGATAAAAAAAAAAAAAAAAAAAAAAAAATACAAGAACTCGCTGGTGGGGAAAAAACTACCCGTCCCACCTTCTTTAGGTTTCTAGTTAATGGAGTCTTTCATGTATCTTCACTACCTTCGCCTCAAAGAAGACTCTTCCTTCTTTCTGGTACGTACAGCTACTACGGGTGTTCTTTTTTCTGCGACCTTTAAATTATTATTTCCCCCTCCACCGGTCTTCGCTTACTTTCTGAAAAGCGAACCCTAAGTCGACGAAGGCCGCAACCCTCAGGCCCAACATTAAGAAAAAATATATATAAAAATGGGGTAAACGGTAGTTTTTTAAAATTCGCCGGAAAGGCAGTTTGAAAAGCCGATTTGTCTTTTTTTAACCTACATTGAAGATGGTTGCTTTCGGAGAAAAGAGGGGTTTCTCGAGTTGAAAGGGCTGTGAATAGGGAAAGGAAGGTTGAGGCGCTGCCGTTATCAAATTATTAATTCCACCGTTTTAATTTCAATGATCGTGGAAAACGGCTGGTCATTGGTGGGGGTGTTCGGTTTTCTCCTTCACCGAAGAAAAAAATATTGTCATTTGATGAAAACAATTTCCTCGGCATCCCCCAGTCGGTACATACGGCTTCCGGCTACTGCAAAAGTCCATAAAAAGGTCGTACGTATCACGAGGTACCTCCAAATACTGCTACAATGACGCACTATACTACTATATCTTATACTGTACTATTCTTTCAGGCTCGAACCTACCGTGATCGTATTCTATGCTAGGTTCCGACGGGTCGCTTGTATTTTGACCTTTTCCAATGAAAAAAAAAAAATCGTATATACAAGGGATAAATAATTAAACTGATAAAAATGACGTGGTAGGTTGCCGACGCTGTTACTTCTGGCGGATTTTTTGTCTTTAGGACCGTATTTTTCGACAGAAAACATCTAGACTTGTTGTCAAAGAAGTTTATGGGATGGGCTTTTAATTTATGGGTTGAGTACCTCTGATGGTTATATAAAAGTGGACTAGTTTTGCGACTCCTCTAATGGATTTTCAAGTGACTCTTTTTTTCATCTCTTGGTACCTAGAAGGTTCTAACGAACAGATGAAACTAAATCCGTATAAATGTACAAACAGCATTGCTAGCGTACGTCTGCTTGAATGTCAGCATCGTAAATAGCAAAATACGCCAGTTTCCCTCCCCTATATCTCAGTCCGGGTTTGTTTATTTTGAATTTGAGATAGTATTTAGAATGCAGTGCACCTCTTTGTAATTGGAATCGACCGTCTTTGGTTAAGTTACGTACAGAGTTTTATATAAGTTCGATGTTTGGAAATGCCTCACGTCCTTCAAGGTTTCTAGCCAGATCTAAACGGCTAATAACTCGTTTCAATGAGACCAAATCCATTTTATGAATTAAAAACGTTATTTTGATGAAACATTTACTCAGTTTTCATTTTTTCAACTTAACTGTGCAAAGCAGTCGCGATTAGCAGTTCCAGTGCTGACGGTGAGTATAATAAGTATAATTAATTTACTTTCTTCTTTTTTTTAAATTTATATTCTGTTATAATTTGAGCGCACCTTGATTTTATGTTTTTATTTTCGGATGAGCCTACCAGGCCGAACGGTTGGTTTCAGGATGTCATTCATTATACTTAACCACCTTCAAATTTTCCTTCGAATTTGAGTTCGGCCAGTGAAGTCAACAATACGATTCACACTATGAAACCCAGCAAGTGATCTGAAGAGCCCCAGAGGAGTCTGGTTACTTTACAAACAAAACGAGTGATTTGCAAACTCACCTTATACTCTGCAAAGGGCGACGATGAGGCCGGTGACATCTAGCATCATATTGAAAGACAATACCCGGCTCTGATTCGAATTCTATGACGCGAAGTTGCCAATATTGCAAAGATGATTCCAACATGGTACCCTAACGCGTTCTAAGTTCATTCGATAACGTCATAGTCAGTCGAGAATCCGTTCAAATACGAACTGGTCGGAATGTGGAAAAAAAACTTCTAACTACAAGAAATCATCTCATCAAATTATGGAAGAGGCAGTCAGAATTAAAAAAAATAGTTAGGGATAACGAAGGTTTGCTAAACCTTAGTCACAGTTTTTTATTGACATCATTACAAGAAAATAATACACTAATGTATAGACATAATCATCATTCAACTTGTGGCCAGCATAGTATTCAAAAATTTACTGATCAGCCCACCTGATGGGCATGCTGATCACAATCATATTAGGTATGAAAGGAAAGTGGTCACCTACGTCCCACCCAGCATCCCGGACGTCGATGTTTCGGGGTCATTTGATGGTAATGTGATGGACGAGATGTTCGTAGTTGTACGGCACGGAACAAGACCTTCGTAGATCTTACTAAATGTACAACGTCCCTTTTGATTAAGGCAGCTGTTTGACTGCCCCCTCGTCAACAAAAGTACTGAATCGATGCTTTCCCTTCTGAAGAATTAAATTTTGATTAGGTAATTATAGCGGGACTAAATCCAGTAAATATCTTGAATATCCTGAGGGAGAGCTCATGAGAATGGCCGCGTGCGGTCCACATTGCTAGACCATGAGGGTGGAAAATAGATTTATTGTAGGGCGGGGAACCCAATGCATCATTTATCAAGGGACGGCTTCAGCTAATACCGGAAAACCCTCGTAACAATAACTCGCAAAGAAAAAAAAAATTAACCCCTAGTACAAAATGCCGTTATGAACTTCCTCTATGGGGAGGGGTCAGGAAAAATGAAGTCGTGGGGCGGTGAGACCCATAACTGAGATAACATAATTAGTTGTTATGGCGGGCACAACGGGCAAGTTGACTGGGGAGAGCACTTAGAAGCGGAGGCCAGCCAAATGGGGCGTGTAATGTCATTTTCAGGAAGACCTCGACCAGCCTTCTGTTGCTAAGTGTATTCCGGGGAACGTGAAATTCCTGAATGATATTCGTCGACCCGTTACAAACTTCTTGAGGGGGGTCGCCCACTAGGAATGCTCTGAAACCGACGTCGGGGTTTGTAATAATTACGTTTCGATATGGTGAATCAGAGATTACTGTGCACGATTCGTCTAACTCAGTCATTGCTTACCGCCCTAAAGCTATCCTATTGTGTAATCTCTTGAAGTCTCTTCCAGTCGATTTTGTTGAATACTGAAGAATTGAACCCAAGAATGGTGCAGCCGTGAAGGATGGAATAAATTCAGAGTTGGACGAAAAGTATTCGGTGTGTAAAACTTATTGGAGTCCATGGGGACAGTAAACATGCCAAATTCAGTGTTGATGCTCCAATTTATTGAATATAACATTGAAGATCTCACGGCTGTTGGTGGGATGCATAGAAGAACACCCTGAGTTGATATCATGACCTACAAGAGCAAATCAAAAAACGCTGCAAATTCGTACACACGGGTTGGTTATTCCTCGAACCATGCGCATGGAGACTAATTTAAAACTAGGACCAGGCGCATGGAGATTCATTTCTTCAACATGGGGAAAATGGGGGAAACAGTGGGTATGGTGGGTCCCGACCCATTCCAATCGATTCAGGGTCCAAAATTTAGTGGTCCAAAAAAATGGTACCCCACACGCCAAGGTACCAGAGATCTCGAAAACAGACATTCGAAATGTGTAGATAAGTACTCATTTTGACTCGTAACCTCATCCAGAGGGCGCCAATCGTTTCGAGATTCATTGTATTGGATTCAGCGTCCAAAATTTAGTGGAAAATGATACCCCACACGCCTAGGTACCAGAAATCACGAAAATACATATTCATAATGGCTAGATATATACCCATTTTGACCCATAACTTCGTCCAGTGGGTGCCAATCGTTCTGGGACCCTTTTCATTGGAGTCAGCATCCAGAATTTAGTGGAAAATGATACCCCACACACCTAGATTGCAAAAAATCTCAAAAATCCATTTATCGAAATTCACATTTTGACCCCCTACTACACCCAAATTTGATCCGATCGGGTTGGAAAGTTTCGAGGACCAATTAGGTAGAGCCGGAAACGAGTCCCTGACCAAAATTTCAGATTTTTCGAAAAAATTGTACTACCAAAATTTGCGTGGACGGCGGACGGTGGACGGACATTTGCCAATATTGATCTAGACACCTTGAAACGTCCAGAAAATTTTTTTGGGGTGAATCGGAGAGATTGACTTTTTGCATGAAAACATACTTTTGTTGATTGAAGGAATAACTAACCAAAACGCTGCAAATTCGTACACAAGGGTTGGTTATTCCTCGGACCAGGCGCATGGACTCATAGAGAAAATGGAAACAGTGGGTGTGGCGGGTCTCGGACCCATTCCAATCAATTCAGGGTCCAAAGTTTAGTGGAAAATGATACCCCACACGTCTAGGTACCAGAAATCTCGAAAACACCTATTCAAAATGGCTAGATGGTCCCATTACTTCATCCAGTGGGTGCCAATCGTTTTGGTACCCATTCCATTGAATTCAGCGTCCAAAATTTAGTGGAAAATGATACCCTACACGCCTAGATCGCCAAAAATCTCGACCATCCATTTTTCGAAATACACATTTTGACCCCTACCCCACCAAAATTTGGTCCGATTGGACTGAATAGTTTCGAGGACCAATTAGGTAGAGCCGGAAACGAGTCCCTGACCAAAATTTCAGATTTTTCAAAAAAATTATACTACCAAAATTGGCGTGGACGGCGGACGGTGGACGGACATTTGCTAATTTTGATCTAGACACCTTGAAACGTCCAGACAAATTTTTTGGGGCGAATCGGAGAGACTGGCTTTTTGCATGAAAACATAAGTTTGATTATTCAAGGAATAACCGACCAAAAACTGGAGAGCAATCATTTTCAGCAGTCCGAAAGTAGGAATAGCCACATTCTACACTTTTAATTTGAATCTTCAGAAGACATTAGCTCGATCCTCCAGTTACTAAATCAGTCGGGAATATCATGAAGAAGTCCAAATATTTATCATCCTTATTCCCACAGCAACAATTTCACGGAAATGACAAATCTATTTGTGTAAAATGTGCAATCTACAACACATTGTTGTACAATCTACGGGCGATGTGAGAAAGAAAAAACTAAAATTCTGGTCCCCATTTGTTTGGCTGAACTGAATTTAGTTCAGACAAAATTCTTTGTCACTGAGCTGAGTCGGGGCCTGCCAGAGCCCACTTAGAGACTTTCACCAGCGAATTAAAGCAGTCTCAGTACAAACTACGCATGAGGGACGTCAGTGGGAAGTGGATCAATATGTCGAGAGAATAAATATGTCTGGGAGCCATAAAAGTTCCTCGGGGAAAAGCTCAAAATTGGACCTTTACCGAAAGTAAAGACACGTATTCCAGGGGTTTGTCTGACACAGTCAATCTCAAATGAAGGGCGGGTTTGAGAATAGAGAGCCGAGAGGACATCTCGTCCTGGGGACATCAACAAGAAAAAGACAAGACAGTTCAAACCGTCCTCACGCCCTCAGCTCGTTTCAGCTTTTCCCTCTCCGATGACTCCCGTCCCATCTGAGGCGACAGACAAAAGTTCCAATGGCGACAAATGAGGCGGGAAATTGGGGAGACTCCGTGAAACTGACGAGGGAAACGTACAAGTAGAAAACCCTGATATCTGTCTTCCCACTTATGGCGGACGGGAGGAACGCTGATTTAGGTCATCCCAGCAACACTGCTCTCTGGGAGAGAGGGGGCGGGTACTGCAAGGGATTTTCGCTGGATACAACCTCGTTTTGTAGGAGTCGTCAGAGGGAAAGAAGCGAAAAAGCTTGAAAAGGTCCATTTCCTCCACAGAGCTGTTGGGGCTTCTTTTTTAGGTGTGCTCCTTTCATGGTTATCTTCGGCGCTTCTATTTTTCATCCAAGCTGATGTTCCGCCGGTCGTTCTCAAGTGCGGGTTTTTGTCAAAAAATGGGTTCAGTGGCGTAAGCGAGACGACTTTGAATGTGTCCTTCTACCCAATGCAGTTCTAACAAGCACCCACATTGTCCTTTTACTTATCCGCTCGAGCAATTTCTAGGACCCTGCTCTGGACGCCACCACAATACTGTGGCGTATTGACTTGCCTACTACAATTAGGACCTTAGGATATGAATTATTTTCTGTGAAGAAATTTCCCTGTCAACCTTCCCGATGAGTTTACATTTTGTGAAATTCTTAATTTCGTAGGGTAGAAGTTTTGAGCCCGCTGTACTTGAAATTGCCCGGTATCGTTGGCGTTAAGGTTTCGAACAATGTCAACCAGAGCGTACTTCATTTCTTACATTCGTTTCTTTTCCTTTGGTTAACCTCTTTCAAAGAAATGCTTAAGCCTGTACTAGTAAATTCGTAATCCTTTTTTGTGGTAATTGTCGGATGACCTACGGGTAAATCTGCCCTGACGGCTGGCCCTGACTCTTGGTATTGTGTATGTATGGTATGGTTAAAATTTGATTTTTGAAAAATTGGATTTTTGGAAGTGCGTTGCAGATTTTGGGCGATCCTACCTATATGGAATGTCATTTTTCACTAAATGTTGGGCGCTGAATCGTTTGGAATAAGTACGGTACACTTTTGGTCTGACATTGCTGACCTCAGCTTTATCGCCACTGGAGTTGTGTTCCTGGGATTCTCCTTCAGGTTCGTCGTAAGTTCCCTGGTTACTCTACCCGAGCCGTTTCTCCATACTGTATCTTTCGGGTATATTTATGTACCCTGAGGTCAGTTTTCATTTTGGATAAGTACCTATTGAGCTTCGTAAGACAAGTTATTTTTTTGATCTCAGAAATAATTGACTTCTTAAGATTCCGTTTCTTTTTGCTTTGGGTTCATCCCCCATTCCAATTATTCTCGTCACGATTTTCAAAAAAAAAAAAAAAGAAAAAAAGAAGAAGCCTGTCAAGAGCTTGTCTGGTTGTATATAGGACCTGCTCTCGATGTTATCATCTGCTACCTAGAAACATCTGCTACATAATACGTATATTTATCACACGCACACATAATATGTGTCTATATCTATACAATATGTATCTATATGTATAGAACTCTTTCGGTTTTCCTTGACTAATTCGACAATAAAAAAATCTGCAAATTCTTACACACGGGTTGGTTATTCCTCGAATGGGGGAAACAGTGGGTGTGGCGGGTCCCAGACCCATTCCAATCGATTCAGGGTCCAAAATTTAGTGGAATATGATACCCCACACGCCTAGGCACCAGAAATCCTGACACATACAAAATGGGTGGATACATACCCATTTTGACCCATAACTTCTTCCGGTGGGTGCCAATCGTTCTGGGACACACATCATTGAATTCAGCGTCCAAAATTTAGTGGAAAATGATACCCCACACGCCTAGGTAGCAGAAATCCCGAAAACACATAATCAAATTGGGCAATAATACCCAATTTGACCCATAACTTCTTCCAGTGGGTGCCAATTGTTCTGGGGACCCATTTTATTGGATTCAGCGTCCAAAATTTAGTGGAAAATCACACCCTACTCGCCTAGGTAGCAGAAATCCCGAAAACACATATTCAAAATGGGTAATAAATACCCAATTTGACCCATAACTTCTTCCAGTGGGTGCCAATTGTTCTGGGACCCATTTTTTTGGATTCAGCGTCCAAAATTTAGTGGAAAATGACACCCCACTCGCCTAAATCACCCAAAATCTCGAAAATCCATTTTTCAAAAAACACATTTTGACCCCTACCCCCTCCAAATTTGGTCCGATTGGGCTGAACAGTTTCGAGGACCCATCTCGGCTGGGAACAGACCCCTGACCCAAATTTCAGAATTTTAGAACATTTTCTACTACCAAAAATGGCGGGGACAATGGACGGCGGACGGCGGACGGACATTGACCTTTTGGTTGGTTATTCCTTGAATAATCAACCTATGTTTTCATGATAATGGTCAACCTCTCCGATTCGGCTCAAAATTTTTTTCTGGACGTTTCATGATGTCCTGATCAAAAAAGGTCAATGTCCGTCCGCCGTCCGCCGTACGCCGTACGCCGTACGCCGTCCATTGTCCACGCCGTTTTTGGTAGTAGAAAATGTTCTAAAAATCTGAAATTTGGGTCAGGGGTCTGTTCCCAGCCGAGATGGGTCCTCGAAACTTTTCGGCCCGATCGGACCAAATTTGGAGGGGGTAGGGGTCAAAATGTGTTTTTTGAAAAATGGATTTTCGAGATTTTGGGTGATTTAGGCGAGTGGGGTGTCATTTTCCACTAAATTTTGGACGCTGAATCCAATAAAATGGGTCCCAGAACAATTGGCACCCACTGGAAGAAGTAATGGGTCAAATTGGGTATTTCTTACCCATGTGGGTGACTTCAGCCGAATAGACAAACAAAACACATCGTCATATCCTGTTGTTTATAACCAGCTGTTAAACTTAGCAACCAATTTTGAGCAGTTGCCTACAATTCTTTTTACTGTCCGAGCTTTTTATTCGTACCATTCAATTCAATTTAATACAATTATTATAGCCTTCTAAATTACCTACGTTTTCTCAATATTATATTAGTAAATTAGTGTCGTAGTGCCCCATAGATACACCCATCTTGAATATGTGTTTTCGGGATTTCTGCTACCTAGGCGAGTAGGGTGTCATTTTCCACTAAATTTTGAACGCTGAATCCAATAAAATGGGTCCCAGAACAATTGGCACCCACTGGAAGAAGTAATGGGTCAAATTGGGTATTTATTACCCAATTTGATTATGTGTTTTCGGGATTTCTGCTACCTAGGCGTGTGGGGTATCATTTTCCACTAAATTTTGGACCCTGAATCGATTGGAATGGGTCTGAGACCCGCCACACCCACTGTTTCCCCCATTCGAGGAATAACCAACCCGTGTGTAAGAATTTGCAGATTTTTTTGATCAGGACATCATGAAACGTCCAGAAAAAAATTTTGAGACGAATCGGAGAGGTTGACCATTATCATGAAAACATAGGTTGATTATTCAAGGAATTACCAACCAAAACGAGATCGTGGGAACAATTCGTTTTCCATGGCATACCCATTGGTTGGGAAATCACACCGACATTTCCACCCTTTCAAGCAGGCCCCTAAAAAAGAGCCGGAGGTCCTTTATTGGTGATTTGGATGGCCGATTTTGTAGGTGAAGGACGAGATAGGGGGAACCCTTGTGGCGATCACGCATTAATCACGATAGTCTTGAGGTGGGCGGTAAACACGGGGGTGGGGCCCGCATCACGCTGAATGGTTAGTAGTGTCATTCGGTCGATCCCAACCTTGTCCACCACCCAAGTAATCTATTTTTTCCTTTTGAACGTACGTACTGAAAGAGTGTAGCTTAGAGGATGGAACTAACTCTGGAAAGTGTATTTGTTTTATCCAATCTAACTCATTACTGTTCTAAAAACATTTTATGGGGATCTCCTCTCAATACATATCGCTTTAACCAATTTTTATCCATAGGGAGTGCTTCTAATTGGACCTAATTTGAATATGATCCAGCTTTCAGAGTTGAAACATTTTACTAATTATTGCGATTAAATTTATTTGAGATGAACATTGCTCGAAATGATTTGATCCTGAAATCATGGAATAGTGACTGCAGATGGATCCGGCCACAGATCATCATTTATATAGTTATAGTGATGAACAAGCTGAATTGTTTTTTTCAACAGGCACTAAATATCGAGTTGTTTCATTGAGTAAAGCGCAGGGCAAACATACTCGTAGCATGACAGACAGAAAGACATACGAAAAGACAAAGGTTAGAAAGCCTCCTTTCACAGACTAGGTTCATAAACTCCATAGATTAGGTTTCAGTTGATTGAAGTTGCTAGCAATCGCGAGAGATTTCCAGGGCGTACCTACATCGTCACCACGTTTAGTTTGAGTATTCATGAGTTAATATACGGATAATGCGTTCAATGTTCTCTAAATCAGTAAATATGTACTCAAAAACCTCTGTGCTATTCAATTCCTCATCTCCTATTAAGGAAGGTAAGATGTATGCAACGAGAGTCCAATCGGTTGACAGTGAATTATTCACAAAAAGCCAATAAAGCAGACTGAAGGAGAATTAACGACCCTTGAATCGACGGAATTCGGAAACCCTAGGTTGAGTTCCTTCGCTTCATTCCTGTGATAAAAGTCGTGATTCTTCAACGTCAATATATATGTACGACAACTATAGGCTGTTGGGAGTTGGAATAGAATTGCGTCTATTTGCTTATAATATCTATCTCTATAAGAAAACCACGCTGTGTGATTCGTTGTATTAGGGATTTGAGAATGTAGGCATAAACATCTTCATGAAACAGATCCCCTTCCGGTTCTCGGAAATTTGAACTCCATTTGAATAATCCCATAGACCTTCTTTCGCACTTTCTTAATCCATTTCTGATGATCTGCTGCTTGCGTTATGCATGCTAACGATGATTACAACCGTATTCTGAAACCTACCGACCAGATAAGTATCAGTCGTTATCGTTAATTATTGAGGTGTTTTACTCTGTGTTCCCAACAAGCGTTGGGGTCTAATCCCGAAATAACGTATAATTTTTCTCTTTTCCACTCTAGAGACGGTCCTTTTTCCTGCGGAGGTTTTATACTGTGGGAGTCTTTCTAATTAAATCTTGATCTCACCGAGATTGGAAAATGGCTTCAGAGCCCAAATCGCGTCTAATTTTTAAGGTATTAGTGCGGGAACGACGTTATTAAGCTGTTTTCCTTTTTTTTTTTTTTTTTTTTTTTTGTTCTTAGATAAAATCAGGAATTACGAGGTTAAAAGGGGCTTATGGCGAGAGAACGTTACACTAACCAATAATTGTTGGGTTGCTTTCCCGCTTTTCAGTCCATTGTTGTGATATTTAGAGTAATTTTGGATTCTCTTTTCACATATCATGATATTTAGTAGTCCTAGCTTCCGTGAGTATTCGGATTGAGTCAGCTCAATCTATCACTATTAACAGTTTGCTGCAGTCCTCTGTTCTTCTAATTTTTCTCGCCACTTTCCCGGAACTCACGTTGTAGACGAGATACTTTGAAAGTGCTGCTAGGTTCTTACCGTTGAAGAAATGAAACTAATATAAAGGGGAAATTGCCGTTTAATAACAGGTTCCCTAAATAACTTCTCCAGCACTCGTGAATATGAAGACTCACGAGTAGGAATAAAATTTAATCTAGTGGATCCTTCTCGTAAAACATGATCGTAAAGTCGGAAAGATTTCATAACTGAGAGTAGCAATAAATATAGTTTTATTGGATGGCACAACCCTTCATGCACGTTTCTAGCGCTTTGAAATGTAAAATAATTTATGATCTTAGTACTGCTTCCTACGCAGTTTATACTTGGAAATCATTAGGTTTTTGACGTTTTTATGAATGGAGTAATCGGTGGATTCTGAATAATGGAGAAATACTGGGTAGGTACTTATGTCTCCTAGCTCACGAGCATCTCTTGGTTAGACCCGTGAATTTGTTTATGTGGAATCAATCCATGAATTCGCTCGATCTTACCCCTGTCATCCAAATCCTTTGAAATAATGTGATGCTGAAAGACATTCCAAATAAAAGTAACTAACGTCACGGTCATCATTGTCGACTCTAATATTGCGATTCTGTGGTCTGATGATGTCGCCGCTGGGGAGGCGTCGATCGATTTAGCATTAACATTACATGTCACACGATTAGCTTACTTGCCCCAACCACGTAATCTAGTCTCCTTGCACACGAATTGCGTATGTTTGCACGTAATACAATAAAAATAATGTAAAAATTTTCTTGTTTCAGGTGAGTTTCTGTATCTGCGTTTTAACTCTCCTAAACGGTGAGAACTTGAAATTATATATATTAGATTATACAATTACTTATACTCTGTACATTTATATTACATCATGTCCTTAGATTATAATTTTATATACGGATTATATATTTTATATATGGATTATAGTTATTATTTACAATATTCTGGTGGTTCGTTGGAAAGAACGTTGAATCTGCTAGACCTGGGATTGGAACTTGGTGTAGAAATGAGCCTTTTCCTGAAATTAAATAACAAAAAGGTTCAGATGATCTTATATTTTATACCGACCCTTCTTTTGGTTGGTTATTCCTCGAATAATCAACCTATGTTTTCATGATAATGGTCAACCTCTCCTATTCGGCTCAAAATTTTTTTCTGGACGTTTCATGTTGTCTGGATCAAAAAAGGTCGATGTCCGTCCGCCGTAGGCCGTCCATTGTCCGCGCCGTTTTTGGTAGTAGAAAATTTTCTAAAAATCTGAAATGTGGGTCAGGGGTCTGTTCCCCGCCGAGACGGGTCCTCGAAACTTTTCAGCCCGATCGGACCAAATTTGGGCGGGCTAGGGGTCAAAATGTGTTTTGTGAAAAATGGATTTTCGAGATTTTGGGCGATTTAGGCGTGTGGGGTGTCATTTTCCACTAAATTTTGGACGCTGAATCCAATGAAACAGGTCCCAGAACGATTGGCACCCACTGGAAGAAAATATGAGTCAAATTGGGTATGTATCCACCCATTTTGTATGTGTCAGGATTTCTGGTACCTAGGCGTGTGGGGTATCATATTCCACTAAATTTTGGACCCTGAATCGATTGGAATGGGTCTGGGATCCGCCACACCCACTGTTTCCCCCATTCGAGGAATAACCAACCCGTGTGTAATAATTTGCAGAGTTTTTTACTATTCGGGGCTGCTACGAGATCACTATCTTATCTGAATGCACTCTACTGACCCCGGATAGAAGTTACTGATGTCCTAAGTCATTCCTACTCATTCCTCTGTTTTTCCTCATTGACCATGCTTAGTCAACGCAAGACGAGTTGAGAAACGGTACATTTACGTAATCCTACCTCACTAATGATAAAACCTCACTTCCGTAGATTAATTCTCATTGATCCCACTCGACGCGTGGTGTAACGACAATACCATGCAACTTTGAGCCTCAACGGCTTGTCGCCCTTGTTAGCACCATCTTAGCGTCATTATGCCGTGCCGGGAAAGCTCTCCTTTCAATTTGCCCCAATCTTATTCATTTCATCCAGAAATGCGTGCATGAGTAGGTGCTTTCTTAAAAAACAATTTATTTCTTCAATTCCGGACATCGGTATTTAAATTGGCATTGAAAGCACTTTTGGAAAACAAAGTCGCTTTTATAAAATTGCCTTTTGCCTAAAAAAGTGCATAAAAGTGCCTTTTGATAGAACTGATATTCATTCAAGGGGGGGGGGGGGGGAGTCCTGCGCGTCAGTGCGGCAGTACCAGTGGTTGTACTGGGCCCTCTCTGCCCGTAGTAAGTGGGCTCACACTTCGAGTTCCGAAGCTTTCGCATCGGTCCAGGAGGTTGCTGTTAGAGGATCTGTTATCGTTGAAACGAGAGTTAGTTAGTCAGCTCTCATGTAAAGATGGGTGGAAAATGGGTTGGTCGATTCATAAGTGGCGAAATAAGTCCCTACAAATTTATCATGGTGTCATTCATGCTCCGACCACGCCCCGAATCCCCCTCTGATACTGCCCGACACTTTGTACATGTATATGATGTACTCAGTTAGTAGATCTGATATTTCAGGCTATAGAATAAAAAGAAGAGGGCAGGATCACTTTATAGAAATTTTAAGCAGGTAATCATGCCGATTCTAAAAATGAGACTAGACCGTTGGACCCCTTTCTCTAAAAGACCGCAGCGGGTGTATTATATAGTCGGAGCGATCTTCTGAGAATGGATTAATAGTTACTCTATAAAATTCTCGTTAATAAAATAATATAGCTTTACCGTCCGATATCCACGCGGCTTTCTTCAGAGTTATTAAATTTAAATGAACGAAGGAAATGTCCTTTGTAATTGATTTTGAAAACGTCAAGCTCTTCTGGTAAAGTGGTGATACGAACTGGGAAAGGGGATGAGGAACCGGGGGGTCTAATGAAACAGTGATCTGAGGGTGAAGGGGGTCCTCAAGACAAATGACTCTGAAATCATAAAAGCATTAGGAGAAAGATACTTCCCGGCAATGTATATCGTTACTTGAGCAATTAAATACTCATCGCTTTTTAGGGAAAACGGGGGTGTCGTTATTCATTTCGCGGAGGGAATTTTCATCTTTTCAACCCCGAAGAGGAGTCTCGTAGTTTCTCATATCAGAAGAAGAGTAAGTACGAGATTCCTAGATGCCAAAAAGATGGTTTAAACGGTATGAGTTAGACATTGAAAAGAACATAGGTTGATTATCCAACCAAAACTCCAACTTAATTCGTCTGAAATAGGGTAGAAAGAAAAGCATGGCTGGATTGATTTGTTTTTTGGAATCCATGCAGTCACATGTGGGTGCATAATTAAGAATAATTTTTCTATATGTATGTTGTAATGAGATTTCCATTGTGGTTCTATTACAGCCTCGAGGGGCGAATGAAAGGATGAACGAGGATGGAGAGCAAAGAGTGTGCAGCATGAACTTATTGAATTGTTTCAAAAATAAACACTTAAATAAAATTATGATCATGGATGTGCTCGACCAATAGATTACCTGATTTTAAAACATTACTTCTGCCTTTGCTACAGTAATAGGACGATAAAATCCATCTTCTTCTTTGTATAATAGTCTCATGTGGTGTCGGATTCGATTTTCCCCCAGTGTTTTCTTCGTGATCAAGGAATGCTTTCAGTTCAATAACCGGGAACTTCCATTTTGCTAATCGTGGCCTCCCGCTTTCATTCTCTCTTTTGCGGGAGCCGTAAAGACGTCGGCACGTTATATGGAGGGGAGGGGGGGAGCACAATAAGGGAGGTTTTCTCTTTTATTCCTTTATCCCCCCCAACCCATGTTACGCTCTCGAGTTTCCATTCCACGTTCGCACTTGAAGGGCTCTTCTCAGAATCCCGTTCCGCCGACGGTTGTTCCGGGTGTAAACTCTGCTCTTTGGAAGAAACCGCGAGCAAGTATCGAGCTTTTCAGCGTTTAACTGACTACGCGGCTACCTCCAGTTCTCAAGGAGAGGGTTGCGATATGGTACGAAGAGTGCGAGGGATAAGCTGCTCGTTTGGCATCATATACTAACCTCCGTTCAAAATGCTGTTAAATTATTAGGAGAACTGAGCTCAAACAACTCCCAAAAATGAGGTTCAAGCTTGATTTACAGGGATCAGCCTAGATTACCTTGTTTAACTAGAACTTAACTAGGTAACCACTCCCTAAATCTAATTCCCTTCTTAAATTATAAAAATGTATGGTTCATGTTGACTCAAAGGTACCTTTTGGTTGGCTATTCCTAGAATTATCAACCTATGATTTCATGCAAAAGGTCAACCTCTCCGATTTGACTCAAATTTTTTTTTCTGGACGTTTCACGGCGTCTAAATCAAAAAAGATCAATGTCGTCCGCAGGCCGCCGTACGCCGTCCACCGTCCGCGCCGTTTTCGGTAGTAGACAATTTTCTAAAAATCTGAAATCTGGATCAGGGGTCTGTTCCCGGCCTAGGACGGTCCTCGAAACATTTCAGCCCAATCGGACCAAATTTGGGCGGGGTAGGGGTGAAAATGTGTTATTTGAAAAATGGATTTTCGAGATTTTGGGCGACCTAGGCGAGAGGGGTATCATTTACCACTATATTTTAGAAGCTGAATCCAATGAAATGGGTCCCAGAACAATTGGCACTCACTGGAAGAAGTTATGGGTCGAATTGGGTATCTATTACCCATTTTGAATACGTGTTTTCGGGATTTCTGGTACCTAGGCGTGTGGGGTATAATTGTCCACTAAATTTTGGACGCTGAATCCAATGAAATGGGTTCCAGAACGATTGGCACCCACCGGAAGAAGTTATAGGTGTGTTTTCAAGATTTCTGGTACCTGGCCATGTGGGGTATCATTTCCCACTTAATTTTGGATCGATTGGAATGGGTCCGGGACCCGCCACACCCACTGTTTCCCCCATTTTCCCCATGTTGAAGAAATGAGTCTCCATGCGCCTGGTCCGAGGTTTACATTAGTCTCCATGCTCCTTGTTCGAGGAATAACCAACCCGTGTGTAAGAATTTGCAGCGTTTTTTATCCCCCATTCGATGGTAAAACTCATGGTTAATTCTTCTAAAAAGGAAAATGTCTTCTAAGGGGATTGATAGTTTTACCACCTCATTTCCCATTCCAAAAAGTTGGAATTCAATAATAGGAGCAACACTCCCTTCTTGAAGGAGAAACATGAGTTAATTAAAAATTTTCATAGCACAAACAAAATGATGTTGCAAGTCTGCCTTACGGTTATTGACATCTCAAGAGCCTCTAAAACCCGCAGATGTAGTTAACACCTCACAAAATTACTTATCGCCAATGTACAACCTAATTTTTTGCTATGTAGCGTCCAGTAGAAATAGAAACGCTCACATAAAACGAGAGGTAGTTCCCCTTCGTCTTTCCTTTATGTTCACTCTCCTGGTCCCACTCCCTCGTTCTACTGGCATAGTAAGGCCAAGGAGTGTTTTAAATATTAACTAAGGCCCTCGAGAGTTGTAGCCGCAGCGTGTATTACATTGTGGGAACCGGAGTACTGGCGTCGAGGCTAAAGCCCAAAGTGGAGTGGAGCTAATGCTCGCCCTTTCTCCTAGTCTTCCAACCCACGTTGGATTATTCATAGTCGAAATGTAACGATTCAAGGGGCTGGGCGTAGTTAGGGGCTGAAAACCTGCTGGAAGGCACTTAGCCAGGTATCAGCTTGTGCGCTCCCTGATCAACAGCAGGGTTCCCTAAATAGTTAGGAGTCACAGAGAATGCCTCGAAGCTTGAGTTATTGAGTGATCCACTCTCTCGCAGCTCCGCCTCCGTTTCTCGCTCTCTTTCAGCTATGCAAATTGTCGGCAACTCGATTGCCCTGGCTTATGATCCTTGTCGCAGGGCTCCATCTACTACCATTTCCATTCGGGAGTACGTCATCAACACCGCGCTTGGGGTCAAAAGCTAATACTGTTCAGATTTAACTTCAAAGTCTCTGATTCTATACAAGCGATGTTGTGAACCCAGTAAAACATGACAGCCACAGCCTAGCAGGAATGTATTTTACTTTACGATTGCTCTTGCATAATATTTGAATTCCCCCCGCATACAATTAGTTTAGGCTACCAGTTCCTTCGAAGTGAATCTTTATGTTCCAATTATAGTAAGCAGAAGCACATCAACTTTTTTGGAAGCTATAAATTCCATCGCAATTCATTCTTTCCACATCTTCCATAGTTTTCCTTTTTGTTGAACGGAATTGATTCCAAATCGAGTCACCTCTACTTCAGAGAAAAGGTATTTTCCTTAGACACAGTTTGTGGTCGTGGAATACGGCCGATAATAAAGAGTTTATTCCGACTCGCAAACTCGTTTTACGATCTCCTTCCGAAGCATTGGTTATATTTCCCCTTCTGGAGTTTCTTTTCTTTGTTGCTTTCTCTATAAAATAACCGCGAATTGAAAATTTTAACACGAGGATCGCCGGCGATGGTAAATATGAATAATCTCCCAAGAGGGAACATTTTTACCGTCTTACACTCATCAAACAGTCATTCAAATGATAAAAACCCTGTAAATTCTTACACACGGGTTGGTTATCCCTCGAATGGGGGAAACAGTGGGTGTGGCGGGTCCCGGACCCATTCCAATCGATTCAGGGTCCAAAATTTAGTGGAAAATGATACTTCACACGCCTAGACACCAGAAATCTTAACACATACAAAATGAATGGATACATACCCAATTTGACCCATAACTTCTTCCAGTGGGTGCCAATCGTTCTGGGACCCATTTCATTGGATTCAGCGTCCAAAATTTAGTGGAAAATGATACCCTACTCGCCTAGATCGCCCAAAATCTCGATAATTCCATTTTTCAAAAAACACATTTTGACCCCAACCCCGGCCAAATTTGGTCCGATTGGGCTGAAATGTTTTGAGGACCGTCCTAGGCCGGGAACAGACCCCTGACCCAGATTTCAGATTTTTAGAAAATTGTCTACTACCGAAAACGGCGCGGACGGTGGACGGCGTACGGCGGCCTGCGGACGACATTGACCTTTTTTGATCTAGACACCATGAAACGTGCAGAAAAAAATTTTGAGCCGAATCGGAGAGGTTGACTTTTATCATGAAAACATAGGTTGATAATTCAAGGAATAACCAACCAAAAAAAAATGGAGGTGAGCCCCAATCATTCAATTAGGAAAGCCGTAACCTTCAACTTCAGTAATATTCCATAAAACGCTAATTCTAATGAAATGGAATTTCGACAGCCGAAAGGGAGATTGTTGACATTTAAAACATAATATAGTAGTTATATAATGTAGGAATAGTTATTGTGATGCGATGAAATTTTCCATTGGAAAATCAGGAAAAACTTTGGTCGTTGTTAAACCCTGAGGACAAGATTTTGGCGATTTGCGTTCGTGACAATGTTAAATGCCTATTGTTCGTTGAAAGGCAGGTATTTCTTGTTTTTATTTAAATTAAATTTGATATAAATTTGCGATTCACATTAACTGGGGACTTGCAGGGCTGGTTCTGTAAGACAGTTACTAGTTTGTATTAAACATCTGTTCAACAATACTTATTTGAATCTGATCAAACCCAAATCCTACTCTTGAGGGATGAAGACTTCCTACAAATATACTCCAAGTAAGCTATGCAGCGATCTAAAAACTTTCTGCAGTGACGATAGTAAACATCGCGGTCATGTTACCACTAGACAGTCTATTCAACAACCACGTTGAACGTTGAAGATCAATCTGTGGACGAATCGTTGCTACTACGACCAATGTAAACAAAACTTATGATTGTCTTGTCCTTTCCTTCATCTAAATGTTCCATGTTCCAATCAACAGTTTATTTTAGTGCCGCTTTGCGCTCAAAGTCAACATCACAGTTCCAAACGCGTTGATCACCATCAAGAACTCAAACTGTGACGTTTATGTTTGAATTTGATGGGTCCCATGTGACAACTATCAAATACAATGCAATAAAAGTAATGACGGACAATTTTGAGGACAAATTATTTGCACTCAACTCATGATTCGGTCAATCTACGTATGAACACTCATACGCGTCCAAACAAGGCAAATCCCATTCGGGCCGTGGTACTGAAAACTGTCACTCAGTCTCAGACGCAAATCAGATAACGTGAAAATGAAATGTTTGATACTGTTTTTTGGTATGAATTCGTAGATATTCTTCATACTGTCATGGCTCTGTGGCCTAGTCTTCGAAGTGTCTCATGAGCTTCAATGGTACTCATCATCATCCTTTGGATATATTTCAAGAAAAAAAGTTGTTAGAAATACTTAGCTGAAGATAGCCCGTTAGGAAAAGTTGTTGGTACTGCTGTTGCCTTTTATTTCGGAAGTACGTATATGTCTTAGAAGCAACGCAAAGCATTGTTCTGGAACCTGCAAATAATGTCGCGATTGCTGTGAGTGGTACACCTTCACAGTTGGATAAGTCTAAACGAGTTTCAGGACATGTTTGAACAGAAGAAGAGTGTCATTTTCGGCTCTAATTTTCGATCATAAACCTCTACGCTTACAAATTTGAGCATGAGTTGTTGACACTGTAATGAGACATGCCCCTTTTCATACGCTGTTTGGATAGGTTAGAAGAAGCAAAAAACGCTGCAAATTCATTCATAAGGGTTGTTTATTCCTCGGACAAGGTTCATTTCAATCGGTTCAACTCCCAAAATTTAGTGAAAAATGATACCCCGCCCTCCTAGGTACCAGAAATCTCGAAAACAAATATTCAAAACGGGTAGATAGATACCCATTTTGACCAATTGGGTACCTTTTCCGATGGGCACCAATCGTTCCGGGATCCGTCTTATTGGATTCATTGTGCAAAAATCCAAATCTCAAAAATCTATTTTTCAAAAAATGGAAGGATTTGAGGACCAACTAGAACCAGAAATGGGTCCCTGACCAAAATTTCAGATTTTTAGAAAAATGTCTACTCCAAAATCGGTGTGGACGGCGGAATGCGTACGTACATTTGAATTTTTCGATCTTTGAAACGCCCGGAAAAAAATTGTGGGCCGAATCGGAATGATTGACTCCTCGCATGAAAACATAGGTTGATTATTTAAGGAATAACCAACCGAAACGAGTGTCCAAACGAGAAACCAGAGGAAACGCGTATGAGTATCATTGAATAATATAAATATTAGTCCGTGGGAACTTCAATGAATTGGCCAAAGAACTAAATGATTTGCTTATTCAAGAGGTTCTCGCTAATTAAAAACAGGAGCTCGGACAATGTGACGGCATTGGAGAGTCTGGTTATTTAGTGGGCGGACACCAAACTTTAACGTGACTGCTACGACCGTGTCGGGCAAGGGAGGAAAGACCTAATCACGTACACGCTTACACGCAAACACGTATAGATGCAGGGCGATCTGGTCGACATCGTCGTTATCCGCGGTTGATGGGAAGGGGAGGGGGTAATAATTAAACAGGTGTTACAACGTGGCACCCGAGAGAAAAGCTATTTTGCTGCGTACGTTGAAACGTTAAACACCTTGAAACAATCGTCATTCAAGCCCCCACTTTCCAATCAAGTTTCCACTGCAGGAGACGAACCGTATTTGTGAGTAAAATCACAGTTCAATGGCAGTCATGGCCGACTTTTGAGGAAATACCTGATAATATGACCGTTCCACACCAATCCGATCTAATAATCACCCACGTTATTTATTTATTCAAACAAATATTAGAATAATGTTGCATGAAGTTTTAAACAAAAACTTGTGTGCGAATGTTTGAGTTTGATTACTTGGTTTTTTATTTAGTTTTTAGTTCATGATTGTCTTCAAACATATGTACAATCTCTGCGGCAGCCTTTTGGAAAATAATTAAACAAACTCCGCCTTTTAACCTTAGATAATTGAATTTGCTAATGGGTTATATTTCAAGCCGGTCACCATAGACATGTATCAAGCATTCCGAATCGCTTCTGTCACTAAGCTGTCAGCACCTGTGGTTCGTGTTCATTTGTAAATTAAAAGAGGAGTCACGTTCATTACCACCAGTTTAGGGTTTCAGAGTATTATTTAGCGAAAATTCACCGTTGACAGTCACAAAATTTTGGAATCCCGGTTTCCCTCCCAAAATCGGATTTGTATTTCCTCCAGGATGAAATCGATGTCCAAAGATTCTTGATACGACGAGTGGAAATAAGGGGAAATCCGAAACTGGTTGTTTGGAACAGGCCCAAAATTTGCTCTCTTGTCAACCCAACACCTTTCTTAACAAGAGCGCCCCCTCCGCTTCCAGACTCGGTTTCCGTTGAGAGCCTTTAATTGAAACATTTTCCCAAGATGTTTTTCGTAGGTCTACGAAAAGTTTGAAAATCAACGGGGCGGAGGAAAAAGGAAAGGCTTTTGTTGGTGGTTGAAGGGTAGAGTGAGGAGGTTAGCGTTAGAAAGTTGAGAAAGAAATTTGCACCGTCGCCAAGATCGTTTCTAAACCCCTGTACTTTGTAAATCACTCCGAAAAAAAAAACTTCTCCTCTCACTTGTAACGATCTTGAGGTACATAAACAATCGGAATTCGAGTCACGATCACGCAGGACCATCGTGGGCTGACTCATGACCCTAGCTGGAATCTATTCGGGCGACTGTCTGCTAAACGTTTTCCAAACTCCTGGCTTTTCAGGAGTTCTAAATTTTTCAGAGGAGAAATTCTTAAAAGAGAAAATGGTTACTTATCTTCGCGTTGGAGAAATAAAAGTTCTTGATACCAATCGCTCAAAACAAAACCCTCCTGATATCGAAGACAATTCCCTTTTTGTCCGATTTCCCGCCATCTGTTCCCCAAGGTGGAAAAAGATGAATCTGTACAACTGCCACCTTTTGTCCTTGAAATGGCGGAGAGATTAGGAAATAAAGGACGGGACCTGATCCAGAGCCATCTAATAGATTATTACGTCTTCCTCTTCACAAAAGAACTTGGGCGCAGGGAAAGTTCTATTCAGCCAACGAGGCCGAAGCATTCCTTCCCTTGTTTGCTTGCCCTTTTTCCATTGCTCGGCCTCTTGAGAGATTTTTCTTTGTTCTCAATTTTTGTTCTTGTTTCCTTATCTTCCTTCTGTTCTAGCGGAAATAGTCTTCTTTTTTCAGACTTTCCCCGCTTTTGCTCCTCAAAATGACTCCACCGTGTCTCGTGTAATGTTTGGAAAATACGATAAGGCGCTTGTCAAATCACTTCGATTTCCAGCTCTTGTTGCTCTGATTGGATATCTGGATTTTTACTAGGCTCTGGGTCCCATGTTCTGCTCACAATATTCGGGGATTGGCTCAGCTTATCCCCAAGGACGGTGTCAGCGTATTTTACGTTCTTGCCACCCCTGTGATGGTGATGCCGTTAAGGAAACTCCAACTACGAAATTTCGTTTGAACTGAAGGGAATCAACCGCCTTTCCCCACCAATCCTCCTCTCACTCACCCTAGCCCATGCCTCGTCAGGATCTATTTGATTACTTACAGCTTCATCATTTTCACGTCCGTTCTTAACTGATGGTGCGGACGGGAACCACATGTTCATTTTTGGTTAGGAAAAATAAATCCATGTGATTCGACCCAGAAAAAAAAATGTTTTTTTTTTTTTTAAACTTAGGACGTTTCATTTTTCTGCCGTGGGTCCACATAATTCTCCAGATTTCTCCTTGTACAACCCTTTTTTTCGTTCTTTGTGGGTACGTGCTCTCCGTTTCACCTGCCAAGTGATTAAGAACACCTCCTGACACGTGGTGATTGAGAAATCAATTTATTGGAAATCTGGCTGGTTTTCCACCTTGAAATTGAGCTTATTCTTACTGATATGTTATCCTCGTGTAGTGTTGCCCAGGTCTCAAAACACTGCTTTGTGGAGGATCAACGGTATTTTTTCTTAACTTGAGCTGAAAAGGGGATAAAATCAAGAAAGTGGCGGGAGGAGGATTGCAGGAGTTTACTAATCAATATGCAAAGGATCGCTGTCTCCGTAAACTTGGTTCAGAAGCACTCTAGAGGTAAAGTTCGTCTTTTAAAATCCGCCTCTTCCGTCTACTCACTTTCTGGAAGGAGACTACGAGAGGGAGGGTGGATGCCTCTTACCTTTTTGGTGATTCGGGGGTAAGGGGGTCCCCTTCATGTATCCCTCTCCTCCCTTCTCCCACATCTGATCTATAAATCGGTGAGATTCACGTCGTAAATCTGAGCAAAAACGAGCTAACGGCATCTCAAGGTAACTAGATCAGGCCCCCACCCTTCCCACCTATTGCGCAAGCCTTTCCCTTGTAAACAGTTAGACGGGGTCTCCTGAAGTCTTCGAACGTTTAAAGTTCAGGGTAATGGGGTGGGAGGGGGGTCCATGACTTTGGAAGGGATCTTTAGAGCCCCTCAGTGGTGGAGGTAATTTAATGGGTGCGACGCTTTTGTTGTCCGGACTCCTCCCTTGAAAAGTGGTTCGATTTTCGGAAGTAGTTGTGCAGAGCCAAGTCAGAGGGACCCCTCGTTTGCCTGATTGAATTTTAACCTGCTCCTTGGAACGATCGAGCAAAGGTGATGTCCCCATGTTGAATCTCATGAACTCGGTGCCTTTATCTTTGAAGTGAACATTGATCACGATCATTTAACGTTACATACTTTAGAGTTATTTCTCGTCACGGTTTTCAATCTCAACAGCCATTTCGGAATTGCCTTCATTCAGGCGTTGTTCACAGTTGTTGTCATCGTGCAGCAAAGGTTTTAAACAATGAACGACCTCCGCCCTACTCAGAAGCAGGTTTCACTTTTTTTCGCTTTTTGGTTTGTGCCGGAAATTAGAGTCTAAAAAGACTAAGAACTACGATATTAATCATGGTGGTTCGGAATTTTTTGGTAAATACTGTTTCCTTGTATCTTTTCGAATTTCAATCCTTTTTTTCCCCATAGCCAGCGATTGAAAAACGGGACAGAACCTCGAAAAAAGTTGGAAGGGTCGGTTTCGTGGTTATCAGACGATGGTGAGCCCAGAGGTTTCTTATAATTCCTGAATATCACTAAGGGACAACCTACAGCCAAGGTTCAAGTAGAAGGTGGTTGAAGGGAGGAGGAAAATTATTTACATAATGCCATGGTAATCCAGAAGAAGAGGAAAAGCTTCTTTTTTCGGCGGTGCTCCGGAGTTTTCGGACTTGGGGGCGGGAAGGGGTTAAAGCGAAAAGGGAAAGTGAGGGAAGAAACGGTATAGCCCGTGTTAAAAGAAAGTAGGTAACGAAAAACGTGGGTGTGAGTTGACGACCACTCTACTTAGCTTCCCCCTTCGAAAGGAAACAAAAGTGCGTTTTTTCGCTTAAGAGAACAGTTGTTTCCGCTCCATCCCACTCTTCATCCTTTTTCTGTGTCTCGGTCTTAAGCCTGGACGCCATCAACCAGTATGGCTCCCCCTTCTATTCAGAAGAAACATCGACAGCATGCATAATACATGGAATCATTTTCAAATGCATAATGCATTCTTGAGAGAGCCGATGACGATCAACAAGTATAAAAGATTTCATTCTTATTTTTCAAAATCACTTTCTCCTCTATTTCTGGTACATAACAACCAGTAACGTGGCGTATTTGGTTTTCTTTTAGGAGGTCTGAAAGCTCACCATTTCGCGTATGATGTATATCAATTTTTTTCAAACTCCAAAACTTCATTTGCTTTGGGGAACGTTATCACGCTCTGCGGTCTCAGGAAGTCTCACATGGGCCCTTCAAACTCGGCTAAATTGCACCCAAAACTTGTGCCACTTCATCCCCTTGTTAGCGCAAATGGGTTTCACGCCGAGCGAGTTTCTGACCTCGTTTCATGAGACCCAACCACCTCTACGCACTGTTACCACTGGAGGAGCAAGGGCAACTAAACGGAAACAACGCCACTGTCGAGGTGTCGGAGAGAGCAGAAGGACCCGTGAAATATAACTGGGCAACAAGCTCCAGGGTGGGGTATTCGTATGAGATCATTTGCTCCGTCGGGGAAGGAAACTTGGTGGGGGCTTGGTGTGATCTTGGGTCGAGTTGAGATTATGCTAAAACCCGCCAAAAGTTCCTTGATTTCTGCTTTGCTCTCCAGTTACCCTCCTCTAGTTCAAACATGACATAAATATGCATCATTAACTCAACTATACTTAATGTCGATTCAATCATAAAAAACACACACAAAAAAAAATAATAATGAAACAGTTTCGATTATTGTGATGTGCCGAACCCGAGAAGTGAGAAGCTAATGCTCAGGTCTTCTGAAGTGCCGACAAAAGTAGTAATATGAGTGAAAACGGGGAAATGTGACTGGAATCGTGTCAACAAAATTGGTTCATTCAATAAACTACCCAATTATTCATTTTTCCCTTTCGTTCATCTTCTACAAAAATTTAAAATTCAGAACTATGAGTCTATTCGAGTCCCAGAAGAACCTTCTATTCATTTTTAACCATGTCAACGCAAATAGAGGTATGGAAGTTATAGATTAAGGAATGGATTTTCAGGATTATTAATTACCTAGGTCCACTAAACATTGGACGCTGATTCATTCAGGTATGTCCAGGACCGCTCATTGGGGGAGGTTGGAACCATATTGCAGAATAAAACCCAGTACTTTTCATTGTGACATCCTCCTTTCTTCCTGCATAAATTCCTGGACTATTGCTATTGACCAAATAGTGCCATTTTCTCGTTGCTCGGTGCATGAACTGGCTCGAGACCTTGTAAATAATTAATTTCATATAAGAAGGCGCTTGAACTCGCAGACTCTTCTCATGTTGGAATTATGGATGTGACATCGACCACAAAACATCGATGTTTCAAAATATCGATATGAACACAAATAAACATGAGAGAAGAAACAAAAGGGTTGAAAAATGTTGTGGGCGAAAAAATTGATGGCAATCAATTGATGATGCCTAATATAGTATATTCATAACATAATTATTACAAATAAATGTTACCAAAATCAGGTTGATATGGCAAGCTTATAGACCCCAGTATTTTTTGTCAACAGTTTGAAGGAAAAGTAGTTAGTTTACCTTTTCTACTTTTAGGCTACTTCTTTTCCCATTAACAATGCCCCCAGTAACCGAGAAAACTCGTTCTGTTAGGGAGATGTCGCCACCACCGACAGATACTTGGTTGCAACCCCAGCAATCACGGATTTTTTACTATAGCCATCAAGGTTATACAATTGGGGGATCATCCTTCAATTTTAGAACCAGACTCTTAAAGTAAATTGAAAGCTCAGGCTAGCCTGCTGTCGCCGTCAAATTTCGCCAAGAGTCTTGACGGAGAACGGAATGGCCTAACACAACATAAGATAGCCAAATGAGAGAACCCTGGCAGGAAGTTCTTTTCTACTCTGTGAACCCAGGACATGACCCAGGACTCGAACAGTCTAGAACCTAGAAGGAGAGTGTGTGGCTATAAGTTATAACATCGAGTTCAGAACATCAAGGTTGAGTAAACATCGGTTTCAAAACATCGATGTCGATTAATCATCGGTTTCAAAACATGAATGTTGAGTGAACATCGGTTTCAATACATCGATGAATAAAATATCGATGTTTTATAAAAATCATCGATGTTTCGAAACATCGACATTGATGTTGCATCCCTAGTAGAATCGTATGTGATTTTTCCTGCGGAATCGCTGAATGTATGCTGATATATTAAGCTTTCCAAATAACGTGTAGCCTGTGGATGGCCATTAATATGCCTCCCGTATGATATTAGACGATATGACTCCAAAATACCTGAGTTCAAGACGTTCCTTCGAAGTTCATTTCAAGCAAAATCCCACCCTGGGTACAATAGTCTGCATCAGTATGACCGACCACATGTGAGTGAAGACGAGTAACCAGCCACCCCCGCGTATCACGCGCCAATCCGGATCCAAATGTAATGCCTAAAGCCGTCAACGAGATCCTCCTCCTTACCATCTCGTCGGTCCTTTTAGTTCCTTCCACCTTGTTAGGCGCACAGCCGAGTGTGTACGATGACGTGGAATACCCTTCGCTTTGATCTCATGCCCGCCGTCTAATCCCTCTACTGTTCCTCATGTAGGAGTCATGCTCTTGAGTCCTTTGAGTCTCCAGGAGGACGTCAGGTCTGGTGAGACTAGGATAAGGTTTCGTCTGTGCGTGTCTCCCCTCGGGCGATTATTATTCTAACCAACTAATAACGAGTGAAGTTATGCATTATATATGTACATGCAAATACTCCAAACGTTAGCTGTGGTTCACCCGTCGAATTCAATTAGACCACGCACGCAACGTTGCAACTGTTACACGATGTTCCTCACTCACATCAGTTCACACAATAGTGCAACAAACAATAATTTTTTTTTTTTTTGCTATTAGCAGTCATGCCAGCTTGCTAATCTATCTCGCGGCAAGGTTTCACTTCAATTGGTAAACGTAAATAATGATCAATGCTCGTCCGAATTTTGTTGAATTTAAACAATTTTACATCCTATTTTAATGTGATGAATTTCAATGTCACTTGTCCCAGTAGTGTGGGAATGCTTTATTTAATGGTCGAATTTGTGTGGACTCCTCACCATTATTGGTTAGTTATTCCTCGAATTATCAATCTGTTTTCACGTAGGGCGTTTCAAGGTGTCAGGACCAAAATAAGCAAATGTCCGTCCGCCACCCGTCGTCCACTCCGATTTTCGTAGAAGAAACATTTGTAAAAATCTGAAATTATGGTCCGAGAATTATATCGGGCTTTAATATGTCCTTGAACCTTTTCAGCCCGATAGGAACAAATCGTGGGGGAGGGGGTTAAAATGTGTATTTCGGCAATGAGATTTTCGGCCAGCTAGTGTGAGGTATTATATTCGACTAAATTTTGGACGCTGAATACAAGGAGGCGGGTACCGAAACAATTTGCACCCCCTGGAAGAGGTGGTGGATCAAAATGACCTATCCTTCTTTTCCTTTTTCAAATGTGTTTTCAAGAATTCTGGTACCTAGGCCCGTTGGAGATCTTTTTCCACTAAATTTTGGACGCTGAATCCATTGAAATTAGTCCCCACGCTCCTGGTCCGAGGAATAATCAACCCCTGCGAAAGAATTTGCAGCGTTTTTAACGTGCCTTCTGCTGCTGATGGCGACTTCTGACTAGAATCTTTGGAATGGATAAAGGCCGGATAAGAGGGTTGCCTAAAGCACACAAGTAGGCCACTCGGTTAGTTGGAAGAACGGTGAGTACCTGTTGACTAAACCCAGCACGACCTCAAGCCGCAGGAAGCTTTTAACTTATTTAAACCCCCTCCCCAACGAAGCATTTTTATTCCAAGTAAAACGAGCTTGAACGATTTTTTCAGGTTAGTAGCCTGAAAGGAATAACATTAGGGGCTCGTGGGGGTTGAAAAGTAGATTGGTGCATTCTGCAGTCATAAATTTCCCATGGGACTCCCATCCTGGCCTCAGCTCCACCCCAGCTTTTCACCCAAGCAAACCTCCTCAATTCCCTAGCGTACGACCTCTTTTCTCCCCAAGCCCCCTCGCAACGGAAAACTATTTTAAATAACTGTGATTCCACACCCCCTCATCACACTTCTTCGCTAACAAAAAAAAATGAGACTAACACTCTCAAAGTAAGTGGAAGTAATTTGTAGTCAGTTCTCTTCCAATTTTTCGCCCTTCTCAATTAAGAATATATTTATTCCCTCACTCTTCCCGTTGTTAATGTATTTTCTACGCGTATTTTAGAGTATTGCTATTTAAATTCTACGTTATCGTTTGGATTCGGTTACAGCACCAAGTGTGGTTACACATGTAGACTTTGAATTATATTGCTTCCTTTGTTAGTTTTCGATCATCTTGAAGCTTATACGCTTAAGAAAACTAGCCGAAGGAAAAATTATCCTACGGTAGTCTCCAAATGGTGCTTCGAATCTATGAAATTCAAGTACCATATATTACATACATCAACAACAATAAGGACTCGTCACCGTTCGAATTCTATTAAACAATAACAATATAATATTTTGGAATATATTATTACTAGGAAGCCTCATCATATCATATAAGCATTATAATTATTATAATTTGTAGTAATATTTGGCAATATAAGAGGCACTATGAGAGGTTTAAGGAATGCGTAAAGTGACGAGTTCATGATCGTAATTGAAGTACTTTCTTCGTAGCTTTGAAAATCGCGATAAGAACGAGTCGATAATCATTCGAAGAATATCCATATTAATGTTATCAGTTGGTGTATTCTGAGAGTCTAGAAAGAGCCGACACGGGTGATGTTGGAGAGCGATGTCACGCGGCTGTGGTGCTGCCTGACGGCTGCAGGCTCTGAAGAACTGTTGTCGACATTCCTGCCCTCCGCCTGCCTCCCATATATCAGCCATTGTGTAGCGCAGAGCAAGAGCGCCTCGACCCGAGTTAGCTCTTTCACTCGCCGATCGGCCTCACACAAGATTGATAGTTTCAGTCGAGGAAGGTTTACTCTTCCCAGCTCGTGGCCTCACCCTAACCACTTCCATCTGGACCGCGGTATTGTCGGTAGGCACAACCCCGTCCCCATTCCGCCTCTTTCACTCGCCACTATGCTCGGCCTAGAATCCGTTTTCTCCCATTTCTGTTGTTTCCTCTTGACTTGTCTCGGACCGTTTTGAAGGTCGGGAAGCTTGAACACGTATAACGGATGCCACAATCTTAGTTGTTGGAGAGTTGATATAGTACAATTCCATTAAATGTCTGCAACTGACTGGTGAAAACCGTCTGGGACCGTAAATCATTTCTTAGTACCGAAAATTGACATGAAATGAGAAAGACTCATGCATGCCGAGCCAATGGTATGATTATGTTGGGATACCAAAAAGCTTGCCAACTTCTGTAGCCGATTGAGTACGGATGGTGTTGGAATCCAGAGTCTTGTACTGCTCTGTAGTAAGCTATCACGCGCTAAAGTGATAGCAAGCGTGAATCCTTCATTTCAATATTATCCATAATCAATTGTACAATATTCTAGAGACTTGCTACCTGTATTGTGGTACTTCGGCCCTCTTAGCTACTCTTCCCATTTCTGCAAGTAATCCCAGCTTCTGCGTGAACATCGCTTGTCCTACCTGAAGGCTCTCGAGCGGTAAAAGAGGCTTGTTTCCCTTCGCTATAACTCTCCTCAAGACTACTCGAAATCTTTTCGAAGTACCCTCAGCGTCCGTCAAGAGCTTCCCCGTCGTCCACTTTATAAGCAAGGCCTTCCTCTTGGAAATCCCTCGCCAGTGCCGTTGAAGGTTGATACCACTTCATTCGAGGATGTTTCTTCCTCCACAAACCCTCGGGAGTTCGAGGTTGTTTGCTTATTAAACCTCGCATCAATCGGATTGGTAGGTAACGTAATGAAAGTCGCTGTGAGAACTTATCGATATTATCGATGTGGGTAGCCAATACCCACAACTATCTCATGGAGATAGGAATCTTAATTAAATTGCCTTAAACTAAATCAAATAGATTAGGATTATGGAATTGCACATTCGTCATTACGCGTTTTGTTCTTATTCCTAGTGCGTTCGTAAATCTTTCCATTTAAATAAATATTCAAATTACTTGGTTTACTTTGTCGTCTTTCAGATTACGCTGAAGATTCCATTTTCCTTGAGCTTGAGTCCATAAAGGTACTACAATTTGAGGGACAAACGAGGAAACTATTTAAAGAGAAGGCAACAGAGCTTTCACAGCAACTTTGCATTAGGTTCTTCTTTCAGTATCTATTTCAGTATTAAGGGAGTTTGAGCGAAACCTCTATACGGTTAATTCTATATTGATAACAATCCCTGTGTCGGCGAAACGTTTCATTTTTGATTGGAAATGTTTCCGTTCGATGACTGCGAAATGAATAAGACCAGAAAACTAATTTTATATCCCTTTTCCTCACAATCTGCTGTTCAAGAGTTCATTCAGTTACCAACCTGTAAAATCAAGCGATATCCTTCGATTCTTGCTGGGAGCACGACAGATGATTTATTTATGAAGTCCTCGCTCCCTCTCACCTTGCTGGCGCATTACAAGGATGTTTCATCCGTTCAACACTTTTCCAACTTTTCCCCTCAAGGATGGTCCTTAATGGATTTGCATATTTCTCTCTCTTCTTCGTGTTCTCGTTGAATATTTCTCTTGTGATATACTCGCAGTTCCTCGCGCATCGAAGAGCAAGTGAAAATTTGCAAAAATTTGCCAATATGAACAACCACGACCAACGTTGATTTGGGCGCTACTCAAAGCTATAACAGCGGGACGTCCTTTTCAAAATCCAAACTTCAGTGGGAATGGACAAAGCTTTTGGCTAAATCTGAGATAAACGGGTAGATAGCGAGGAGGAGGGCTTGTTCTTATGCAAATCACCGAGTACTTAGCAGAGTTTATTTCTAATACGACTTGATTGCATGATGTCGAGACCGGAGCCGCCTTTTTGCATAAAAGGTTTCCGTGCAGGCGATGAGGTAAAATCTCGTGGAAACTGACGACTCCACGTAAAATGGATCTCGCAGGTACACATTTCCACCTAAACTTCTCCAACCAACCACGGTGTTATGGTTTCGGCCCATCTCGAATTCCCATGAAAAGATCCGTGAGAACTCGCCCAGCCAGAACATTCTCTTGATTATTCACCGTTAAAACCCCAGACAAGGAGTGGCTGAATTAGTGCAGAGGGTTGTGTAAAGCAACGCGGGGAACACGAAGGCCTGGGCAGAGTTTCGGTAGTTGGGAACCGCAAAACCCCTGCGCTCACCCGTCGAAAGCCTTTTGCCTTTCCTAGGAGCTTATCCAGGGCTATCTCTCGACAGCTTAGGTCAAATTAGATCAAAGACAAGGCGTCAGACGAGTTCCTCCCTCTAAGCCCAAACCTCCGCGATAGCCGAGGTCCCCTCTGGCATTAATTCTCTTCATTACCATGACTGAGTAGTAATCAGCTCGGCTGGACGCCCACGATGGAATTAATCTGGTTTACAATCCAAATTGCTCACCAAGGGCCCCTAGATATGAGTCCAACTGCCCAGGTGAGCCAACACCACTTTTTTTTTTTATTGATTAAGAAGTTCAGTGGGCTATTGACTTTGGTTAGCTGAAGTATGAAAGGGGCCACCAGACAATCTGTTCATCATAAATGACGAAAATATGGGGATTCAAAAGCAGTTTTCATACTCTCATAATTCGAGCACAAATAGTATAGCCCTATCCCCTTTTTCAACATGATCCAATGCAGTTATTGTGCTTCGCGTTGCTACAATTAGCTGAAACATACAACTGTAATAACGATCTCAACTCACCGTTGATTAATTCATATTATGGATTCGTCTTACGAAACCAAGTCCTGGAAGTTATATTCCACAGCGAACGTCTCAGTTAGTATCCCCAAAGCTCTTCAAGTTCCAATTTGAAACTTGAAGGGATGCAAACAGAGAGCCTACAAAGGGAAACGATAAGAGGCGGCGGAGGATTTGAAAGGTAAATACCCAATTACTCCGTTCAATTAATTGCGTTATCGAACTGTAGCAGGCCGGCTGTCTTTTGTTAGACAGAAGCTTCACCAACGCGCTGGCGCCATCAGAGGTAGTCCCATATAAGCTTCTATCCATTAGTGGTTGATTTACTTCGTGAAATTCGTCATTCAGTTGACAGTGTTGACAACACATGAACACGTTCATGTCAGAGGAAAACTACCAGCTTGAGCGACGAATCTGGACGGTGTGGCGTGCTTCGAATGCGCGCTTTCAGACCCGCTGGCCACACGAGAAAAGAATTTCAAGTTCTACACTAGATTTGAAAGGTCTCCAATTCGATTTTCGACGCACAAAGCAGATTTAGCCGGAATCATCCCCTCCCCAAAGTCTAAGGCTATTGTAGCCCGAGAAGATTCAGTACGAGCTCAGTTAGTCACGATACGTTTTACGAGTAATCCATCTCCCTTTTCCTCGAGATAAATGGAGGAATCTCAAAGAATTTGCCTATATTCTAGACTGATAGGCGCATTATTAGACAAACGCCGTGTTTTTTCACCAACTAGAAGTCATTTTTGCGATACCAACCGAATACAGGGAGGACACCAAATTATACTGGAAAGGAGGTCTCTCAGAATATCATCTATTCGCCTTATTTGGTTTTCGTGAGAAACATTATCACACGGCTCCATTATACTCGTATATATTATTCAATTCATATTCTCAATTCTATTCTATTCATACTGCGTGAAATCACGCACAGTAGAAAACACGATTCCATTGTTGTGATACGTTACATTGAGGGAAGGTGGTCCACCATTGCGATGGTTCTGGCCGAATAATTTTGCTGAGCTATTCTACTTATAATAACCCCTATGTTTTCTTACCTGTGGTCTACCGACTTCAACAACAATTTTCAAGTTAATCTTTGATGACCGTCGACCATACACAACAGAAAACCCCCTCCCTCCAATAGAAAACTGTTCGGCCCGTAGCTTGTGAGGTTTCATTCTCGACAAAATTTCAGATAAAACTCCTTTTGTAGGACTAATAAGTAATATTTTCACCTTCTATCAATATCCTCAGCAAGTTACACCACGGTGTGACCAGAAATGGAGAAAGGAATTTTCGTCAGTGAGCTGTGTGAAAAGGGGAAAAGGGACAAAACGAGGGTAATAAAGCATTATCCTGCGATAAAACCACCCGGCGGCCCTCTCTTATTACTGTCAATCTCACAAATTCGAATTCTCCTTCCCTGGAATCGGACCATCCATTCAATTTTCGTTTGGTAGTTAGAGGGCGAGCGTTTTTCTCCTTTGTGATTTGAGGCAATAAACCTGCTTCTCCTTCTTCCCGTGCGAATTTCGTGGAGGAATGGATGAGGCAGAATGTTTAACAACTCGACTCAGGGAGTTTCGTCTTTCAACGTCCCTGGCCCCAAGTACATTTGGCTGAAACGTTTAAGTACTGCCCAATGGATTTTAAGATATATCTAGAAGCCTGACATTCAAAATGCCCATTTCACCCTGGCACTGCCCAAGTTTTGGGTGATCGGGCTGAATTTTGTTGGGAAACAACAAACTGGAAAAATTCAGTGGCCAGAATTCCAGATTGTTTAAAAGATTCCGACCGCCAGACGGATATTATATATATATGTTTTTTTTTATTTATTTTTTTTTTTAATCTAAACGTCTCTGAAAACAATAATGGTTTTGAACATTTAATTATCGAACCCAGGCATGAAAATGTTGGGTTTATATTTAGACAAGATCCCATGAGTTCCGAAAGAATGAACCAAGCATAAAAGTATTCAAAAGTCAGGTAATTTGACAAGTCTGACGAAGACAGCAGAAAATCGGCAGTTTTCTTGATAGTTTCCACGTTGACGCACCCAAAACTAGTTGGCAACATGCCCTGATCTCTCGCATCCTGTATCGATAATCACATCAAGGAGAATCACGCATTCAGTGACTTTCAGTAAACACATCAAGATAGACCTTTCCACGTTTCCCTCTGAAGGGAGATGTGATAGACTGGGAGCATCGCAAATGATCCGAGAAGGTTTCACCTTTTTACTTCGTTGATTCTTTCCAGTCCTTCGACTCTCCCTGTTTTCCCCCATCCCTTGAATCTACCGTCTACCTTCAGATAGTGCGTTGATAGCCGGAGGGGAGACCTTTTCCAAATAAGGATCTAAAGCGAATCGTCAGCCCAGTGTTGGAAGCCTTACTAGTACGTTCTTCGAAAAAGACGAAGAGCGGAAATGAGGTTTGAAGATAAAATTCCAGGAGAGGAAAGCTCAAAACAGAGACGGAGACAGAGGACCGGGTGAAAGAAAACGTTAATTTTATTGACTAACGAACCGATGGTTGGAGCACGTGCTTAGAATGTTCCTTGGGCTCCCTTCTTCCCTCGGAGCCCAAGGGCGGCGATTGCAGTGATACCCGTGTCATTAGGAGAAAAACCCTAACTGGTTTGTCTTCCGAGGAGCAAGACGTATCTCGTCGAAATCGAGGACTGGGATCTTTTACAACACGTGCAGCCCCTGAAAATCTGCTCTATCTAAGAAACGAACCTCAAGAGAAAGAAAGTGGCGGAATATTACGTTCCACGGAGAGGACTCAGAAGCCCTTTTTATTATTCAATTCCCCCAACTATCGAATTTATTATTATTCTGAACTGGTCTCCATGTTGGGTTTGCCGTTAAAATGCCCGATTAGCCCCAAAATTTAATTGTATACATTTCATGATCTCTAAATCAAAACAGGTAAGAAATGATCGTCCGCCGCTTTTGGTAGTAAAAAAATGTTTAATCATCTGAAATTTTGGTCAAGGCTTTTTTTCCGGCTCTAGTTGGTCCTCGAAATCGAAACCCTGGGATTTTGAGGTTTTGATCAATCCTACCCATATGAGTTATCATTTTCTACTAAACGTGGAACACTCAATCGATTGGAATAAGTCCGGGACTCTCCACACTCACTGTTTTCCTCTATACTTCTGCTCTAAGGTAGTAAACAACCGATTGTTTTCCTGGTGTTCGCCTTCCATATTTATTCATATTCTCTATACACCATTTTAGTCTCACATTTTCGCCCCTTACAATTTTATTCATTTTTTCAGTTCCTCCCAAGAAAATGGTGATAGTGGATGAGAACGGGGTGGAAAAGAATAACTTCGCTGGCCCCTATGAAGAAGGTGCAGATCTCAACTTGCGCTGCCAAGTGACTGGAGGTAAGTTGTAATAAATAATACTACTGCTGCTTCTGCTAGTTGTCGAGTCATGGTATGAACTCTACAGTACCTTTGATTTGTTCCACCGATGTTCGGTAGGTCTGCTAATCGTACCGCTAATTGTTGTTCTTGAATATGTTGAATACAAATTGGTGGGGGCAACTTTTCATCCATCAACCTGACTGAAGCTTTTTATTACTTTCTAGAACATGGAACATTAATGTTGCTAATGGTGAGGTGGTCAATAGCTAGAGGAAATTATTAGCAAGAGTGATGAGCACCAGTTTATACTTTGCGATTTTGCACTTGCGCGAATAATACGAAATATTACATTTATCGGGAATGTGAGTAAAGACACGAGTTTGATTGTATGAGTGTAATATAAAAACTGAATTCCCCAGGGACTCGCATCCAACATTTTTCTTTTAAGATTTGAAATCAGACGACTATTTCAGTCATTCAATGGAAGGTAGCAAAGCAAAATCTCTTCATCTCATCACGCAGTAAGCAGAAAGTCTACAGACCAATGTTTTCCCTTTTGTAAATCAAGTCGCAAAATACCCTTCCCATTGCAGTGAAGGGGTATTGGAGGGGTCTTTCTGATTTTCACCTAGACGCGTTAATCTTCTTCTGACTTAAAATCCAAATAAACTATTTATACATCCTCAGTGAGCTCTTCTTTTGATAATGAGCAAAGGAAAGGTAGCTAAAAGGCTGACGCAAAGAACTCGAAGCCAAAACCCTAATTAAGATTGAGCTCGGTTAATTAAAATTTAATCCTTCAATCCGACGAGAAGCTCATTCAAGGTTTCCAGTGGCGTTTAGACGGCCGCCCTCCCGCCCCAACCGTCTGCTAACGCCAAGAAATTTCGTGCCTGCGCTGAATGTTCATTAGTCGGAACGGTAGGGTGAGAGCTGGATGAGCGGTTCATATTTATAAGCCCTGGTGCGGAAAGCTGGAAAACCAATGTTGGGTTTCATCGGGGAAACACGTGTTAATCTTTTTAATCACTGGAAGGGTTTTAAGTTGTCCACACGTCATTTCTGTGTAACGAATATGGTTTTGACACCTCACAATATGTGACGATAGTGAACTTCTAATGTTTCAGAAATTAATTCAGAGCTGATTTCATACTCATCAGGGCATTTCATTCGGCTTACTCGGGCCAACGGTAATCATTCGTTCCTACCGAAAGTGCTGTAGAATGTTCTATTTCTCTTTGAATAAAAGGAATTTAATTTTGTCTTGCAAGAAGTAATCTTCCAAGCTTTGATCGGGCAGATCCGATTTTGATCCCAATGAGGTCAGCCCAACTTGGGAGGGTTCAAGTTTTAATTAGAATTCCTTTGGCGTGAACCCCATAGTGATCGTGATTAGGCTACGTCTTACGTGAAAACAAGCACTTGCGGCGCGAGTGACCCAAGCTACTGTCGCCTACTCCCTCGTTCTTGAATGTTTGATTTCCAAATCTGCTTGAACTCCGTCAAATTAATGTGCCGCCAAGCCAAACATTTCGGCATCAAAAAATTCTCATCTGTAAAACATGTCGTAGAACAGTCCGAAACATAGAATGCTAGTTCTGGAACAAAGCGTAATTTGTTCAAATCGCGTCGCTCTATCGTTCTTATTTGTTACGTGAACCTATCCGCGGATATGGCGATTTACTGTCCTCCCTTTTGGGTTGTCTCCTGACTAAGTGGTTTAGCTTGCCCTTATTTTTCCTGGAGTGATTACAAGATTCTCAACGGCCCCCTCTTTTGTGCTGAATTTTTAAAATACCCTGAGTTAGTACGTGCGTGTCCGCTTTATAACTGTTGCCAACCTATTGGACTTTTGTGCCTATAAACGCTCATCTTACCTCTTCTTCATCCTGTCTATATTATTCATCACAACTTGTTATATAGTGGCACTCGATCATTCCGCATCAACTTCATATTGCAGAGCAAACCTTGCCATCTTCGTGTCCTTCTCCTTAGGTTTTCGATGATAGTTATTGCCACAGGTTGAAAAAGGCATATTTTGTTGACAAAACATATTTCCTTGTGCTACAAAGTCGTAAGGGAGGAGGGTGAGCTTTGTGTCAAGCGAGGACAACGGCTTCCTAACTCCTAAGGAACCACCATTATAATTTGCAATTGTAATCAAGAGGAAAAGGCCTGAAAGAGACGAGTAGTAGAAGGGAGGCTGTGCCAGAGCTTCACACCATCTACGTCTCTTAACTCCTCTAAATAATGCACATAAGACCCACTTATGTTAATAAAGGAACTTCACTTCTGTGAGAGGCCCCCATCTCTGGCTTTTCTCTTAGTATAGAGAAGATGTTTAAAGCCTTGATATGTGAATTCTGAAAGTCCTCGAGAAAGCGTCGAGGAAGAAATGTGAGGAATACTGAATTTTCTGTTGATCATTACCACTCGTGACCAATCAAGAAGCGTGAACTGATTCACCCCCCTCCCCTTCCCCGTCATCATTATCTTCTGCGATACAAATTTGAAGGCATTTTCCCAGCTGTACATTCCTTAACCTTATTCTTAAGCGCTGTTTCCTTTTTTCAGACTCTCCCTATTAGGCAGAACGAGAAAAGTTCTCTTTCCTTGGGAGAAAACTCAGTTACTTTCGCAAAAGTCGAGTTAAAGATGGCTGGTATGACGGGACGGCGTAGGGGGGAAGGAATTTAGGGGACTGGTAGGGGATGATGCGGTGTAAAGTTTAACTGGAAGAAAAGAAAGTTTTTTCCGTATTTTCTTATAAAGACGACAAAAACACCGGGCTAACCTAGCATCGAGCTAAATGAGTTTCATTTTTTCTTAGCGGTCCTCCCTTCTTCAGAGGAGTTTGCTTCTCTGGCTGAAAAGGCGATAAATCGTATTGTAAACAAATACCTAACCGTTAATACAAGATGCAGGGTTGACATTGGCCGCCAGAAGAGCTGTGTGTATGTGTGGAATTTCGTGGTTCAAACAATTATTTTTTTGGTTTTATATTATTTATTTTTAATAATTCAATGTTGAAATTCAAGTAGTAGCAGAATGTAAAATTTGCAGAAATTTTTCGTTTATAAAAAATTTAATTCCTAAGTCAAACCCATAGATGATTGATCTCCATCAATTACCTCCATTCTTAAAAGTGAAATTTCATTTTTTTCTGTTTTCCGTATTCACTGAGAATAGTACGAGTAGTACGTAGTACGTATGTATGTGCTTGTCTTGTAAAATGTGAGGATAGACGTTCCCTCTCTCCCTTTTGACCTTTGGTTAGCCCTCAACGTAAGAGCTGCAAATTGAAAGGGAAAAGAAGATTCTGATTTCTCCGAAATAATTCTGATCGTAATCGCAGTATTATAGTATTTATTAAAGATTTTCTTCAAAAGATGGTTCTAATATTCCTAGATAGATGGGTATAATACCAGTGGTTTAACTTTCTTTCTACGCTAACTGACGATGTTACAAATTTTTTCATGATCCAATAGCTACTTTTACCTATTCAAAGATAATTTTCACAATTTTAGTATATTATTTCTGAATAATAGGGCTTTGTGATTGTATCGCAAAAAAAATTAATTGAAATATTTATGACAATCTGTTTACAATATTAAAATTAATTTCTTAAATATTGGTTCAAAACAAATCGATTCCCATCTTTAGCAGGAGCGATTACAAAGGAAGGTACGAGTGAAGGAACCTGTTACAAGAGTTGAGGAGTGGGGGCCTTGTCGAGATGGGTTTTGACCCTCTCGTTAAAAAACAAGGATTGGTTACGAAGTATATAGTTGCGTTTGTGGCAGGATTGAGCCTGCCTCAAATAAATAGATAAAATGTAACCGCTTCTCCGTTTTTTCTTCGATATGTTGGTGAATTGATGGCATCCTCGTGCTTAAATGATCAAGTTGATGATTTACTAGATTCAAATTAATAGTAAACGTAGTTCTCATGAACATGTGTGCTTATAGAGGGAAGTAGGCTCCCTCACAAATACGACGATTCATATCTTAACTAATTAAAACTGCAGTGTTTACGACCGGGTTTAATACGTTTTTGATCATGAAATGAGTGAAAGAATATTATTATAATTATTTGTTTTAAACTGGGATAATCAGGCACTCAGACTAATGAACAATGAGTGTAATAATGGAAATCGTAAAACCGTCCGACCTTCAGGTTTTCGTTGGTCCGTATTTGCTGTTTGGTTAGAGCACGCCCCTCGTGAAAAGTAAGTAATTAGCGCGTGATTCATAACCGAGAAGAGGGCTTTATTAAAAATTCATACGCCCTCACCAAAACGAAGCTTATATCTCTGCTATCGCCCATTCATTTGTGCAGAAGCTCTAATTCAATTTCTCGAGTTCACATTAAAACTGTTTTCCCTAGCCCTGTTTCTTCTCGCCCCATCAAGCTGTTGTGAGAAGGGAAAAAAATTGTTCAACCTATACATGCACACGTCCCTAGGAAAATACGGCTTTCCTCAGTTCAAGCTCCGACGGTTGTAGGCCGTATACGCCTTGATAAAACCCAGCTCTCTTCCCTGCACTACAAATCACGTTTATCATGAGCCCCCCCCCCCCTCCCTCCCTCTGCCGTCTCGCCGTGTTACTTATGCCCCACATACGTTTCAGTTAAGGAACCCGGAGGAAAAGCTGAATAAATCTGGAGGCGCGAGTACCTCCAGAACTCGGCAAATAACGTTATTCTTATCATTTTTATGACGGCAACTCTGTCGCCTGAATCAGAAGACGAGCGAGGGATCCGCACCAAATCTAAATTCAAAATGGTTGAGAGTTGCAGAGCGGGACTCTCTCTGATAGGGCTCGTCTCTAGTTTATGCTAACTCGGTGTTTGATTTGACTGAGCGCTGAATATTGAGTGATAACTACAGGCCTGGATATGATATCACGTACACCTATTTCACAACTAATTTCATGGAGCACAACCGATCAATCAGTACAATGTAGGACATTTATGACGGAAATCTTTTTCTAAGACGGTAAATTCTTCTCAAATAAAATTCTTATAAGCTTGACCCAGTTTATATTTTATTTTTACTAAACAGTTTTATTTATTATAATGTATGTTTCATTTGGTTCAGATTTGCTCTAAAATTATTTCAAGTACACTTTCCGTTTGCTTAGCGGTTTTGAAATCAACGAATGTTTTCATGCAGGAAGTCAATCTCTCCGATTCGGCTTGAAAATCTGTTCAGTGCAATATAGGGTGTATAAATCAAAGTAAGCAAATGTACGTCCGCCGTACGCCGTCCACGCCGATTTCAGAAATACAACATTTTCAATAAATCTGAAACATTGGTCAGGAACCATTTTCCGGCTCTGGTTGGTCTTCGAAACAGTTTAGCTCAATCGGATCAAATTAAGGATCATCTCCTGGTCCAATGATTGATCAACCCCTGTGAAAGAATTTGCAGCGTTTTGGTTGGTTATTTAACTTTTAATTTACATTTATTACATACCTTTCTTCGTTGTTCGGTGTAAATGTTCATAATTTAAAATGAAATGAAAGTCTTACACAGTATAGTGAGGCCTATGAAACAAAATAAGTCTCATTGAATCAGATAGACATCAAATCATATTTTTCCTGGAATAGGACATCAGAAATAGAAAAAATGTAGACAGAGTCTGACCGAAGTCATTTGATTTCTAACCAACGTCATTATAGCTGCTGCAGGACGTGAGCACCACGAGCTTCGAAATAGAGAAGAGCTAGGTGACATGCTCTAGCTAGAAATGGATTTTGACTCATCTGGAATCAATTCCAGGCAATTGGAGCCGACAATTTAAGCTTATTCAGAAATCGAGTCAGTTCCCCCTTTGGTATTTCCATCATTGTCATTTCCACGACGAAATCGGTTTTCGCTCGTCAGTTTGTCCCCGGAGCTGGTAATGGTCTGCCAGCTTTCGATGTTAAGAGCCAAATGGTTATGGAAACTGCTTAACTGATGCCCAGGCCTGTTTGCTCCACGGCAAGGTTCATTGTGCTGCGGGACTCAGTGGGGTCTCCATTAATAAAAGCACTAACCGTTTATAAACTGGAAGAATAGAGCAACTGAAGGGAAAAAAGGGTCTTTATGCCAAGCATTTTTCGAAAAGAACGGAGTAAAGAAAATGACTGTAAACATGTTGTAGTTCTTTTTTCCGTTCCCCTTTTTGTTTCCCCGCTATTTTCTTCGGCTTGCAATACTCTTTTACGGTGTATAATGTAATGGGCCTTACAAGTGCGGGCAACACCGTCATGTTCTTGTGAATCGTGTTCGCGATAGAAATGTTGGAGTAAGTATATTCAACGTATACATTTTCAGACGAAGGGCCAAAAACAATGCACCTCCGAGTTGAAAATTCAATGTTTTGACTGCGAGGAAGTGAGCACTTCAGAAAACCGGGACGGCAGCATTTTTAAATTGTTGAGAGATTCTTGGAAAAAAAATCTATCTAAAAGGTCATTGCACTTAAGAGAAATTGTCGTGGAAGGTTTTGAACTAACTATACTATTGTAGCCTCTCAGGGTTGTCTGTGTACAGTTTGCACTATCAAACAACAATAAAAAATGTGGGCTTCGCATCTATTGATTATAATCAATAGATGCGAAGCCCACATTTTCAATAATTATTGAAAGGATCACAAAATCTTCTCGTCTGGGAAGAGGTTAGTCGCAAGAAGGCGGACACCTGACTCGGAATTATGTTTGGCTTGATCCGAATCAAACTTTCGGATTTCCATGTATTTTATCAGTTTTTCCTCTTCATCTTTGAAGAAACCCCTCGAGAATGGTGAAGCCTTGGATGAGGAAGTAGATAGTGACAAGCTGGCAGGTCTCGTGAAGAGCGGAGGAAGGGAACGACTTATCTTTTGGATGCAGGCGTCTTCCAAAATATTGTCCACGGCTTAGCTCAGGACAGATCAACTGTAATAGAATTTCTCAACCTGAAGAACCACGTCAACTTCCAGCTCTCTCCGTGGCAGGTGATGCTTCATACCTTCAGTTGCTTTCCGTTCCACAAGTCGAATAAGATGAGAATAAACCCGAATGTTTTTGCACATGAGCTTGTACCGATTTTATACTGATGGCCTCAATGATGATCGTGCACGAAACCGGATATAAACGAGATCAATCTGTTTGTCAAACGAAGAAAAATACTCGCTCGATGAAAAATAGCTTTTCTCCATTAGAAACATTCGCTGGGGGAGAAGTGGAATGAGGAAATCATTTTCAAGAAAGTTTACAAGTAGGAAGGATACGGACGTGACGTATTATTTGGTCCGAGCTCATGAAAATAGAATGGATTTTTCTAAGAGAAAACAAAAACTGCCATCAATCTGAATTTACTCGTACATTGGGTAGTTTGGAAACATCCATCCCTCTAGTTTTAGCTCATTGAATCATAGATAACTTTTGGGCTCCGAATCAATAAAGTTCATGTTCTTTGTTGATTAAGATTTAAATGGTGGAGGATTTTATTTCAGCCGTCGGTGTGTTCTATGTTCACTATTCCAAGGGCGATTTTTTCCGACTTACATATTGGTTTTCTCTTTTCTCTACAGAAATTGAGAAAAACCCTTGAGTGGTTCATTCACTTCCCCTGAGAAATGTTTGCGCGGTCCGTTGATTTCTAGACTCTAATTGCACCTAGAACAAATGGGGTAAAAAAAAAAAAAAAAAAAAAAAAAAATGCATTCCACATTGTTATGGTGAAAAAAGTTGTTGATTCGTTGCACTCCCTTTCAACCAATTGGACTGCTTACTCCGGTTGATCAATGAAGACCCAAATGGTACCTTGAAGAAGCATTTTGTTTTGAGCTTTGAAAAACTTCAATTTGAACATGTACATCTTCAGCTGAGATGGCAAAGCCTTTACTTGCGGTGCGTAGTAGCCCTGCTTAGTTTTGATATCTGTGGTTTTGGCTGAATGAGCGACGACGTGAAAAGGGGAACGTTCTGAAACGCAAAGATCACATTCGAATAGAAACGTGATGCAAATGGAGTTTCCACAACGGCAAGTCACAACGGTTTCCTCCTCTCAATTATCGCCCGAGACGTATGAAACGTGTTCGTATTGCCTTGGAAAGCTTCGAGAACAGATTTTCGGGAGCATTGCTCAGTTCAAGTGACACCGAGATCGTGACTTTCAACCTATCATTACAGGGAGGTGTTTCCTTGGAATCCCAATCCTCCACCATCTCTGCCATCTATCCACAAGTCCTGAGTCCCTATCACTTTACCCGGTAATCCTCTCGCCTTACGAGGTCTAATCTAGACTAATCCTTTGGCAGAGCCTCTCCATTACTGCCAAGAGAAGGGGTATTTATTATACATGAATCAATAAAGGTTCATTTTGGAGTATCCGCCGGTGCCGACTTTATGGGTCAATGGTTAACAACGCATCAAAAATTAATTTCATTACAATTCATGAGAAGTTCCTATTAGATTAAGCACATGCTAGGGGACACGGTTGTAAAAGGGGTTCAAACTAAAAATAAATTCATTCAAATTGAATTCAGTATTATTTAAAAATTAAAAACAATCATCCCAGTCTACTTGTTTTGTGTATGTATGAACGTATGTTATAATGTCTGGGGAACGAGTTGATCACCGGTAAGTGGATACTGTTTCATGAAAATGAAATTTCGTATCATTGAAGCGTACTGCGGAAGCAAGCTTTTGGAGCAAAGAACATCTCTTTAGTCGAGAATCTCCGAGGGTTGAACGTGTGGACGAATTGCAAGAGGGTTGAAGGCGCTTTCTATCTTTTTTCCTCACTCCCCAACCATAATCGAAAATCCGGGGTAAAACATATTGAAGAAAGGATTTTCTTCATCCATCCACCATCCCGGGTTTCCTGACGGAAGGGACGGATTTGGTGCTTTGCACGATACAACCGTCCGTTCCCGAATCCCGATATTTAGCGATCAACGAGGAGAAGCCGTTTTCGTTCGGTCCACCGGCGTGCTGTTATTTTTTTATATATATTTTTTTTTGTCTATAAACAAATAATCTGATGATAGTGTTGACCTAGAACTGATGGTGACTCATTGCGGGAGAGGCAATCCCGAAGGAATTGCTATATTGGAAATTGATAAGCGTTCATGTCGAAAGATTGAAGAAACTATTATTACAATCTCAGTGACCATACATTTGGAGAACGATTGTAGCAGTTCCGATGAAGAGAACGTATTCTCATTTTTATTTAAAATCACGCTCGTCGTTCTACAGATCCATTGACAATCACTTATTGCGGACTCCTCAACGACCTTCATCCTTCAACCAGAGACTTGAATCATTCAAGTTGTTTTTTTTTCTTGAAAGGCCTTACTTTGAAGTCTTTTTCACTTTTTCAGCAGCCAGATTGCCTGCTTTTCAGTCACGTTATGGTACTGCAGTTTAATTTCCTCGCCGGAACTTTCGTGGTATGCTTATAGGTAGCACAAGGCAGCTCATTGTAAAATCCAATTTTATGCTGGCATCATGAAAAAAAAAAAAAAAAAAAAAACCGCTGCAAATTCTTAGACTTGGGTTGGTTATTACTCGGACCTGACGCATGGAACAACATGGGGAGCACATTCTTCAAAACATGGGGAAAAAGGGGGAAACAGTGAGTGTGGTGGGTCCCAGACCCATTTCAATCGATTCAAGGAATAACCAACCAATAGGAAATCAGTGGAGTTAGGTCGATTTTTTATCGAATATTGTAGTGATTGAATACGATTATATTAACAAAGCCACAAAAATAATAGGATCCAAACAGTACTGTTATAATTTCTTGAATAAAATGTTCATTAATAAGATGTTTGCTAAATGTGTTAAAAATGTACTCGTAATCGGACCAGAAAATTGCTTGCTCTAAGTCGTATTGCCACTGATGGTTGTATTGCAGCTGATGACTGTTTAAGACCTAGGTACCAGTACTATGTGTATCAATCAATTACATTGGGGCACAGCCCTGGATTGAGGATCTCGGCGGAAACTGGAAACTTGTGACACATAGGGTGTCATGTTGGAGCATTTTCCACTCAAGTTGAGTCACATAAGAGGAGTGACAATTTGATTGTAAAGCCCAGAAAGAAAATATATTCCGTGTAAAAGATTGTAGTTCTCAAAATAACAGAACTTGAATGAGAATACTAAGAAATAGAGAGTAAATTAACACATTCAAATCAACTTTTTGAGACAAGCGTTTTTCCAGAAGATGGATGAACAGCCCAAAGGCGGGTGAGCCTGAACTTTTTCATCTCCACCCCGTTTGCCTTCCTTGACAAGTGGAAGAAAAACCTTTAGAGAAACAAACACGAAGCTCTTTCTTACCAAGTTTAGCTTCTCCTCCCTCAACTCGGACTCAATCTTCTCCCACTCCACTATCGAAGTAAGTTAACCGGCTGGGAGTTGGCCAATTGGGGTTGTTTTGTCAACTTATACGACCTGAGCCGGAGTGAAAGAAAGGGAGAATAGGTCCAAGCGTTGGAAATTTGTATCGAACTTTGTCGGACGGTTTGTTTTAGAGAGTGTTAAGAATACGATGGGAATAAGATAAACTCGGGGCGAAAGAGGGGAAAAAATGATAAATTTGTTCCCTACTTTTTTATTGGATTTGAGGTTGGATAAATATTTGAAATGTGGGAAATTTTTCTATTTTGATGTAGTAGTATGATTCTTAGAGTAGGGATAAAAAATGGAGAGCTCGGAAAGAAAGAGCTATTGTAAGATGTTCCAAAAGACTATGCTACGTTCTCTCTTCAGAAATCATATGGAAAGAGTGAATTAGACAACGAATTTATTCTGACATTGAAAGTTGGGGTAACATTGGATTGAGACTGAGTTAATCTGTCGCGAGATTCTTTTGTTTTTAGATCGTTGATCTGAGCTTCTAAATCTCGTGGGCTTCGGTTGCATACCCCAAAATAACGGTTGTAGGCGCATTCTTTAAGGACGAACCATTTTTCATGACGTAAAATAAATGTGGGGAATACGCTGACGGCGTTGACAACGCAATTGACAAAAAGGGGAACAGTAAATCGAGGGAAAGAGCATATAACATAGTATAACGTGATGGAGAAGGATACAGTGTTGCAGGGTGAGGAAAAAGCAGCAGACGGAGCCCATTTTCTGATTGGCTCAATGATGTTTCGACGAGGGTCTGACGCTCTTAGTGATTTGACTTCTTCCGCATCCCTACGGCAAAGGAGTTGTAAAGTGCGTTCGTTGCTCCATCGTCCGATGCCAGTTCGATAAATACGTTCGTTATGAGAGTGTTCCAATGTATCTGAATTCCCAATATGACGAATGGTAAGCTTTAGCTTGAAGATGAGAGATCTAATAATGAAATGAAATAGGAAATAAAATAATACTAATATGACCTCAGTCAACAAGCAATTTTTTGCAAAGCTTGAAGTATACGATTTTGTTAATATGTTTCTCTTTCATTTCTGTTGATGGAAACCCATGGGATCTCCTCTCTCCTCCATTATCAATTTCAAATCGTCGTTGCCTATTAGCCTCCAGAGTTTGGGCTCATGGCCAGATGAACGCGGTCAACCGCTCTTGAATACTACCACATATTGCGGTCTCGCTGGTTAGACCATCTGGTCTAAAATCAAATCATTGACCGAAACGAGACGACGACTTATCGGTATTCGATCCCATTGTACAATATTGATCCATTTCTCCTAACATCATAAACATGCTGGGTTTATAGTAATAGAGAGGGGACTCTAACTCTGGAACCGGAATGGCATGAATGAAAGATTATTGTTGATCGTTAGGCAACAATAGTAAACTAAAAGGGAATGAATTTTTTTAAATATTCATTATTTCACGAGCCATTAAATAAACATAGTAAAAATAAGCACATCTTATCTCACTCTAGGAAAGATGTAACGCTGTAGGATTAATAGTGAATAGGGACACAGATTATATCTGTTTTCACTCGAAAATATATCCGTTATCGTAATAAATTTAAGCAAATCATGAAAATTTTAGTCATCTTGATCAAATTGATCTACCTACATTGATACACTTTGGAGCTATTCAAAACAGACACTGTTTCAAGCGAGCGAACTCTGTCTCTATCCCCCAATACATACCCTGTTTTTAATGAAATTCTTCCCTCTTTGAAAATAAGCTGGAGTCGTTCCACCACCAGCATCTATGGAGTCGCATAAATAATTAAATTGGTCACGACGGTGTAAAACAAGAACCCCTTTATTGCCATGGAGTGACACTACACACAAGACCGAAGGCTGTTTGATCTCACTCGTGCACTTAATTGAATCCAAACACGCTTGAATGTTATGCGTAATTTACCGGGATCCTGTGGTTGTAGGACTACAAGTAAACTCCGTTCAAACGTGGTTTTTCAAACGCTTCCACGATGAGAGCCAAGTTGAACCGTTGGTAAGTTGTTCTGAGGTAACATCAACTTGTGCTCTGATTTTGATCATTTAGTTAGAAGTGAGGGACGGGCTCAGCCGATTATTTGTCATTTACTTCCCTGAACCGACTGACCTTCTGAAGTGCTTCTCGTTCTATGCTCATTACTTGGAGAAATAATCAACCCAAAACTCACAGACGGAACTCAGCTCGTCAGTCACGTAAACTTTCTCGCAATATTCTGCCCTTTTGCTACCATTTCTGTCCTGAGGTGACGTCACTTAGTTGGGGTTAAGCCATTAGCCGGCGCCTCGCACGCCTGGGCGTCTCTATTAGATCGAGCTCTATTAGAATCGAGCAAAGATATAGCACCATTATAGTCCTGTCATCATCTTCCCCACGACTATATTGGTTTCTTCCTCAAAAGTTCCTCGTGCCTGAAACCCGATATCCAGGGAATTCACATTTTCTAACGCTCAGAACCGGATTAGATGGGGGGCATCACAGACCCATCCTATCTTGCACTGGATTTATTTTAGATTCGACTGCCGATCCATTCTCATTCTGGGTGAATGTCAGTGTTACCGCCCACCATGGGGGATTTCTTATGTTGGATGAATTTGAGGAGACAAAGCAATGAGAGAGACCTCCCCATCAGTTGCCCCACCACCCTTGCACAGCATGTAACTCAACTATGTACCTGGAGGTCAATAAGAATGCTTCCAAATTGCAAGACATTTTTACACATCAATCTAGTCTCCAGATGAACCTTGTCGGATGACGTCCTAATTCTGCGAACACGTTTACGATTAACGAAACTTAGTGCTGTCCATGTGACCAAAGCTCTCAGGGATTGCAATTTCGGTGTCAACCATCTTGACAAGAGATGAAACGAATGGATCCTAAACTTACATTATTTTCTAGTGTCAACCGATAAAAGTACAAAGTCGGGAGGGTTTTGCATTGTTCAACAAGTTTTGCGATCATTGATGCGGTATAATTCAGCCGCGACTTTGAAAAAGACGACGAGACGAAGTCAAACGGACGTCGTTTATTCATAAATAAAAAAAAAAAAAAAAAAAAATAAACTTGTGTTTCATCGAATAAAGAAGGAAATTTGTTATTCAACCTGAAAATCACACAGCTAAAAATTCTACTAGCACAAAATCGACAAAAGAAGACCGATCGATCACTATTCTGACAGAAACTAGTGAACCCAGAAAAAAGGATACAATTTTGTTTAAAAAACGATCAATTTGGAAACGTGGTAATGTTCTCGGTCTTGGTATTTGACTGGGCCATCGTCACCCAAAACTGATACAATTAGCAGAGCAGGGCAGATTTTATACCGCTTGACCATATTGCGCATTGTAAGAAAAATTGGAATGGTGTTCTAAAGTTTATATAATCATGATATTCACAAAAATTCGTTGTAAAACAATATGAATAATTTCTTCTTGAAGTGTGTATTGAAAAGAGATGCAATTGAATTACTCAGGAGAGAATAATATTATTTTCTAGACTGTAGATGCGCTTTTGTGGAATCTGAATTTAAATCCATAACTGGGGATTCAAAAGATTTAAATCCTCAAAAAAGAATAGGAGTGATGTGACGGTGAAGATTCCCATCATGGCGATTACCGGTGTTAAATGAACTGGAGTTTACAAAGCAATAATTGAGATCTTGAAATAGTTCCGCAATCACTGTGGACCAAACTCAACCAGCTCAGCACTTGGAATGTAGTGTAGAATGATACTCCACACACCCAACAAAGGGCGGAATCATGTTGCTGCTTAGAGTAGCGGCTGAAATGCCAAGTTTTTATTCTATACTACCCAACTAAGTTCCTCATTCTCAGATATAGCTTCGATCGGAGGCCTTCAAAGCTCAGATGTTTACGCGGGCAGGCTTAAGGAGCAACAAAAGCTTTGTCGGATTATGAAATTAGAAGGGAGACAAAAGAAAGTTGCGGTGGAAAATTCTGGGACGGTACAGTGAGGCGAGACAGCTTTCGCCCAAAACCGATGTTCAAACTTCTCTTGACGGAGGGCTTTGAATAACATTAATTATAGAGACAAAGTAGCTCCTTTTGTCTTGACGTTTGTCGCTTTGAAAGGACCAAGCAGAAAAGTTAATTGATTTCCAACCCACATTAACAGTTTTCTTGCACTTGCGTTATTAATGAGGGTTTATTTGAATTTTTCTGACTGTTCCGTTTGTTTCCCTATGATCTTTTTCTCGCTTCTCTGAGTTTTCTTCGCTGCCATTACTTATAGCATGAGGTTTGACGCGCCGAGGAAAACCTAATTTGAGCATTATTGATCAACAGTTATATAGTTCTTACCCTAATGATATACGCCTCAAAAATACCATTTAAAGAAGCCTTCCATACTTCCACCCTTCCAAGGGCATCCTGATGTTCAGAAACTTCTCCTTGAAGTGGGATAAAAGTGAACTTGCAAGAAGGATGCACTTACTACCGCCACGTCGATCCACTTACTTAACAGCTCGTCAAGCATCTGTACTGAACTTGGGGCAAATCACCTCAACTTTCCCATGCTACAAACTCACACTGAATCGTTTAGCAGGTTGAGCGGGTCAACTCGAGCTCGAAACTTCGTGACGGCAGCGATCTCTTTGCTAGTGAGGATCTTGGGAAGTTTAATGTGGGGTCCAGCTGCTCAAAACGTCCTTTGACATTTGGTCTCCATCGGTGTGTCACAATCTGTCCGACCCAACACTACAGCGGTAGAAGCTAACTGAAATCGCGTGTAGTTCCATTCCGTTCTCCTGTTCAAAAACCGACCGGTAAATGATCGATCGAAGGAAGTGGAGCGAGGTCTTGTAAAACCGCTGTTATGTGCACTGAAGTAGTTGAAGCAAAACTGAATAAAGTAAGTCTCGCGAGGATACTTTAGTTCCTTAACTCTCAGACCGCCGAGGTTTCCGTTACACGTGAAGTAAGTGATGGAGGAATGTAGGAGAATGCGGGGCGGGGGTAGCGAAAGTAGAGAGAGCGCGGGTATATAAAGGTAAGGATTCCCAACTTCAAACTCTCCATTCTCACACTGGGGTTTCCTACTCCTCACTGTTACGGGTAACTCGAAGATTTAAGGTCCGTTCCGCGCTCAACATTTTCGCAAACAATCTGTGAGGGCCTTATAAGGATTTACAGCCGGTAGAGCGCAGAGTGGGGTGGACTGGAGGACGAGGGGATTGTTAATGCGACGGGAAGAACTCACTCCTTTCATCCACCCCCAACCCACTTTTGGAAGTTCTCTCTGGAGTTTCCTAGGGTGGCCTTAACCCTAAGGAATCTTGTAATGAACTGGAAAAGCAAACATTGTTGGTTGACTAACACATAAGCACTGATTCCATCCTACTTAAGCAAGAATAGCACCCTCAACATAATACTATGTCTCGGCCACCAGCTGGAAAATCTTCGAGGTCGAAAGAGGAGGGGGGGGGGAGAAGTCTGTGATGATGTAGAGTACCTACAATAACCTTTGTTGAGGATCAAATGTCCCTGGCTCCTTTATTCCTCAAAATACAATTTTATCCTCATAATTCTACTAAATTTAACATCCATATATACCTAATTAATAGAATGCCTTGAGGTATAATGGGAATGTGCCTTTCCTTGAAAATAAATAAATGAACTAGTCCTGTAAGGCAAGTAGAACGTCAATTTCATTTTTCAAAAGTAGAGCCTCTTTATAGGATTGTGGCTGTTTGAAGAAGTCTCAATCTCACCTTTTTTCAATCCTCCTTCGATATTTCTGGTCTCATATATGGAGTGGTATCATTTTTGAAGATGACGTTGTCGTTGATGATGAGATTTTCTGGAGAGAGTTTTCGGCAGCTCAATAGCACGAAGCAGCACGAAAAAACACTTGGAAAATGAGACACTTGTGTTAAAGACGGATTGGCTTAGATGAAGACGCCTTCTACTGCTTGTCATCTATTATAACATTGGTTATAAACATTGTTATTCGCCCCCATCGTTTGCTCGACAATTAAACTCCGCGTTTCGTATTGTCAACGTCTACAACGGCCGGAAAGAGGATGGCATTTCAGTGCAGTAGCCGGAAGCATACTAAGAGCCCAGTAATTGCGGGTTGATTCTTCCCTTTTGCGACTCACGATCTTGCGATTCAGAAGTCCACGCACGTAGTTAACTCACGTCCGTTGGCATGCAAGGGGGGTCCAACAAGGTCATCGTGATCCACCCTTGGGACATCAATTTCAGCCCACTATGACGCACCATTATAAGTTAGCAGTATGGATTATCATCGGCGACACGATGACACGATTCCTTGGTATCTACAAAAAAAAAAGTGTCCACCCTAAACCATCTAATAGCTTTTGAAGTTTGTAGATACAAATCCAAAACGTCCGTCCGGCTGTGCGACAAAAATGTCTCCAAAACATCAATCTGTCATTTTGCATGGACTCCGTTCCTCACTGATTTTAAGCAGATGAAGAGGTGTGGCAGCTAATGAAAACCTAATAGTTAAAAATGTTCGAGACGAAGCAAGAGCTATGGAACCTTTTCAAAATCTTCTTGAGCTAGCACCATAAGAAAGGTTTGTGACCCACTTTTACGTTTATTCCTTTTCAGCACGTCTCTTTATTAGCGGTCAACATCGGTTTAATAGAGTGAGGACTAAACTTGTTTAGCATTTAATGGTTTGCATGAAGATGGACTATCGTGGTTTGTCTCAAAAAGATATGAGAGAGGTTGGTTCAACAGTACATTACCTAGCGTTCGTCATTCTAGTGTTGTGACATCCAATGTTTAGATTGTAACTGGGATGGTGGAAACACACTATGTACCTTTTGCTGAAGGCCCTTTGTTCCCCATATTGCTTGCATCTCAATGAATGGTATACGTACAACATCATCTGCATACTGCGTCATCGGGAGAAGATCCTCGTTGTGGGATCGATTGACGTTAAAGGGCCCCCTCGGTGACATTCAAAGTTATCGGTGATTTCTAGTCGACACTTCAAAGGTGGAACGCTAACCCAGGCCACGGAGATCAAAGAATGGTAACATCTGACGAAGGTATCGTTCTCAAAAAGGTAGGTAGGTAACTAAGTCATGTAGCTGTGGAGTCTGTCATTATTCACCTCCTTGAATCGATGCGAGAGCGGGGAAGATCTTTGCATTATGGAGTAAAGTACAGTGTTATATTCTCGGTTATACTGAATAATCCGATGAAAATCCCTTTGAACTTCGGCCGTGGGTTCATGGATCATCATCGTGATTGTCATCAAGTGGTTCTGAGTGGCCTGAAATCGACCCCAACTCTTCCCCTGGGCTGTGAGGTAAATTTGTATTCATCGTCAATAGCGTCTTGAAGTTGTTGCTTTCGGAAAACAAGTAGGAGTGTATGTACATCAAAATGAGAGGGTAGCTCCAATCTAGAAATACAGTGACTTCTTTAATGCATACAAGACACAAAAAATCAATTCTTTAAAGAACTGGTCAGGATATCTTCTCAAGGAACTCAATCCTTCATTCCAATGGAACCTTGATTACATATTGGCTACCATTCCTCATGTTAGAAAACGCCTATCTTACTACTGTGTACAGAATTCCCACTACCAAGAATGCCCCCAGAACGCCCGAGTTGGCGACAAGCTGTTAGTAGTCTCTGATTCATGTCGCTGTATAGACTGCGCTAGTGTTGTAACTAGGGTGGCCCAGCCGTTATGAGCTTTCGCCTAAAATGAAGACGTCAGAGACGAACCTAACCGCTGCGCTGGGGTCTAATTTACAAGTGTTTATACATTGGAGGGCCTCGAGAGTAACCCGGGTTTATACATGGGAGTAGGAACGTTTATACATTGCCTCTTCCTGCCGTACCCCTCCCTCCTCCCAGCTCTTCTTGCATTATTAATTCCTCAGAAGGTTTCCTTAGCTTTCCCTGGGAGGTTCTCTGAGGCAAATTGGCAAACTCCGAAGCATATAAATTCATGAAATTACGGGCGCTGACGACTTAGCCTTGTATCAAACTGCGAGGCAATATCGCTTTGAAAGCTCCACCTCCGCTAAGTTGTATCGTCACTTTTAAGCAGTTTATTCGCAAAGGGGCCGTTCTCCTCGCAACGTCAGCCTCGAGACCCTGATTCACTGTAAAGCAATATTCATTTCACCGCCCGGTTTCATGAGGAAGTTCCTGCCGTCTATCTGTACACCATAAGTGTCGGGATCAGATAAGTTCACGACATCCCGGAACAGAGAAAGACCTGCTTAGAGATAAAACCTGAGTAAGAGTATGATAACCCCCACCCCACTCCCCTCTCCCGTTTTCTTTTTGTGTCATGCCAGGCACGTCGACATGAAATTAAGCATTGGTGATCATTAGGACTTTCCTGAGTCTCAGTCGGTAAAATGTACATAACGATATTGTGCGCATCGTGGTATTCTCTCATTCTGCCAGAGGTGGATAATTACACTACAATCTTCTCCCAGGATATAAGAGTGAGAATTAAAACGCTGCAAATTCGTTTACACAGCTTGGTTATTCCTCGGACCAGGAGCATAGATACTCATTTCTCCAACATGGAGAAAATGGGGGGGTCCCAGACCCATTCCAATCGATTCAGGGTCCAAAATTTAGTGGAAAACGATACCCCACACGCCTAGGTACCAGAAATCTCGAAAACTCACATTCGAAATGGGTATGTAGGTACCCATTTTGACCCATAACCTCATCCAGAGGGCACTGATCGTTCCGGCACCCTTCTCATTGGATTTAGCGTCCAAAATCTAGTGGAAAATAATACCCCACTTGCCAGATGCAGAAATCTCGAAAACACATTCAAAATGGGTCGATAGATAGGTACCCATTTTGACTCATAACTTCTTCAGGTGGGTGCCAATTGTTCTGGGACCAATCAGATTGGACTCAGCGTCCAAAATTTAGTGGAAAATAGTAAACCACACGCCTAGACCGCCAGAAGTTCATTTTTTGAAAAACACATTTTGACTCCCTCCCCCCATTTGGTCCGATCGCGCTGAAAAGTTCCGAGGACCGACTAAGGCAGTAAAAGGGTCCCTGACCCAAATTTCAGATTTTTAGAAAATTGTCTACAACCAAAATCGGCGTGGACGACAGACGGCGTGCGGAGGACGGACATTTGACTCTTTGATCTAGACACCTTGATGCGTCCAGAGAAAAAATTCTTACACACGGGTTGGTTATTCCTCGAATGGGGGAAACAGTGGGTGTGGCGGGTCCCAGACCCATTCCAATCGATTCAGGGTCCAATATGTAGTGGAAAATAATACCCCACACGCCTAGGTACCAGAAATCCCGAAAACACATATACAAAATGGGTAATATATACCCAATTTGACCCATAACTTCTTCCAGTGGGTGCCAGTCGTACTGGGACCCATTTTATTGGATTCAGCGTCCAAACTTTAGTGCACAACTATACCCCACACGCCTAGGTAGCAGAAATCCCGGAAAAACATATTCAAAATGGGTAATAAATACCCAATTTGACCCATTACTTCTTCCAGTGGGTGCCAATCGTTCTGGGACCCGTTTCATTGGATTCAGTGTCCAAAATTTAGTGGAAAATGATACCCTAGTCGCCTAAATCGCCCAAAATCTCGAAAATCCATTTTTCAAAAAACACATTTTGATCCAGACACCATGAAACGTCCAGAAAAAAATTTTGAGCCGAATCGGAGAGGTTGACCATTATCATGAAAACATAGATTGATTATTCAGAGAATGACCAACTAAAAATTGTTAGGATTAGGATGTGTACACGACGAAGCCATAAAAAATTTATTTTTATTCATCCTGATTCACTTTGGAGAATGGATGAAATGTATAACTGAATATATAAGTATCTCTCTCTCCCTCCATGCGCCTCATCCGTTTGACCGCATTCCCCGTATTTCAGACGAAGTGATTGATTACGCCCGTCTATTTGATGTGCTTCAAATGGCGTTTTGTAGTAGAGCCCAGTCAGCTGGAATCAAGCGCAGGTGATAGGTTCAATGACTGGGCCAAGCGTGCGACTTGCTCACAATCCCGGTTCTTACTATACGTTTATGTCATCCACAGTATTCTGCACAGGAGCCGCTTCCTGCAGTATAATTCCGTATAAAAGGGTGAACCCACATTATGTGTATTATGTTTGAACTTATCGCTAAAACCTCGCGGTCACTTGCTCCCCAACTGCGAGCCTTTCTCGAGAAAATGAAGCCGCTCGTGCGAGTAGAGGTAAAAAGGTCCGCGGAAAGGAAAATGACGAGGGGAAAACGGGCGTTGGGCCCATAAAGGCAATTGGACGGGCATTGGGCTTCCAATGTGGCTTCCTCCTCGACGCTCATGAGCAGTGAGCAGGCCAGTGATTGCTAATGGGTTTCACAACTTATGACATTCAGCTGTTCACTACTCGGAGTTGTTATTGAAGAATATTTTACTGGCGGGGTTTTTCGTTTCCTCGCCGATTGAATTAATTTTCCCTCGCCGCCTTCAGGTGAGCCGATTCAGATTTTTCCTCTCAGCCCCACTCCAGCCCCATCTTTCCCTTTCCGAGAAAATTATTTCCCTTCATTTACCCCGAGCAGCAGCTGTAGTTACTATTCGAATCCCTTCACCAATAACTTGATGTCCTCGTTCACAAACTGATCCAATCCTCGGCCTTTTTGGATGGAAAGTACTGATTTCTCTAACCGAGTTCAAATGTTGAACCAATCACAGTCCTTTCAGGCTCTTTCACTGTACGAGAAATCAAGAGTTAATCAATTTTAACCCCCTACAGCCTTGAATGCGTCTTTCGACACGGCGTCCGTTTCAAACCGATTGAACCATTAAATTATTCATATTGAAACGAAGCATTTGTTAAAACATACAACGGCCTTCATGGGTATAATACGCGCCTATAAAAGTGGAACCTGGGTTTAACCTCGAAAAAACAAAGACGCAAACTCAGTTGGTAAATGACGGCCGAGGGAGATCCATTTATCTTTTTACTGATCGTACCTCTTCTAACCGTCACATGTGTGTGCAGTAGCTTTCCCTTTCCGTCGGAACGAGCAAAGAATTCCCGGAATTGATTCAAGGTAAGGTGTAGGAAAAAGGTAAACTATCAATACATGAAACCTCCTTTGGGAAATCACGCGTCGAATTGCAAATGAGCGATACGTTAGCATTGAACGAACGTCGAATCCCCTTTTCTGTTATTTAGAGCCCATGTAAAAATGATGTAAAAAGATGAGAACGTAAACGTGGATGTCAGTATATTCGAAAATAAACACTTGTCATGCACTCGCCACTCAAATTTGTATAATCTTTCTAATAGGCTAATACAGCACTCATAAACGAATTTTATCCAAGTTTTTGATTCTTTGGTTAAATTATTGACCCAATTCGTAGATTTCATTCCATTTTTCAGTCAACATAATCTCTTGCAAAGCATGAAACCCTTTCACTATTGCCTTGCCCTGGGAATCAGAGCGAAAACACATTCCTTGTCACAAAGGTTTCGAAAATCCTTTAAAAGGGCTTGGAAATGTCGTGGTTTTTGTCTTGTATGTGTCGGGGAAAGAATGACATTGCTGTCGTGGAGCTCCGTTTAATGTAATCTCTGAGAGTGGGAATTCCCTGTTAGCTATTGAAGTGGGACTGGGACTGGGGTGATATTCCTTTGGACAAATGCCGGAGGCTTCAGAAGGCTAGAAAGGAGATATCTAGAAGCTACCGAAGTCGGTTTACACCGAAGCACAGTTTGTAGTTATGCCGACGATTACTAGAGGAAAGATCAAAGTTGAAAGCTTCCCATCTCCTATCTCAAGGAGGAGGTAGCCGACCCTGAGTTTACTCCATGTAGTTTCCAGTTGAACTTCGAGAGAGGAGCAGAAGCGGGTGAGACAGTTCGTGGTGCTATCAAGGTAAGACGTTTTCCTCCAGCCCTCAAGCTTTCGGCCACAATAGCGCCAGAGTTTGTCGGAAACTTTGCTCCCTCTATAGCGACAAGTCTTCATTCGAGGTGTTAGCTCATCTTTCCCGAGGTTCCTATTGGTTTCGTCGTCATAGTGTCGAGGTGAAGGCATATTTAGCTCAGGAACTTTGAGTTATTAGTCTGTTTCTACCGTGTTCCCCCAAGAGAACATTGAGTTGAATGCGGGCTGTAGAGGTGCGCTATACAAGGTGTCCCCACGGTAAGTCATGTTGTAACTCTTGCTAAGTAATGGTGCTCCTTCAAACCGCAGCGTTTCAGTTCGACAATCACGCAAAGCTTCTTCATAATATCACGATACCCCGTAAAAATACTCCATTCAGTCGATCCCTAAGAATAATTGGCTGGTAGGCGGGATGAGGAGACGTTGGTTTGATTTTGTATTGAGAGCACTGCCAATTTCTCAATGGTGTATTATTATTTTTAGTTGTTCATTGTGTGGGAAAGCGTAATTCTTGAGTCATCGGAATAAGTAGGTACCTACAGTAAAAACGCTGCCCGTTCTTTCACACAGGTTGGTTATTCCTCCGACCAGGCGCAGGGGTACTAATTTCTTAAACATAGGGAAAATGGGGGAAACAGTGGATGTGGTGGGTCCCGGACCCATTCCAATCGATTCAGGGTCCAAGATTTAGTAGAAAACGATACCCCACTCAAAAATCAATTTTTCGAAATATACATTTGACCCCTATGTTGCGACCAGGTCTATATAATAATTTCGTTCTTGTTTTGTTTTTGTTATTCTATTTTATTGTTAGTTGCTAGTTGGTTGGTAGTGAGTTGTTGACAGTAAAAAGGACTGGTAGCATAGCAAGGTCTGTGAACGTTTGTCGACGCCAACAATTATTGGAGCCTGGGGGTCCAAAGAACGCCGCCAGTCGCCATACGATTGTCGCCGTTGGAACCAACAACACCGAGCTTTGGGGAGTGGGGACTTATCGCTCCAGGGAAGAACAAAGAGGCACGAAAGGGAGTGTTGATCGACCAGCCGAACGATTAATTGTGCACGTCCCTCGTTGCATCAACTTCAACGTGAGGAAAAACAACGTATTCGAATTCGCGCTGTTCAACGCCGACGGCAGCCTAATTTCGTCGAAGGCGCACTCAATTTTGACGCCATCTAATACCCTCGAATAGGGACAAATTCGGGATTTCGTCAACCCATCTTCCGTACGCCGCGAGATCGTCTTTCTGGCCGTACAGCTGGATCATCGCTCGCTCGCTCCCCCGTCGAATACTTCCCCCCATTCCACCGAAGGCGATTCAACCACCATCACTGACTTCAACTCCCAGTTATCAACCGAAACTAAGTTTATTTTCATTTTTCATTCATTTCCTAGGTATTTCATTGTACCGGAGCTCCTAAGGGAATTTTTCTTTCATACAGTATCGTCTTTTCTTTACCATTTCATTCCGCTCATTTTCTAGAATGAACATCTATTGGTTTTCATTTATTTTTAACTATAATTCGTCATCTATGCCCTATTGTCCTTCAGGAACGAAGAATCGATTCAGAGGTTAGGAACGAATCAATTTCATTTTATTACTATCCATTAAGTATTATTATTATTATTTTTTTTTTTTTTTACAACTTATGTTCAAAAACATCCACAGCGTTCTTTGTTTTTCTCTAATCTAATTTTTACTGAACACCCTACCCCACCCAAACTTGGTCCGATCGGGCTGAAAAGTTTTGTGGACCAACTAAAGCCGGGAGGACCCTTGACCCAAATTTCAGACTTTTAGAAAATTGTCTACTACCAAAGTCGGCGTGGACGGCGGACGGACATTTGACTTTTCTGATCTAGACACTTTGAAACGCCCAGAAAAAATTTTTGGGCCGAATCGGAGAGATTGACATTTTGCGTGAAAACATAGGTTGATTATTCAAGGATTAACCAACCAAAAAAGGGAGAAAAATATTTTTCTGGAAATAGCAGTCGTTTTCAAAATGTCCTTCTTGATGCATAGACAACTACCTACTTCCAGTGTGCGGATACTGGTTCAGGGGCCATCCAAAATAAAATGAGAAATGATACCGCTTACGCTTAGGTATCCAAAAAGCTCAAGAACTCGTTGTCACAATACCCATTTTTACCCACATCTTACGCCTGTTCATGGTAATCGTTCAAAAACTTAATGAAATCGATTCGGCGGCCAAACTTCAATACAGCCTGATTCTCCGCAGGTCTGGGACCCCAAAAATATTGAAAAATAATTGAAAATATATATACTCTGCTCCATTCTGCTCCACTCATACTCTGCTTCCAGGGACAACCAAAAATGGGTTTTGCACAACTAGGTTGCGAACAGAGCCTATTTGCTGTGTTTTAATTTTTTTGAAGCCTTTCAAACACCTTATTTTTGCCAGTATGCAAAACAAAGACGGACAAACAGCTGGCGGACACTTTCGATTTAAAATCCAACACAAATCGAATCTAAGAAGAGTCAAAAACAAGAGCAAGCCGGCTTGTTACCAAACCTAGCACACTCAACCCCTACTTTATCGCCTCAGAAGACATTAGAGTTCGTAAAAATCAGATTGACGGGATAAAACAAACAAAGTCGTAAAATATCATGATGCTCATCGGCCTCTTCAACTTCTCGATGTATAATAATCCATAAGATATTCTTGAGCTGTAAGGACTTATTGAAGATCGCCTTGAATTTTGTGGTGGAGATCTGTCCACACATTTCCATTGCTCGTTTACAATAACAGAGAAACGCTGTTTGGATAAACGACAAGAAAGGAAGAAGAGGGAGAGCAAAAGCAAATTGAGAGCTTATTAAGTGCCTGTTTTGATCGCCCCATCCGACCCGGAGCCCGGCAGTAAATTGTCTGGGAAGGGATGCCGTTCGAAATGCTAAGCTCAATGGAGATTTGCATGGGGGGCTATAATTTCTGCCGTAAGTGCTTTAGTACAGTGCATTAAGGGGTCGGAAAGCTATGGTAGGAGGGGAGACCGTGTACCTAATGATGGCGGACATTTCAATGAGTCCGGATCACAATGGACAGTCTTAAATATGAGAGGGTGCGAATGATATTCAACCTATTCCGTTAAGGGTTAACAAGACCAAACAGCTTTCTTGCAGAGCTGTTGTACTGAATTTAAGGGATTCTTCGGACCGTATCTTAGACTTCGAGTTTATGCGAATGAAATAATGAACATAAATTGGGGACAGGATTTTCGTTCTAGTGCTTTTTACTCGATTCTACAATACACACTTCTATTCGGTGATGGTTATATACGAATGCGTAGAAGTTGACCTGAATGTGTCACACCCACGTGCACTTGACTTGAGAACAACAAACTTGTTTATTGAATGAAAACTGTCCGACCCAACTATACGGACGGGAAACTCCATCCTGAAAGTGTTATCATTGCGTGTCAAAAGGGGACTAATGAATTACTCCCTTCTCCGCATCGGATGTGAATTTTGAACATTTTGAATCTCAATTTGTATTCAGCAACTGCGGTTGACAATAGTTTAACTGGAAAAGTTCAAATTTGATCGTAACAAAAGGGGAGAGCTTGTTGCATCTAGTTTTAATAGTTACGAGAGGTGAAAGGGCTAAGTTAGTACGAGCAGGAAAACGATCCTGCTAATCTAGCTTATAACTACATCCGTTCAAACAAGTATGGTGAGAGTGCTTGAAAATAATTGAGGAAAGTTTATTATTGTACGTTGTTAATTTTGTTAATTTTACTGCTGATAGATCTCTTGTTAGACTGATCGGAGAAGCTACGTTTCCAGGACAACAGGTCTAAAAAACTCCAGTTGGGAAGGTTGGACATCCGTTCCGTGGGGGAAAAACCGTACTCCCACATCTTCACCATAAAAACGTCCTTAAGCAGGTTTCGAGAGACTGTCATCCTGCGCCTCTGAAGAAGTAGTTGTCTTGTGTGGCCCTAACTCTGACAATATTATCTTATTACTCCCTGCTGCTGTACAACCATGTGACCAGTTTTCCTGAGATTATTGCGAAACCGTCTCAAGAGTCGAACTGAAATCAATCGATCTCTGGGTCAGAAAGAACGTGTGTAGCCTGACTGAGAAACTCTCTCGGAGATAGGGGAACATCGGTAGGTACCAATAAACATTAATATTCAGACAAAAAAGGAGAAAACGAAAGAGTAATACGGTGCAGCTACCTTCGATGCTAACAGGAATTGGAATGGAAGGTAGGCCTGCGATAGAGGACGAGATCGATGGCAAGCTGATCGAATCAGGTATGTTCCATTGCGCTTTTCTCGTCCTCCCATCGCTCATCCTCTGTCGGATTGATATTTTTTTTCCCCTCCTTTTTCGAAGGAAATAACAAGGGTGACATGCGTCGAAGCAAAAATTTTTTTCCCAACTGAAAATTGAAAAAGAATGCAGTCTAGCTTGGAGCAGGTGTAACACGGCAGAGATTGTTTAGTGGGACTCTTTCTATGTTACGAAATACAAGCAATGCTGTGTGTCTATAAATGGCCAACTGTGATAATTATCGTTCATTCTAGGTTGTTTTGTTAACGTCTTACCAGCTCCCACCCCACACGTAGCATACGAATGTAATTCAAAACTATTTTAAGTTCAGTTTTCCCATTTGTTCATCATAGTCGACAACATTAAAATTTACATTGCTTGAGCAATTTAAATTTTCACAATTAAATAATGAATCATATGAAGTAGACACATTTTTCAAACAAATTGTATTTATTGACAAAAATGTTATTACTCCAAATATTTGAATATTTATTTTATTTATTTATTTATTTATTTTTTTACTTTCTAAGCAGCTCAAAATTGTATAATATTGAACGTTAATTTTATCAAAACCCGACTGGGCACTGCTCCTAGGTTCTTAAACCTACTTTTACTGTATATAGGTACGAGTATGTGTGTTCGAGTAAAAATGATGATTTCAGCTCTCCACGACCTTGAAAAAAATTATTCTCACGAAACTATTTTACATTTATTCTGATAGGATGAAGAATTTTAATATTTTTCTTTTACAACTCTAGTGCGCCCCGGTGAGGATTGTCTCGCGTTACTGAGCGTATTCCCCTTATTTATAGGAATGCGGGTTTAAAAATTAGAAGGCTGTGGGTGTTACACGCAAGGCACCCTAATCAAGTCAAGCCAAGCAGAATCGCTATTTCCGAGCCGATGGATCCCATCAAATACGTCACCATAATAATCAAATGAGTCCTGCGACTTACGGTTCTGACTCGGCGTCATGGGTTGGAGAAAATTTCAGTAGTGATCTTGTAAGATCATGCCAATTTCGTAATACTAAAAAAATCTTTATAGGTATATGGTACCTTAGCTCTCCTACTTATGCTATAAACTGGTACACATGTCATACGTCCTGATCCATCCGAGCGCACTTGCGGCCGACGTGAGTGATATTATGATGAGAATCAGGTCAACTCTTCACGATTATTTTGTTGGCGTTTCTTCATCATCAAGAAGTGAAATTGAAAAGGCTTCAAACCATCATTTTAGTCTAATTGAATGTGCCTTGGAAAATCAACATCAGTCAACCGCATCCGGCCACCGCGGGAACGCCGACAAAAGGACGTTCAGGGAACGGGACCGACTTTCCAAAGACAATACCAATGATTAGGATAATGAACTCTGAACAAGGAACGTCCTACCAGCACCGCAGGAGTTGGGGCATTGGTTTGAAGCTGAGACAATGGTCCGATTATAATAGCTCACCAACTGGTCGGAGTGGGGGCTGGGAGTCAGGCCTTAAATGTCAACTCGTTCGCCGTACTAAGGAGTCCAGCCAGGGAGGGTTCCGAAGGGGTTCTTGAGTTTAAGGGATAAATTTGCAAAAGCGGTCCCTTCTGGGTTATAAGTTGGAAGTTGGAGCATTAATTCCCCTTCCCATACCGATAACTGCGAGTTCCCTTCCAGAATTCCACGAGCAGTTTCTCTGAAGGGATAAAGCCCGATGGGGACAATCGATCAGAAACAATTTGAAGGCTGTCTTTGGATGAGCGACATGTTGAATATCTCTTCTCCGTCCTCTTTGGTACGAGTATTATTCACTCTTTTAACTCGCCTTCGCAATCCAAGAACTGTATATTTTTATTTATGTAGAACCAAGGAGAGTATATTTCTCTTTGATACTTTTAAATCTATTTTCAATCATCAATTTGGCTTGGTCGAGAACACTGGGGATAAGAAGTTCCAATTCTGAGTTCTCTCTATTTATTCTGCTCGATCTTGCCTGAAAACCGCGTCCGGCATGCGAGTTTTTTTTTTTTTTTTCACATTCCTGGAATGTTTATATACTTCTCGCAACGCTTGAGCAATGGTTCCTCCAACTCATCATTGTATGACTGAACAAAAATATAATTAATTGTTTTATTCGAAATAGGGGAATGTAAGTAATGACGCACGTCTGTTCAAGGAAATGAACGAAAAGGGACGGTATTTAAAACAGATTACCGGAGATCAGATTCCATTATTCAATTTTTTAACTCCGGCCTATATATAAATATGCCTCTTCTAAGCAATCAGGCCTAATTCGAAAGTTTAGTTTGTTTCACTGCATTCTCCAAAAATGAACTGTAGGGAGGCTAACTCGTGGTGGCGGTGGCTCTAATTACGGTCAGAGCAGTCTGTTTATTCACCATTGATTACCTTTCAGCGAGAAACGAGCAAATGGGATTTTTTCCGGTAAATTGAACAATATCTTCCTCTTCGTAAGTTTGAGTTAGTCCTATTGTTACCTCTAGAACGGATATTAGGTGGATACGAGCAGATGTAGCATAAACCAAAGTATTGAAAAGGTATTGAAAATGCCATGTCTTCTTTCAATCATCTTCGGAAAAGCAGAAATCACATATTTTAAATTGATTCAACCACAAGCCGACAAATTGTTTTCTGGGATATAATGACCAGTGTCATTCTAGCGTGACGGCTTTTAAGCCATCCAATCAATGTGGTTGAATGATTCAAATCAATCGGAGAAATGATGAATAATTGCTGGCTTCGAGAGAACATCGACTCCAAACCATGTCCATCATTTACTGCCCACGGCATTTCAAGTTATGTGAACCATTCTGGACCGGGGTTGCTCAGTTGCCCTCACGTGGGTATAGCTTCTGTAGTCGACCGGGTTAACTGTGAGGTTCATCATTCGCATCATACCCGGGACACGAAGCGACCCATCTTTTCCGTTTTATTAATAACCCTCTGGGACCTCATTTATTTATACATAATTGATATCTCCGATTAATTTCCGTCAACTTATATATTCTATAATAATTTAAGGATTCCTCATAATGCGGCAGAATACTCCAATCGAAGCCTCATAAAAGCTTCAATTGGACGAGTATTGCAGATTATGTTAATACAATTATCATCTGTATTTGTAATAACGTTTTGAAAGCAATTGGCGACTAAAAATGAATACTAGTTCAACGAAAGTGAAAATGAATAGAAATATTCTAAATTAGAAGCTATTAAAGAAAAACAGTAGGTATTTTCTCAATCCTGCGAACGAAGAATGACTTTCCAGTCTCAATCAAATCAAATTTACTCACGTCTAAAAAAAAAAAAAAAAAAACTCAATCGGGATAGGAATCATACGGAAACGTGACTCCAAACGCCACTCGAGTACTCACCGAGATGGTTGAAAGCTCTGTGAGCCGCTAAAATTAACTGGTGGGCCTGTCCTAAGGGAGAGAGACAAAGCAATCAGCGAATCAGTCGGGTAGGTTCCAACATACCGGGATTACCCTAGCCGGACCCGAGAGCCATGATATTGATTATAAGCCCATCAGAGCGAAGAGAATGGGCAAGGAGGGGATGTTTTCCTACAGAACGTATCATTCTCTTCTAAGGATTTGAGCGGTTTCTCTCATACAGTGGGAAAACCAATACTTGTACCTGCCTCAGCTGCCGAATGAGGAAACATGCTATAATCCGCCTGTTGTGTTTTAGGCGCCCAAGGTAATTGGATCGTTGACCTGTTTCAGGTTCATTTTAGGTTTTTCAATTTTAATATAATCAATCGTTTTGCTTTTTAAAGATCTGGATCACAAAACCGACAATTTTCGGTCCTTCCATGTCATTTCCTTTTTTTACACCATTCTTCTGACTAATAAAGATATAAAGTCTGTCACGAGGCTCAGAAATGAGATCAGGAAAATACATTTGAGTACCTAAATATACGAATGGATATCTTCCACGACGAGGTTGTGGAAACCCATTTCAATAAAAAACGAAATTATCAAACGATAGTCCATTTCCACCAAATGTTATGAGTACACTTGTTAAATCGATAGTCAGGTCATCATCAGTAACTAACATGAACTTGCTCATAGTTCATTTGGTCACACACGGTGCATTTTCTAGCGCATTGTTTGAGTCGATCTAATCATGTCTTCAGACTCCCATTCAAGAGCGAGGGTTTTGGACACTCGAACGATGCTGATGTTCCTGAATGCTGAATCGAGACCAACGACCATCGAATTTTCTGTACGCTTTCCTCAAAAGCCTTTTGTGGTCTACGGGAAACGTGAAAGAATATATAGCGAAAAACATAAAGAACGAAATACGAGGGGGATGGGGTTGTTTTATCCTAAACTATTTATCACTCCTTCCTCGCCACTCATATTTTCTTTATCAGCCTTTCTCTTCTTTCGGGTGGAATGGCCGCGATATAACGTGGGTACGCGGGCTTCCTGAGGGAAGAAGGAGCGATATGCAAATTACCCAAGGATTCTTCGCCTTACTGGACATGAATTTTAAGGAAGTCGCTTTTTCTGGGGTAAGCAAAGAAAGCACCATGCGCACAAAAGAAACTGCATAGGAAGGATATACGTCTCTTTTGGGGGATGTGGATCTGTCCGCGATGGGGTAGTCAGTAGCCATATAAACCCTTTTAAAGATCACGTTCAGTGTTGAGCTCGTTGGTAGGTTTTCGTCGAAGTTTTCATCTCGAGGGTACTTCGAGAGTTGACCAGAAATCTTTAAAAATGGTCATTTGGCCGCTCAATTCTGATCTAATTGATTTTTCGAATCAGAGCTATTCTGTCCATTGTACAGAGTTGAATAAAAGCTTGTTCAACACAACATAAAACCATGGTTGAAACATAATTCATAAAATGATCGGGATGTTCTCAGCGGTAGGACAACCGTAGAGAACGAGCGAATAGAACACTTCTCTCGCACAGAGGTCTCAGATAAGGGGACTTGTGTTGGATCATAGTGTCTCTTTGTGAATTGCATTCGTTATGAGAGCCAGAGCCATTATCCTGACATATTTACGGGAGACCTCCGTAATCGGAGGTACATGATCTCCAAACGTCCGTAATTATGTTCATCGCAATGGCGCATAGATTCCTTCATTCGTCTTCGTATGCCTTCAGTACTATATTTATAAAAAAATTGCTTTGGTTTTTGATTATGCTTTTTCATTCTTCGTTCCATCTACATGAGTAACTTTGGTTCGTATTTCAAGTCACCTCTCGTATATATACCATTGAGTTTCTTCTCATTTGAGCAGGGTCGGAGAAAGATTTCATTAAAATTGTACGAGATGAAGCAACATACAGCCCTGAACATTTCAAATGACTTGTCGGAGGAACAAGGGAAACCGCAATGTGAACTCTCTCGTATTGCCTTCATAAACAAGCTGGATACGACCCAGCCCAACAATAGGTCTGAAATTGCGGGCCGGCGTTGCGAAGTGAAAATTTAATAACGAATTAATAATGCGAACTCAACGAATATCAAAACAAAGTTGTTAACTACCGAAGGGATGTAATTTGCAAGTCCAGATGAATCGAGTTGTCGATTGAGCGGGAGTTGGGAAAACTATGGCGGGAACAGCGTTGAGGACAAAATGTTAGCAACGCGTTAAAACTAAATAAACAGCTCTCATCAAAGGAGGGACTGAGAATATACAAGATAGCGAATCTTAATTTATAATTCATGGAAATCTGATATGAAACCAGAGGATGCAAGTGAATACAATAGAACAATGAGGGGTTTGATTCTTAATTGAAAAGCAGGGATCTGTCGGTGTAAAGCGGTATAGAACTCTATTTGACTCCATGAGTTTTTCTAAATAAATCTATTATCACTACCACCTAGTGCCACTAGATATCCTGGGTATTTACAAAACCATGTAGGAAACTATATGATACTGTAAAAAACTACTTTTTTTCATCACGGGAAGTATTTCTTCAGTATGTGTGAGGCAACCCGGTATTCGGAGCAGGATAAATTCAGTAGACATAATTTCAGAGGAGAGCCGGGAAGACTAAAGTATACGAGAGGTTCGAAAACCACCTCGACAAGCCCCAAGTGGTTCCCCCACTCGGTAACTGCTCCTTATTCCTTATATTATTATTATCAGGAACAGAGGCAAGACATTCCTATCAGGAACTGTCTCTCTTATCACAGAATAACTTCTTGTTGTTGTGTGTTATCTCTTTATTCAATTCTCACTGTCATTTTCGTATTGCCTTGGTTTGCATCGCGAATTTAAGTTAGAAAGTTTTTAATGGGTCCCTCGCCCTGTAAGATGGGAAATCAACTTTTTCGATTTTAGGACGGACAAAACTAAGTCTTCACATCACAGATTGGCACGTACATTATTATTGAATAAAAAGAACAATATATATTTTCTAACATCGTCAATTAGCATAGAAAGAAAGTAGAACCACTGGTATTGTACCCTTCAGTCTTGGAATATTGAAAAACTTGGTCCTGTGACTAGTATATTTCCCCCAAGTTTTTCTAATTTTCCGAGGTAGATCTGTACAATGATAGTGGTTTCACTTTCTTTCTACGCTAACTGGCGATGTTGGAAATTTTTTCCTGACCAATAGCTATTTTTTCTATTCAAAGATACTTGGATAATTTTCACAATTTTTATACATTATTTCTGAATTATAGGGTTTTCCGATATGGAATATGTATGAAAATCTATACACAATATTAAAATCAATTTCTTAAATTCTTGAATTGTTAAATTTCATTAATTGACTCAAAACAAATCGATTCTCATCCTTCAGCTGAAGCGGTTAAAACAACCAGGACCAGGAGGTACGAGAGCAAAAAACCGGTTACAAATGTTGAGGAGTGGGGGCCTTATCGAGATGGGTCTTCAACCTCTCGTGTAACACCCGTGCTGCTCGTCTTTCTGTCTTCCTAATGGATAGTGAAGGATAGTGATAAACTCCGAGTGAGTTGAGTTGATAAACTTAATATTCACGATGTACTAGGTAGTATATTATGAACACGAGGAATGATTCACGCAATTCCTAATGGTGAGAAATCTAACGGGAAAATCCATTTGGCAGGATCTATAGTATATCATCTGTAGTCAGTATATATATCATCAGTATATAATTATTTTCTATTCCAGTAAACGATTCGTATTTCCTGCTAAGCTATTCTTATTTAGAAGACTTCCAGGCCGGAAAAAAAGTGTCTACTAACCCTTTCTCGTGACACGCAACCTCGTCGACATATCGCTACATTGATTTGTTGTACTCTGAATCGTCAGGATTCGCTCTAAATTCTGACAGGTGTCAAAAACTCAGGTGCCTTCGGCGTTTTCATCGTTCTGAAGTCTTGAACTGTTTTTCAATTTTTCACAGTACGCATCGGTCATCGTGATTATAATTATGATTGTAATAGAATTACACTTTGCCAGTGTAATTGAGCTCATGGTGGTACGAACCTTAGATAAAGGATGAAAGTGGGCTGCTCGTTAGGTTTCTCCTCACGGATGCGATTGTCTAGACAGATTGCGATGTAGGTGAACTAAGAAGCTAAACGTGAACACTCGCAAAAAAAAAATTGGCGGAAAATAGGGAATTCTTTTCCTGGGAAATTGCTCCAAAAGGGGGACAGAAAACCTACCAACGAGCCTGGTTGTTGAGAGGAGGGAGGGATTTTTGGTATTCAGCTAAAACCTCGACAACTGAAAGAGTCGCCAAGTCGGGTGATGCATGTTAGATTTTCTTTTCCCTCCTGCGCCAGTGGATAGAGCAGGGCACCTTTTCACCCTCACCCATCCATATGCTTCCGCATTGTGTATGCTCAACCACGTTGGCGCCTTGTGAAATCGGACTGAGCGCCTCGAAATTGACTCTTGATAGCGTCAACGTGCGTTTGGAATCAAATTCCGAGCAGCCCATTTTTCGTGGAGAATTGAATCTGACTTAGTGATGGGGGGTGTATCCATGTGGGTTGAGTGGGGTGGTAATTACACACGCATGACAGTGTATATCCACCAAATCTTTACATGTACGGTTTAAAAACTCCTGACTTAATTCATTGTAAAATACGCTGCAAATTCTTACACACGGGTTGGTTATTCCTCGGACCAGGCGCACGAGACTAATTTCTTCTACATGGGGAAAATGGGAAAACAGTGGGTGTGATGAGTCCCGGACCCATTCCAATCGATTCAGGGTCCAAAATTTAGTGGAAAATTATACCCCACGCGCCTAGGTAACAGAAATTGCGAAAACACATTTGAAATGAGTAGATAGACACCCATTTTGACCCATAGCCTCATCCAGAGGGCATCAATAGTTTTGTGACCCGTCTCATAGGATTTAGCGTCCAAAATTTAGTGGAAAATGATACCCCACACGACTAGGTACCAGAAATCTCGAAAACACATATTCAAAAGGGGTAATAGATACCCATTTGTCCCATTACCTCTTCCAGTCGGTGTCAATCGTGTGGGACCCTTTTAATTGGATTCACCGTCCACAATTCAGTGGAAAATGATACCCCACACACCTAGATTTCAAAAAATCTCAAAAATCCATTTTTTGAAATTCACATTTTAACCCCTACCTCACCCAAATTTGGTCCGAATGAAAGAAACGAAGTTGAGAAAACTTTGCGCTCATTCTACAATTCGAAAACACATTCGAAATAAGTACCCATTATGACCCATAACTTCTTCCCGTGAACGCCAGCCGTCCCATTGGATTCAACGTTCAAATTTGCTCGAAAGTTATAACCCACACACCTAGATCGCCGAAAATCTCGAAAATTCATTTGACCTCCCCCCTACCCATTTGGTCTAATCGGACTGAAAATTTTTGAGGACCAACTAGAGCCGGAAACGTGGATCTAACCGAAGTTTCAGATTTTTGAAAAAAATTTCTACCACCAAAATCGGCGTGGACGGCGGACGGTGGACGGAAATTTGCTAATTTTGATTTAGACACCTTGAAAACGTCCAGACAAAAATTTTGGGGCGAATCGGAGAGATTTACTTTTTGCATGAAAACATGATTATTCAAGAAATAATCAACTAAAATGCGCACTTTATAGACCTTTGGCCCAGAATGGCTCATCAGCTGTGCCTGGCCTAATACAACCTCAAGATGGCCTCGGCTACAAGCCGAGTAATAGCTCGTATGATGAGTTGCTGATGAGTTAGCATACTACAATCAATGTTCGCTGTCTCTGGGAATGGAGCGAAACGTCAATTTTCAGCGAACGATAAAAATAATATTGTTGGTCGATACGAATACGAATACGTACCATCCCAATATGATGGTACCTTCCCAAATCAAGACAAGCAAAACGGTATAGAATTTGAGATGTCATAAGTTTAGGAAATATATTAGCAAAGATTATTACAAATCGTGGTGACCCACAATTTTCATTAAAATGGGAGCTCATAAATTGCGATACGCTTTGACTTTGGGCAGTCGCCGGCCCAAATCAGATTTTCTTCTAAATTACGGAGGTCCCTCAACATTGCGAGCATAGCTATAAGTTGTACATCCATCACAACAACTCGTTGGTTTTGCTTCGTCAAAAGAAATTGCTCCACGAAACAGGACGGGCCTAATGTTGGAGTTTCGGGAACTGAAGCAGAACGTTGAGAGGAGTAGGGGGTGCAGGAGTTCCAGCTTCAATACTAATAGACCCCCCTCTTCCTGTCCCTCCACAGCACCACCAGGCCAACTCGTCCTGTTTCATTCCACGCATTTGCCTAGGGCCCAAAGTTGTTTATCATGATTAATGTCACTATCCGCTCCTACTGTCAAACGCCTGCCGTTTTACTTGGATTACGATGAATAATTTGTTTTTACTGAAGTTAGTAGCGGCCCGGGGTATTTTCGGTTGAGGGGATATTAGGAGAAAGAGAGGCCGGTTCCTCTGCAATGGACTATTAACTTGGATTGGGGCCTAACCTAACGGTGGAATACCCGACGGTGGTATTCAACATTGCTCTTTACAATTTATTTAATTACACTCGTGGTGCCTATAGAACGAAGGGAAGAGGATATGTGTCAGAGACATCACTTCATTGCATGAGTTTTCGTTCAAATAACCTAGGAATTAGCTGTTCGCTTCACTTCACTTTTCATACTTGTTCTTATTAGCCGTACATTATTAAGTAAACCGCGTCTACTTTTCGCATCTAATTTTTTATGTAACCTTTGGGTTGGAGATAGGAGGGCTAATCAGGTCCACTGACGTTAGGATGAACGTTAGAAGTGCTTCAAAATGCACGTTCTCTACTTTACTTCCCGCACTTTTGGTTAGTTAATCCTTGATTAATCAATCTATGTTTTCATGCAAAGAGTCAATGTCTCCGATTCGGCCCAAACATTTTTTCTGTACGTTTCAACGTGCCTAAATCAAAATAAGTAAATGACCGTCCGCCGTCCACGCCGATTTTGGTAGTAGAAATCTTTTTAAAAATCTGAAACTTCGGTTAGATGCCCGTTTCCGGCTCTAGTTGGTCCTCAAAATATTTCAGTCCGATCGGACCAAATAGGTAGGGGGGAGGTCAAATGAATTTTCGAGATTTTCGGCGATCTAGGTGTGTGGTTTTCGAGTAAATTTGAACGTTGAATCCAATGAGACGGCTGGCGCCCACGGGAAGAAGTTATGGGTCAAAATGGGTATCCATCTACCTATTTCGAATGTGTTTTAGAATTGTAGAATGAGCGCAAAGTTTTCTCAACTTCGTTTCTGTTCACCTGAAAAGCTCCATCCTATTGCTGAAAATGTTGAAACAGAACCATTCGTAAAGTTTAGATTAAAAAAAAAAATCAACTGAAGTTTCAACCGTTCCTGCTCATCTAGAGAACCAGCTACACAATGGGAATCCTAAAAATGAAAAAGAAAGACCCTTCAGTTACAGTTACCATTAATTATAAAAATCCGATCCTTATAACTTATTATTACCTCTCATAATTCAATAGCAGGGGTCTGCCATTTCTTCGAGTGCTTTCCGACAGACTTACGGTATTATGTTCACTCCTTTCTGGTCTCGAGGAACCTCTGGCTCAAACTTCAAGCTCCTTCAGCACAATATTAAGAAACTTTTGAATGGCTCAATACCACTGGTGATTAATCTTGCTCGAGAGCCTTCCTGCTGCTTCGTTTGTTATGAACTTCATTCTCGCTTCAGTACAATGTTTGAGATATAAGGGCTATTTAGCGGTCACTATGGTTAAATTTGAGGGATTTGGAACCGTTTGCTTGAACGTTCTCATTGTAGCCTCTATATTTTCTAATTTTGGTAAAGACACATCTTATAAATAAATAAAATATTATTTATTATAGCGAATATTATTAGCATACGGACTTCATTTCTCACATTTGTCTTCGTTTTAATAAATCTAGATAAAAGGAGACACTTTTTTTTATTTTTGTAAATACAAAATTGATCTTTGTCTCGTTCTCCGGATGCTTTCATTTGACATCATAGTTATGTTTGATTTTGAACTAAATTACTTGAGTAATACTTTGAATATCCACTCAACATGAATTCAAATGTTTACAGCTTCCTGATTTATTCGAGAAATATTTGCACCCAAAGTGAAAAGATATTCCACAATCGCGTATTTCGAAAGGGTTAGTTTTTCGATGGAGAAAAAGAAATGCCGAAGGAGACAGGGTGACGGGTTTGTTTGGAAGCGGCCCCTACCATTACCCTAGTATAGATGAAGAGGTTGGGTGGAAGCTGGGAGGAAGACCCATTTCATGCCTATTAAATCACAATAAAGCCCAATTCCGTTCCTCTCTCCACCTTTCTCCGGTCTCTATTATTCTTTTCCATCTTGGTTAAAAAGAAGGCAAGGATTGCTCTTGCTCTCTCTTTTTAGAGTGAATTTCTCCTACGAATCAGCAAACCTGAAAGAGGGAGCGGTAAGATCAAGGGAGGGTGAAGGATTGTCAAATGGAGTTGGGAGAACTCCATTTGAAAGCGAAACCAAAAGTTAAAGCATTGCTTGGAGAGCTCCATTCTCTGTTAATTGATGGGGTTTTATCTCAACGTGGTTGTTTCCCAACCCAAATTCTACTGTAGGTGTATACAATCTTTATTGCAGGATATCTTAATGTTACAAAACCAGAATCAGTAGAAGTTTAATTACTAATGCCAGTTTTGCCTTGGCCTCATCCTAGAAACTAGAAACGTTCAATTAATTGGCTTAAAACTAGAAACTCAAACTGAAATAAAATGGTCGTTCATCGTTAAAAATTGTCACAGACGTCGGTGTTCTTATGACTATGCTAAGAATTTTTGAAGAAAAAAAAATCCTTCGATTTCATGGAGCTATTCATCATTTTGACTTGGATTCGACCAACAATAATGTTTATCGAGTGAAAGCTCTAATTCTCAGCAATCACGGTACACTTGGTCTCGAATCGAGTCATGTTTCATCTTCCATCATCTCATTTTATTCAAGTACGATATTTAACGTTAATTTTTTAATCTGTTTCCAGGTAACCCTCGTCCGAAGGTGGCGTGGTACAGGGGTGACGAGCTCCTTAGTGACTACACAACCCCTGACGGCCCTGCAGCTGAAAGCATTCTCCTCTTGCACAAGCTCGGCCGAGCTGATTTGCGCTCGGAATTGACCTGTTTGGCGACGAATAACAATCGGACGTTACCACTGACCGCTACAATACAAGTCGATATGAACTGTGAGTACCCGCCATTTTACATGAAGACGTAAATTATAATGTTACTTTGTAATTTAGGAATAATCAATTATCAGCGATAATCCAGGTTACAGATTCGGAAACAACAATCCATCGAACCAATTTCATGGAAATTCCGAAAACACAGCCGGGCATTTATTTACGTTGGCTTCATACCGTCACGCTTTCAGACCAACCTCAATATCGCTTAGCCAAAAAGGCACCCCCACCCCCCTCATTCAACAAAGAAGATACCGGAGCAGTAGGCAAATATGCCAAATGTTTTCTTTTCCCAGGATTCATTCGATCATTCGCTGGGAATGCTCAGACTCCGTTTGTTGGTAACAAAAAGATCTCTTCAGCTTCGAATAATCCAGTTCAAAGTTTCTTTAGTGGAACAGAAGCCAGGAGTTTTCTACTGAAGAGAAAGCTCGTCTACGAGAAACTCCCGGGTCACTTCTGCCCCTAAGATGGAGTTTGTCCTCGGGTTCTGAGATTAGTGAGGGTTGCCGGGGTCCCTGAGGGTATCCCTCTCGGGACAAGGGAAATTCCATATAAACTTGCGACGGGCTGTGAGAGGCTGAGTAGAGCGAGTTCCAAACTGATGGGCTACCTATAGTTGGGCCTGCACTTCCCTACAACAATTCCAAATATTCGTTCGTGGTTATTTTGAGGCTAACACTTCAACATGGTGCAAATACCAAGTTGTGAATATTTTTAGTGGCGGTTAGGAGTGATAGAAAGTAAAGGTGCTGATTTTAAAATCTAACGGAAGCTTAATTTATCCATGAGCATTTATTATATGCCGATAATATTTTTAAATCAGCTGAGCTTTGTTCATCTACAATACCAAATCTGATTCTGAAATACAATAAACGCGTCCGGCTCTCCCCACTAAGATTTTGTTGTGCTTTTGGTAATCTGATCTTATTATTTTGGAGAAGAGTTACAGTCAAAAGCAGCTATAGTATAATAATAATATTAATATATAATATTAATTTTCCCTCTCTAGAGAATTCATTAGTAAATGGTAAGTGCCTATTGAACAAGCTGTATCCGTAAAATGGGATTTTATTGGACAATCGGTCTTTGTATCTCGAGTAAAAAGAGGAGCGTGACGAGTGTCTCCGCACCTCTGTTGGATCTTTTGTGATTGGTCAATCTCATATCGGATCCAATAGGATAGCATTTGTCGAAGGAAGTACAGTTTATCTTGAGGGAAAGCGAACACTCTTCAGGGCACTGAAGGAAAAGGGAAAGAGACCAGGCTTGGGCGGCCCTGGCCCCTATCCTTTACTGCCTACTATCCGAAGCTTTTCCAACGCTTTTGTGCCTAAGATTTCCCACTGAAGGGGCTATTCTTCTCGAGTGGACAAAAGATTACCTTTCCCTCTGGTACGAAGAGAGAGCAGTTGTCTATTATCATACGTCACCATCTCTGGAGCCCTTTTCAACTTTCAAATGAGCGTATTCACATTGACGCAAGGTCTTGTAGATGTCGATAGGGGCAATGTGATCTAAAAGCTTCGATGGATCGGACCTCATTACTTAACTACAAACTCTCAAGGATCATTCAGACTGGGGATGAGCAGAAACCATCCTGCTGCAGAGAGCTTATCATTTCATTGGATGTTGGCGGTGCTGACGGTGCCTCACTCACGAATTTCTGAACCAGCCTGATGGCATTATCTCCTCATCGTTTGGTTTAGTGAAACTAATTAGAATTTTCAATTATATCTCTTCGACATAATATTTCCCGAACAACTGACAGGCTCTGGTTTGAGTCAGGAATGACATTGAATTTCTCTATGCCAGCATCCATTGGATAATTAGCCTGAATGCTTCTTCATCTTAGCCTGTAAGTAGTTCCTGGGACCTCCGACAAATTTTACGGTCGGTATATGTAACAGACTGTGCGTTATAACTATTTAAACAAGGAGCACTTGATACTCATACTCACCCAGCCCACCAATTTCTACTTAGGTCGTTCCGTAACAACCTCCCACATAATACTTAGCCATCGGCAAACTTTTGCTTCCCCGCCGTCGGGTTAAATTGCTCAGTCAGTTATAATTGGCAGGTAGGAAGCAATTGTGCAGGTGTTGCATAAGCAAACCCCGTTTCACAAGACCCTCAAACTTCAGGCCTCCGACGACCCTTAACTAGGTGAATTAATATTAACTACGCAAGTTTGTTATCGGGAAAGGGGAGTTTTGGGGCGTTGAAGGTGCTTTCCTTGTTGAAGCGAGGCTTGTCAAAGATCAAATGACGGAGCGACTAATCCTATTAACGGCCTAGAACATTGTCTTCGATTCAGAAGTCGGATATGAGATGATTTGGGACCATACCCATTGTGCACCGAGATTGTGCCCTTAGAACGTACCGTGCCCAAGGGCTCGATTAGAAGTGGTTTCGATTCGATTTAGTAATACGATTCCAGTGTTACGAGCATTGGGTAATGGGATGGTTTCTCAATTAGGCATCATCAGGTGCCGACCAGGCGTCGATCAACAGCGTGTTAGGTTCTAGATTGTTGGCATGTGTACAGGTTCTATTCATTAAGGTGCCTCCTCAGCCCGTAAGAATGTAATGTGTATACCCTGAAATACTTTGTCCGGTCAGAAATGGAACCGCACATCTTAGAGCTGTTTTTTGACTACCCACAAAATATTATCATTTGGATTGCTCGTGCATAAACACGAATGTAATTTTTGTATAGAACAGCTAAACATGGAGGGTAATTCTAGGTAATGAACCTGGAGGACCTTCTTAATGGCACCTATATCTAATTGAAGACTCTTTTGATCAAGTTGTAATATTAATATATTGAAATAAATTCAAAGAGTAAAAGAATAGGGTGACCCTTCCGCGGAAAGGTTTGAATTATATCGACAAGGAAATACGAAGTTTAGACATGGATGTGGAAAATCAATGATAAATGGACGATTATTATTGTTGTGATGCGTAAAACAAGTCGCCGTAATTCTTGCCTGGGCCTATAATTGGTGAAATTTTGTGATAACCTCAATTTTCATTCACTCTCTCAGAAGCGACGATTACAAGACAGCAGAGTCGTGTAATGTAGATTCTTTTTCAAAATTAACACGTTACAGAACAAGGCCACAGAATTTCCGAGAATATTTCATGTCAGATGGGAATAAACGAAAAAAGGTCTTTTGTGATAGAATGAAAGGGCGGTTGTCATGAAGAAAAATGCCGGAGGATGAAGATGAATGTTGGACGAGGGAAACAACAAAGGATTTGGCCCTTTTGACCCCGAGATGCTCGATCGGAAGGTCATTTTTGAAGAGGAAAAAGCGGGGGGAACCTGAAAGTGGAAGAGCTTCCGTTAGAAGAGTAACAAGAGTGTTAATCCGAAAGGAAGGGATGAGAAAGAGGAAGAGAAAGAGGATGATAAACAGGGGAAGCCGTGGGGTGGGAGATTTCCTCGAGCAACACTGCCAAGGCTCTAAACCCTCAGGAGGTCTATCCGTCTTCATTTGGTCCCAAGGGCCCTCTCTGACGTCACGAGTCGGGTAGTAGGAGGTCACTACATACCCTCGCACCGTCGTTATCAATGTCTCTCCAGTTCTGTTCCTAGATTGCGCGGTAGTCCCCCCCCCTCCCCTCCACCACAAACACACTCTTTCAACCGGTAGACAATGCGATTGTGGAGACACAAGGCGCCGCTTTCATTTGGTGGTCCCAACTTAGGCGACGATGGGTCGATGCTCGAGTTGAGAGTGATGAGGCGTACCCCCTCCTCCCCCCCCCTCTTGCTATGACTAGTCAACCCGATTTGCTCACCGATCAGAAAATTTAGAAATTGTTTGACAAGCAACTCATCCTCAAACAGCACTTTTACCAATTATCAACAAGAAAAAAACATTACCTTGAAATGCTTCACCGCTATTGGGCATCTGGAACCAAAGGAATGCGCTATTATTCTTTGTTCAGTCAAAGAGCTTTTGAAGAGATTTTTAAAGAGATTTACGGTGCACCGAAGTGGGCAGACGAACGGACAGACAGGAACCTCTATCAGAGTAGTATTGCAGAGTGAACGAATCAAATAAAACAACATCTATAAGAATAGTAACGATAATGTAATGTTTGGAGGTTTCTTGCGCGGTACAAACTTTAGACGGTTGAAATGAGGTGGCAACACGGCGGGGTACTTTACCTTCACCTTGGTATTCGCTTTAAAACACCTGCCGTATGAGGGCCGCAATAATTAGTGGTGATGAATGCTGGCGTTAAATCACCACTGTGACAAATGTACAACCGCATGCGGGGGGAAACGTATGTTCCATATTTACGAGGCTCCTTGCCCCAGCCCCAAAAACATCCTCTGCCCCAGTTGCCAGAGACGTACAACTCGTAATTTATACAGTTTCCGCGCCAAGTTAAAGAACCCAGTGTCCGAGAATAAGGTTGTTCAGCGTTGAGTGCATTTACGCATAAAGCTTGTCCACCAAATGACACTCTCATTTTATCCAGATTCATTCTTAAATGGTGTTACATGTATAGGGTTGCGTTCATTGGGCGAACAATCCACCATCTCAGGGATCAAGAAGAAAAATTCCTTTCGGGAAGATGTTTGAGAAGTGACCACTCATCTATCAGAGGCTTCCACGGAAAAGAAATTCAGCGGGGATATGGGCGGCCGAGGTACTCCGCTTCTTTTTCGCTTTCCATAATGCAAGAGTTACGTGGACAAATTACACAACATCAGAGCTGATTCACCTTCTCGCCAACCATCCTCATCACCTCTGGTGGCTAAACCCCCCTCCCCCTCCCTTATTGATTCAAAAAAAAAAGGGAGAGAAAAGAAAAATATTTTAAGCAGAGGAAAAGTTAGGGAGGTAAACAAAACAATGTGGCAAGAGGGTAGCGTTTGAGAGTTGGCACTTTCAGCAAATAGATTAATGCGGGCCTTAATGGTTAATGCCTCAAATTGCTTTCCTCTTCCGTTCTCTTGTTTTTTAACACTCAGCCTTAAAAACGTTGTTCTTTTTTTTACTTCCTAACCTAGGACGACCGGAGAGCTTTGAAAAAAATATATCAAGAGTAATCTTCCTATAGGGGCCTCAAGAATATTGATATTTAAAGGCTAAAGGTTAATAGACGGCATTCACCTTGGCCTCTCTCAAGAGTAAGAAAAATGTCCAGTTGGTTTGTTTATGTTCTGTGTGGTCTTTCAGAAAACTCGTTATTCCATCCATCCCGAAAAATGAGTGTTATCATTTTAATCTTGTCTTTTCCAAAGATAATTTACGTAATGCCGTGATTTCGTCGTATTGCAATCGACGTACGATCGCTGAATCTAGGATAATTTAACGCGATCAATCAACTTGCTTTGATAATTTCAACTAAAGAACTTGAGATTAATGTTACTGAAGAGACGTCTACTTCCAATGTGTAGGCACGACTTGCCAATATCCAAAACCCATATCTCCTTGTCTTCATTGAAGCTACTGAGATTAAATGACCATGTTACATTACTAAAAACTCGTTCGTGGGACACAGTATGAGTAAATATTAAATTCAAAAAAGGGCTGATCCGCCAGTAAAACTGCATTTTTTCCTTGAATTTCAGCAAGGCTCTAAATCTTCAAGATGCACTTGTGTATAACTGTAGATGGTAAAAGAATCCGAACTTGTAATAATAAAGTGTTATTCATTGCATAATTGTTCATTATTCTAGGAGTCTCATACTCACGTAAATAAAAGCCCTTTTCCTCAAATCTCCAGAGAAAAAATAATGATAAAAGGCCTCATCAAAAAATTACTCATTTTCAAAACATTCTTCTAGTCAAAATATAAATTTAATCAATTTTTGGAGTTGATTGCACAATAATTATGAGCGACAATGTAGGTAGAGTGCTAAAACTTCACGGTATCATTCCACCCTTTCAAATTTAAATATATTATCCGTGAGTCTAATTTTTGTGTTGCAAAATAAACACAGTTGGAATGGTGATCTACTGACTTAGTGGCACCCTATATGCAGCGGCCATCTTCCTGGTTTTATTGAGAATGTAAGAGACGTGAACAGAGCAATCTCATACGAATCCCAATCGACTACTGAAGTACCAACCTATATAAATTATGATGATATTGAAGTCCGTATCAGATCAACGAGGCACCCTCGAACGAGTATCGAATGGATAAGCATTATAGGCGCAGAGCATTCACTTAACAACCTCGAGTTTTTCCTCCCCATCCTCAGAAAGTACCGAGCGGTTAGCTGCTGAGTAACGGTATGTTTGTTGGTTCGAAAGGAGAAAACTATGTGCGAAAAGGCGAGGGAACACGATTTTCCAGCTGGTGTTTGGAATGGCGGTTTATGGGGAAAGTTCGAAGGGTTTTCGGTTATACCACCTCGTTCGTCCGAGTGCCGGTTTTAATTCTCTCCTCTTAACTTAAGTCTTGGCCTCTCCCTTCATCACCATCGGTCGAGTAATGCATGGAAAGCAATTTTTATTGGATTCGTATAAACAACAAAAACGGAAGCCAAATTCTGATTTATACCGGATGTGCCATCAAGGCTCTAAGAAAAACCGTCGATTGGTTTCTGTCTTTGTCTACACGAAACCCGAGCAATGTCTACTAGCTGATCGTAGTATTTCCACGTAGAATTTCCTCGCTAATAAAACTTCTCACTCCAAAATTACTAGTCAATTATCGCTCTACCGAGAAGTTTGATGCCCTGGGAACAAACCACTCTAGATGAGTTGTTGTCGATCCCTGTTTGCCGTCCTCTTACAAATGAAATGAAGATTATTTCTAGTTGTTCAACTACGTTCTCAATTTCTCGCCAATTACTGTAGTTTGTAACGATTTACTTCTTGGAAGTTGCAATTCATTGATAATTATTATTGTGCTCAGTTCTTCAGCCACTCTAAGTAGACTTAACCGTTTGTCAACTCAAGGTAGTAAGAAAGAAGTCTAATTTATCTAGATGAGTGTCATACAGTATTTTCTAATAACTTCGAGTAACCGTTAAACACAAAAATACTCAACAGGTGAACTCCATACAGATTCTCCTATACTTGGGTCTGCCGGGAGATCAATGTCCGCAAGAGCCCGCAGCCATTAAACCTAATGTTGAAACCTCGTGTCACTGTTAAATAAATACAGAAAACAAACAAAATTTTATCAATCCTGAAAGCGCCAGGCTAAGATCCTGTAACAGGCCTAATCCTAAAACATATTTTACAAAACCATTGTAAAGGCCACGAAGATCGTGAATGGATCCATCAAATTCGTCATGTACCCCATATGTGGAGATTAGCGGATGTTATAGCTATAAAAATACCTGGCAAGCCAGTGGATAAGCTTACGCCCTAATGCTCATTTTCGTTGATGCCTGTTTTCTCCAAAAGGTTTGAAAAGGTCATGAACAAAATACTTTTAAATATCATAAAAGAATTCATGCTCATACCAAATCATTAGTATGGTTTTAGGAAACAACACTCAACCATTGACCATGTCCATAACAGGTATAATAAAAAGCACTTGAAGAGAAGAAAGTCTATTCTACTGTCTTTCTAGATGTCACTTTGGCATTTGATGTGCTGTGGTATTGAAAGGCTGATCGATATCTTTCGTTCAATGCTACCTGCCAGCTTCGCATCACTTGAATCCTGAATCATTCGTGTCCAACCACTATTTTCGAATTGCGCATAAAGATGCTTTCTTTGAACCCAAAGACAATGATTAGGCTGCTGTACCACATGGCAGTGTACTGGGTCTCCCACAGTACCTGCTATACACTAGTGAACTACCAGAAAATGAAGAAAGCAACATTACCACATTTGCATATGACATAGTCTTGGCAATAGATCGTTTTCCCATATTCATCCCTGGATAGTTGAATGGAGAATTAGACTGAATGAGGCAAAATCTGTACACGTTGACTTCACAAAAAAGCGGATTAACTATTCACCTGCCCACCTCAGTGGCAAGGTAATAATGTAATGAGGCCAAATATCTAGGATGATGCTTGATGCTAAACTGAGTTGGAAGGTGCAATTTAAGAAGATAAAAAAAAGCTAGAGCTTGTAATGAAATTCAGAAAAAATGTACAGACTACTGGGTATATACTCAGGGCAGCTCAATTGCTCCCTGCACCAACTACCTACCTAGCTGGAGGAGGATCAACTACCACTACAATTTGAAGTCCTTACTTCGTTGAGATATGTACCTGTCTTGATGGAATAAAAACCTCGAGAAAATATAGAAAAAATGTTACTCTCACATAAACAACAAGTTATACTAAATTATAATGTCAGATTAAAATAATGAAGTCCACCTTGCAGTTATCAACACTGCGAGCCCGTGTTGTTACCTGCCTTCTGATGTATGGCGTCAGAAGCGAACTCATCGTGAAAGGAGAATATAATGCGTGCGAGTAACAAAGTGAAGTTAAATGATCAAATCCAGTATTATCCACATTTATAACTCAAAAGGTAAATAAGAAGTGGTTCATTTCATGTGAAAGAAATTCATAGAAGAAATACCAATAATCTGGCGAGTCTTAAAAATGTATATTCATGATAAGCTTCTTGTACAAGCAAGCTCTGAAGCTTGTATGCACTTATGTTCATATTTAGGGATTAGCAATTGCTACATTATTCCGCGTTCATACAGCATCTACTACTACGATTCTTGTAGGCACTATTAAGTTCAATGTTTTCTAGTGAATTGGTTCTTCATCAGAGGTACATATCAGATATGTGAAGAACTTATATAGAAGCTCGATAAAGAATTGTTTGTTCTTGTGTGCGACAGCTCAAATTCACTCGGATCAATCTGAAGGCAGGCCTGAGTTTAGAGTAGGACGTTATTGGTAATGGTTCTGATAACGTTGCGTGAAAGATTGTTATCTCCGATGCCGTTATACTCCGTGAATTGTCAGCAAAGGGAAATGAATTATCAAACGATCGTTTTGAACGGAATTCTTAACTTGTGGAAGGCCCCTCATAGGATAGGATAACGAGAAGAAGGAAGAAAGGTTTTGTATAAATTGAATGAAAAGATCAAAAGGACTCCCCAGGATACCAAGTGGATACGACGTTTTGGAGAGTTGGGGAAAGTGATTTTCAACCGACGCCATCTTGAGATCAACTCTATGCGAAAAGCAGTTTCTTTATCCCTCGTGCAGTTGGAATGTTAATGGGGGGGGGGGGTATTGGTGGCATCATTAATTCTACCTTGTTGTTAGTGGCAAAAGGAAAAGTTGTCTTCTATCTGCTTACGAAGAACATGAACTAGTTATTTATGTCATGACCTCCTTACCGGCAGACCCCTTCAGCAATCCCATATATATGCGCAGTAAAAATATATTCTGCACCTCAGTTTTTTGTTGTTGTTTTGCTGAGGAATTAAGGTTGGAAATAGTAGATAAACTTCCTTAAGAAAGAACGCATTCTTGATTTCGAAATAACTTAATATGTACCTCCATTTTCTCTCAGCATTTAAAAAAATGCTGCGTTTTTGTTTGCAACTACAAACATCCTCCTAGTACCTTTCCTTTGCGGAGCAGATGAACGGTAATCCTACATGTTCCCACATTCTCGGGGAAAAAAAAATCAGATTACTTGCTTACTCTAACTCCAGAGGTAAAATTCCGCAGGCTGCGAACGCGACATTACGTTGGTGCCCGCTACGAAAACCCTTGCATTGCGGATTAAAGGAGAAATACAACGGTATTTTAATTGTGTATCCTCTCCCACTAGAGCCAGGAAGATTAGAACGTGGAGCTTATACTAATTGTCCGAGCTGGCGAAGGCCATTATGGTCTTAAGTATTGCGGTTTTACTTTTGTACTTGGTGGGTGGATGTGGAAATATCACTTGAAATGAGATTGGAAGTATTGGGAGAGGTGCGTTGTGAATGTTTCCTGCTCGAAGCGCTATGATAGGGATGAGTGGGGGGAGGGGGGTTATGAATACATATTGGTCATATACACTGTAGTAGATATTAAGAAAAGTCTTCATTACAAATTATTGCTCATGTTTTTTGGTGATCAATTGGCTGTCAGAACCCGAATAAACGGGTTAACTAGCCAGTCCATTGTTGAATTTGAAGAATGATTGTGATTGTCACCCGTGTCACGAACTCATGTCATTTTCATCCATGTTTCAGTCAAACCCCTCGACGTGCGAATATTGGCAGAAACGCAAGCGCTCTCTGCCGGGCGGAAGTACGAAATCCCCTGTCGGAGCTCCGGCTCTCGGCCACCCGCCAAGCTCACATGGTGGAAAAATGGTCAGCGGTTGGATCGCACGAAAGAAGCGGTTAGTTGTTCACCTGATCAAGTTGACTAAGTGCCATTACAACCTACAGGTCCAATATTAATTATTGAACTTCCTATTCTCTCCGCAATTTTTGGATAGCGACATGAGGGAAAAAATTCGTTATTTCCGTCTTTTAAATATCGCCATTTTGGTTCCCAACAGAATCAATTCTTATAAGAATAAAACACAAAGCGTATCGTACTAAAAGAAAAGAGAATCAACTGCATAAGATGAGTCCTTTTGCAGTCTAAATGGCCTTCCAAGTGCTCCGAAATACTGCATTGAGACTCCGTTTGTGTTTTAAATGTTCCAAATATATTTTTGATTGCTTTAATGGAGGGCAAGGTGTGGGTGAAAATGGGTATTTTGACATGATTATTTATATATAATATTTTTGGGGTCTAGGCATGAGGGGTATAATTGCTGAATCAGTTGAGACGGGCTCCGAAATAATAGGCGAAAAACCGAGGTAGATTATAGGTGAAAGGGTATTCCGATCACAAGTTTTCTATATTTTGGAGAACCCGAACGAGCGGGACAACATTATTTTCCACTAAAATTTGGATGCTCAATCAATTCCGATGGGTCCCACCAATAGCGATAGATATAAAAACATAGTGTGTCAATTTCAAGTCGGAATTGGAATTTTAATAATAACAGGGGTTTCAACTGTTGGCTTAGTATTGCAGTTGTCTATGATAATTGTAAGAGTTTCCTTCTGAGTTCCGAATATATCTCTCATCCGGAAATAGAGGGAACTCCAGAAGCATCGTATATTCCACATCCCGGCAGTTTCTGTCCGTTCTGTTTCCACGATGTCAAATCTAGTTTGCGTGTCAACTGAGTCCTTCGTTCCCCGCTAACCCCTTCCATCCTCCAGTTCAGCACAATTGCCTTTTTCCCCCATTTTCTTCTCCAAAGGGGTGGATGGACGGAAAGCAGGGAACTGATGGCAAGAGTGGGGAAGGGGTTGGATTAGTGTCGGTGTGACACCGAGAGGGAGCCCTGGGTGAGGGGTGTTTGTGTCAGCGCACAGCTGGCTCGACCTAAATAACAATGAAATATTCGCGGTGACGTCACGAGCAATGATATACAACCCCTCCCTACCGCACCAAGACTATTTCCGAGGCTTGTTTTTACTCCAGCTGCGTTCGGCCGCTTGGACCTTCCACCTCCATATCTGCGATGATGGTGGGGGCTGTTCAGAGGGTTCAGCCCGGTCCTACCGCTCTCCCGACCTTTTTCGTCAGCCGAGGTCCCTACGATCCATCCACATCAACAACACTTTCCTGTTTCTAATTCCCCCCTGTGCTTCTCCCGTGTACCACTTTAGGACACATCCCCTCCCTGACTTCTCGGTTGTCGTACAGTAGTCGCTCTGAACTCGTCGTCCCAGAAATGATGAGGTCACATTGTCGGGGTAGGGGAACTTGTATTTCGGTGATTCATTTTCCTTATGACAACGTGGTACAAACAATATTGAAGCTGAAGTACTGCAATCTGGACATCAGTTCCACAAAAATCCTTCATTTTATTGTCAATAGAACCAATGAGCCAAGGATAAAGATATGCACATTCGAGCAATAAGTCATCGGAAGCTATAGTTCTAAGTCGATGTTCAGAACCCACGGAAATTAGTCGTCATCTTCAGGTATGATCTCTGATTATCACCTTACATGGATGACATTGTGCAATTAGTAATTAGCCCCTAGTTATTACGTAAAGTGGGTGCAATCCCGCCCTTGAAAATGAAAGCTTGTTTTTTGAAGGTGCCAGAGCTTACAAAAGGTAAATGTCGGAAGGAAAAAAACAAAAATTACATCGTTCATAACGTCCACGCTGAAGATCTCCATGGACATGATCAGCCCTAGAAGCACTCAATAAGTATTCAGTAGAGAGCTGCAATATAGTATAATAGCATGTTCATTCGTTGTAATCTTACTACCAGACAATAATTTGCTGCAGCTATTCAAACCTGACTTACACCACAAAATTGTTCTATCCTATTACATGGCTGTTGTTGAGTACATGTTCTTTACTCATCGTTTTGTGTGATCAATGTTTTATTGGCTTTGAGCTGCGATTCTTTACTTAGTAATCTAGGGCCTTATCATGAATTGTGATGACCTCGAATCGCAATTAGACTGCCGACATATCTAGAGCGTCTTTTGTTTCCTCAACCGCCTTGTTCCGGAAGGCTGCCTTAACGAAAGTCCGAGCACGGCGTGTGAAAACGATGATGAACAACCTAGCTCCATAACAAACTTATTTGATGTTTCCCGCCAGATTCGGGGATACTTGTGGAAAGAAAGTCAATCTAAGGAAATGCGAGTTTTCCGGAGGGAGAAAAACATTCAGAGTTTCCACGGATTCATCGCTGTCTGACAAGAAGAAAAACTGTAAGTTGGGTTCGAGACTGAGGTGTCGTGAAGTTGAACTCCTCCAAATAGACGAAGCTCGTGAAAGAGCCCAAAATAGTGAAAGTTAGAAGAGATGAGTTGAACTGACATTTCACGCAACTAGGTTTTTTTTTCCCCAAGGGAGAAAGCTTTTAAGTTTGAATGGCCTGTACTCTGAGCAATGTGACAAGAAGCAGGAACACTCCACCTCTCCACAAATTGATTTTCATCAAACCCTTATGGATCTATTTTGTTTTTCACCCACTTCAACTATCCACCTTGACATTAGTCAGAGGATCAAGAACTCAGCGAACTGAATATTTAATTCCACAACCCAATCTTTGTAAACTCCCTATTTCTCATCCCCTTTAAGGTGTGAGACTTCTACTTCATAACATTGGTCCCACGTAGAGCCTTCACGTAGCTGAACCACTCATTTTTCACCGAAGCTCGTTTCGCCAGTGTTAAATGGGGCCACCGTCGAGTTCATAAAGTGAAGAAATATCGGTCTTTTTGCGTTTGTCTCCAATTGTGGAGAGAAAACACGCCAAACATCACAGATAAAACAACGAGAAGGCGGAGGGAGAAATTGCACAACACGATTCTCAATGTGACTCAGAAATAGGAGCGTTGAAAGGAAGGCTCAATGTCGTTTCGGAATGTTCCAACCAGTAAAATACTTCTACTGGTTTGCGATTCTCAGAGCTTGTTGCGTCTTGATCCAGAATGTTTAACTTTCGGGCCACTTGGAGGGATAGGCACGAGTATACATTTGGCATAAGAATACAGGTTGATTGATTATCCGTATAGTATTACTACTCATCACTGAGACTGCATTTTTCTTTATTAGACCCTCTCATATTTTCTTCTTTTTCGCCATAGTACTGTTGAACACACCCATAAAGAGGGTAATTTCCCATTTGAACAGTTTCCCAATAATTTGGTTGCGTCGGGTTCACCACTTCCGCATCCGGGAAGAAAATTCCCCACGTGTTTGGAGGAGTTGGCGGTTTCAGACGTTTGCTGGCGGTAACGAGGTTGTAGAAATGATTCAATGTTATTACCCCTATGAAGGTAGTTTAACCCAAGGTATGCGAAATATATTAGAATCCCCCTTCCCGCATTCAAGATCGTATTATTATGAGTACGCACTATCAGCAGGAAGTTTTCTTGGGGACTGCGGGCGCATAAGAATACGACAGAGGTCGTATATAACGCGCGTCCTTCTTACCTCTTTTTTCCAGCCTTAACGCGGTACCCTAGGCCCTTGTGTGGCTGCACAAAAATCATATTTTTTCTTCTTTTGCAGAGAGGACGGTTATTATACTTTTTCCCTTCTTCTTTTTGAAGCGCGAGGGGAAAACCTTTGCCGCGGCTATGGTTAGAGTGAGGCACCTGAAGAAAAGGGAAGGATTTTATGACCGTCCTTTAGGTCGTGTTTGGGTTTCGGAGGAGTTGGCAATGGTCACCGAGGGAACTCTATTCAACCGAACTGACGTGATTTGTGGTCGTTCTATCATCTTCTTCGTGAAAGTGGTGAAAAGGGTGAAGCAAAATCATTGAGAGACGAAAGGCCGCTAAAGACACCCGAACCCCGACTACTGAAAACGCCAAGCACCTGGAATAATGTTGGCAGGTATCGCCGACTGGCGATTATAACGTGAACATTTCAAGCTAAAAGTGATTCGAAGTGGATCATAAATGCCAAACTCGGCCCCGGTCGTTAGGATATAATGTGATTCATGAGAAATCCCAAAATGTTTTAACTGATAATAACAACAATAATAAATTCATACTTGTGTGAATAATTCTTCCGGACATATATAGCCCCATTTCAGAATTTCTGAGAGATGTCTGTCCTATTATGTTTTCTGACGGCGATGTATCCTGTAAATCATTCATGACTTCCTCTCCTAATAATTTCATTCAGCAGTCATGAGGGCTAATGGCGTCCAAATTCAGTGTAATAATTCCTCTTTTTTTTTTTTTTTTTTTTTTTTTTTTTTTTTTTTTTTTTTTTTTTTTTTTTTTACTGCCTACACTAGTTCATGTGTTTTCCGGCGCTTTAGTCTCCGAGTGAGTTTTTGTACGTCAAGGAGCTTTGCAGCTTCTTCGTTAATGTGGTATCTGAGTCTTGCAAGATGGGCCGTGGCCCTCTGCTTGATGAAGTCGCCTACACTGTCCACTTCGCGGTGCAGAGCGTCATTTTGGTAGTACTACGGTGCATCACTAATACACCGCAGCACAGCGTTCAGGAATCTGAATGATCTGCCGATTGGTTGGAGCGGTACGGCCCCACAACTGCGCTCCATATGCCCAAACTGGCTTCAGTACTTGATTGTACAGAAGCAGTTTGTTTCTGATGGTCATAGAAAATTGTCGGCCAATGAGAAAGTAAATTTTTCCGAGTTTAAATAGGAGTTCAGTTTTTTTTTTTCTTTTTGACGTGCTCCTTCCACCTGAGCTTGGCGTCCAGCGTCATGACCAGGTATTTGGCCTCATTTGCGTAGGGAATGGCTGTGTTGTTGAGGAAAGTGGGGATGTAGCCGATCTTGAGATAGGTAAAATCGACGTGCACGGACTTGGCCTCATTTAATTTGATTCTCCATTTCAATGTCCATTTACTGATTTTGGATATTGATTTGATGAGTTTTGATATGGATTCTTCGTTGCTATTGCCGTGCTAGTGTCACCTGCAAACGTAGCTGTGGTGTTAAATTCGACTTCTGGTAGGTCGCGTGTGTACAGAAGGTATTAGAGTGAGCCTAATACACTTCCTTGGGGTATACCAACGCGCGTTTTCCTTGGTTGTGAGTAGGCATCGTCCTGTTTGATGCGGAAGTACCGGTCAGATAAATAGGAATGTAGCAGTTCAACGAATTGGTAGGGCAACATCCTCTTTAACTTATGCATCAGGCCTTCGTTCCAGACATTATCAAAAGCTTGTGACACATTTAGAAAGATGTCTGAGCAAACCATTATTTGTTCTAGCACTTCTTCGATGATATTAACTATTCTATGCTCTTGGTCTATTGGGAAGTGCTGCTGTTGAAACCTAAGCTGGTGGTTCGGGATCAGCTTAAGCTCCTCTATGACGGCGAGTAATCGTTTGTTGATGAGTTTTTCAAACAGCTTAGACAACACAGGAGCAGCGAGATTGGTCTGTACGATGTTAGCTGGTCCATTGGTTTGCCCGGCTTAGGGATCACTATTATCTTAGCAATTTTCCATAACTGGGGAACATAGCGATGTGATATGGCTGAATTGATGATCTGGGTGAGTCTGGCAACAGCTTTCCTAGGAAGATGCTTGAGTACCTGCCCGGTTATGAGATCGTAACCAGGCGCCTTTTTTGAGTTGATTTCGTGTTTAATTGTTTGGACGGCCTCAACGACCCTAACAGGAGGTCAGTACACTTTGGTCAGTGGTTCTAATTCTGGAATATATAGAAGAGGTTCTTCATTTGGAGAAGCTGGATGCGGTGTAAATATATTTGCAAGGTGATTGGCAAACACATCCGCCTTTGTCTGATTGTCGCGCGCCCAATTTCCATCAGGTTTATGCACCGATGGGGCATGAACAGCTGGTCTTTTAAGGTGTTTAGTGGCCTTACAGAGTAGAACGATCTCACTGAGATATGCTTGGGTGGTTTCATTTTTGTGTTCTTCCTATTCCTAAGTTTTGCTGCAGCTTCGTACCATTCAGCTTTTTGGCTGGATTCCTCGAGGTCTGCCATTGCTTCCTGGCTGTGCGCTTCTCCTTGACTGCAACAATGATTTCATACGGATAATTTATGTCAATGTTTTTTCTTCGGATCAATGGGGAGCTACTTTTTGCTACGTCCTGAATGGAACAGGTAAGAAGCTCGAGTTCGTAGTCAATTTCCTCTACAGTGTTGATGGGTACAGAGTGGTTAATTCTTGAGCTGAGATCGATTTTAGAACTAAAACCAATCCGTTTTGGTAATAACGATGGCTGGATCCTCCTCCATTAGCAGGTGATTTTCTGAGAGGATTTCTGGTGATGAAAAAATCTATTACGTCGGGAATCTCATGCACATCAGTTGGCCGATAGGCAGGATTTACGGTTGAGTGGGTCCGCAATTATATTCATATATGGCACTATTCAAAGCATATCCTTTGTTGGTGCAAAGGTGTAATCCCCATCTGGTATGCTTTGCATTAAAGTCTCCACCTAAAATGAAGCCATTTTCAAGTAGATTAAAAATATCTTCATAATCTTCTTTCTTGCCTAAGGTTATTTCTTGGCGGGCTATAAACGCTAGATACATCCACTGAATGTAATGACGTTTTAATTTCAATACTGCTGACTTGAAAATTTTCATTTTCAATTTTTGTTGATTCATGATGCTGGATGTTTTCATTCCAAATTACCGCACTTCCGCCTCTACCCCGATTACTTGGGTGGAGGGCATAGTAGCATTTGTATCCTTTGATTTTGGAGTACGTTTCTTTTGTAGTGTGTCTCGGAAATCAGATCAATACTGATGTGGTTGAGCTGTAGGACTACTTTTAATTTCTTTGACCGCTGACTTAGTCCATTGGAGCTCCAACTAATAATTCTTAAATTATTCGCCATCATGGTTTTCTGCGGTTGCCAGAGCCTGATCTACGTTCAAGGTCTGTGAGGCGTTTGTTCAAATTCCTGATTTCATTCAATGTTGTGGAAAAAGTAAGTTCCCCATGACAGGCGAAAAAACGCTGCAAATTATTCAACAATAAGAGGGATCTCTGGATTGGGAAATCATGGGAAAGGGAACCAATCGACACGGCTTTTCGGGATATGCCGGCCAACAGGCACCCATCTGAATCGATCCAGCGTCCAACATTTCTTGAAAAATAATCCTAAAAATATCAACATTTTTTGACACAGTAGTCAAGTACCTACCTTTTTTCACCAGTACAGAGAGGAGTGAGTTTTTTCACTTCCCGTGTTTGGGGCAACTGAGAAAATTACTTTTGCGAAATCAGGTCTCAAATGGAGTCATAGTTCCAAAAACTTCTGATTTTTGAAGCACTGTGAGGAGCTTCTGCGGCGCGGACGTCCGTGTCAGTGTTTCAATAACGGGAAAGAAATTCGAATTTGACCCATAACTTCTTCCGGTGGGTGCCAATCGTTCTGGGACACACATCATTGAATTCAGCGTCCAAATTTAGTGGAAAATGATACCCCACACGCCTAGGTAGCAGAAATCCCAAAAACACATATAAATTGGGTAATAATACCCAATTTGACCCATTACTTTCTTCCAGTGGGTCCAATTGTTCTGGGACCCATTTTATTGGATTCAGCGTCTGAAATTTAGTGGAAAATGACACCCCACTCGCCTAAATCACCCAAAATCTCGAAAATCCATTTTTCAAAAACCCCTACCACCCCCTCCAAATTTGGTCCGATCGGGCTGAAAAGTTTCGAGGACCCATCTCGGCTGGGAACAGACCCTGACCCAAATTTCAGATTTTTAGAACATTTTCTACTACCAAAAATGGCGTGGACAATGGACGGCGTACGGCGTACGGCGTACGGCGTACGGCGGACGCGCGCGGCGGACGGCGGACGGCGGACGGACATTGACCTTTTTAAATGAGATACTCTTATTACAAAATCAACGGAGTAGTTCCAACTCTAATATTTTTAAAACAATAGCAACATGTCTGACATGGAGCTTAGTTTTTCGAACTCGAGGCTTGAATACTGTTCAAATATTTAATTGTTAATTGTAGGTATTTTTGTGTGTGTTCTTAGGGGTGTTTTATAAACTAAGTTTGCTTTTGTGTTATATTTTCGAGTGAACACAGCTTGACCACCTTTGTCAAATGATCTTGGCAAAAGGATCAAAATTCACCTGGGACGATCATTTGAGCTACCCTATATAAATGTCTTTACAACTCTTGAGATAAGTATGTTCTAGCGTCAGATTCGGAAAGTATTCATGCCTAGAGAAGCGATATTCAAATCATAACGATTCAACGGGAACTGGGACAGAACCAACGGCCGTTGCACTTATAATAGGGAAAACTGAGGTCGGTTGGCCACGGTGGGAGATGGGAACGGTTGTTCATATCTCATCAAAAAACCCTTCGAAGCCAAATGGGGATTCAATATGAATGTGAAGGAGGCCTTTGAGAGAGACCTATTGTCAAAAACCGTCGCGCATATAGTTGAGTTATGGCATATCACCCAATAGATGCCGCCAACGCCGATGCGTGTGCGATTGTAAAAGCTCGTGTTTTTCAGCGCAGTGTGCGTCCTTCGGAGGCAATAAATCGTATCGCAAAACAGTCGCATCGGGTTTTTCGGGAACAAGAGACTGCCCCGACCACGAGTTAGGAGGTCAAAAATATGCGCTTTGCCGTTTTTCCTGAAGTTTGTAGCCCGTCGGGAAAGAAACCGACAGCAATACATCTTGAGCAATTTGTGTCAGTTAGAATCACTTTCATTGACTGGTAAGCATCATCATTTTATTGTGGGCTCCTTGGACTAGGAAAAATCAATTTTTGCGTGGTCAATTCAGAGGATTCCTATTTATTCGTAAAGATTGTAGCTGGGAAACTTACTTACTCTTTTTATATAGTATTATTCCGACAAGGCGCAATGTGCTTTGATAATAATTAACTGAAATAGTTATTTTGCAGGTTGTCACCCTTTTTACGAGACGCCGGTTATTGTATGCCATAAACTTACGGTTAGACAGCACCTGTGCTTATAGGCGCATCATTGCACGTCATGCACCATATGAGTTTTACTAAGCTCACGATCATCCAGATAACATCAGAATAAGGTTATCCTGTATACTTTGAACATTACACGATGCGTGTAAAATTGCATAATCCCTAGTTAGGGTTTAGACTAATATTGATACCGTTTAGAAGATATGTCTTCAAGCTTCAAAGTTGTCAACTAGGAATGGAGGATCTCTAAATGAATGAACAAGTAGCATTCAACGTAGCGGTATAATCGCCTTGGGAAATGACTCCCAGTCTCACCTATTCGTCTGTTTCGCTCTCAACCATAAACAAGACTGCGTATACGACTGAAGGTTGATAGCACTAGAGCAGCAAATCGCCTCGTCCTTCCCTTCCTCGTATCCCCTACTCCGAACAATCGGAACGCTCGCCATCTCCTGGGGACAAATTGAAGCCAATTTATATCTCGACACCGTGGGAAGACCCCGTCGGCGGTTTTGCGGCAGTTTCGTCCCCGTTCTCCGGTAAACAACCTGGGGGACGGACGGCATTGATTTATGCAAACGAACCCTAGCTTTTGCCGAGTGTATCTGATGAGCCGTCAGTCAGACCTAGAGGCGTCTCGAGGGAGTGGGGAAAGCCGCGATGGACCCTGCGTGTGGAAATCACCGAAACCCGTTCGCGAAATCACCTCCCACTTCCCTTGACACAATACGCCCGACTCTTCCGCAATCTCTTTCCCGCTATATTCTGACATCAAATATCTAAACATGGAAATTCGGTTTTTATATCGCAACCGTGTTTCACATTATTCAGTTCCTTGCTACTTACTTCGAACTTTTGCTATATAGCTCACTGGGAACTTTCACTAGTTGGAGATTCTTATTTAATCCAGTTTTATGGATTTGTTTTCTACATTATTCAAAAAGTACCGCTACAGCTGCCTGGCTGTCTTATCAATAAAACTAATTGGCCTATGATTGGTGGCCGTTTTGTGCCTCTAGTTGGTCCTTGAACGTTTTCAGCTCAATTGCCGGAAATTAAGGCAGGAAGATGAATGTTTCAGAAATGGAAAAAACGGGAATGAATCAATTAATCACTCAAATTCGTCACATCCGGATTAAAGCCGGATTAAAAGTTGTTAGATCTTTCAAAAAATTATAAAATTTACAATATTATTTCATGGGGGTTCTTCAGCTGGCTCACATTTCCTGCCCGAGCGACGCGATCGACTGGTAATGCACAGACGTTTCCCCGAGAATTTAGTGGCAAGCCTCGAACCCCATACATTAAAATGTGTGGTCATTCGGGTTTCTCAAAACGGGCCTACATGATGAAAACGAGTTTCCAGATCGATTATCACTTAAACATTTGTTTGGCATCAAAGTTCGTCCTATTTTATTCCACTGCTCCCTCCATATTTGACGTAATACCTCCAACTACTTTTTCTTTGAAAAAGATTGGAAGCGGGGCTACCGATCTTCTTAGTTGATTCTGTTTTCCATCGTTCTGAACTCCGCTTATCTTCAGCCGTGAGATCTCCTCAATACGAATAGGCCAACGTGGAACGATGGTAGATACATCAGAGTTCTCCATTCCATCTTCGGCTTCCTCTCTCGAAATGTGAGGGCGTTTCCTTCATTCTTTTCTAAGCCGTGTCTGATTCAAACTCTATCAATCCTCGTTTTCTCTCTCAGAGTTCCTATTGTGAACAATGGGCTTGGATCCAATCTTCCAGTCTTGTTCTCGTTCCTTTTTTTTTTTTTTCTCTCTATTTTCGCAATGCTTCCAAGAGGGTAAAAGGGGTGTCAAGAAGTTAAGTCGGACGGAAAAAATCGGTCAAATTCGGCCTTCAAGTTTGGACCCCATCCGGTTGTTCTTGTTGCCCCCTGGTTCTCGCCTGTACTACATCTACTGAATGTACTCAGGATATCATTGTTGGAATGACCTCCTTCTTGTCGGCAGTTTAGAAAACGACTCCCAAATAATCTGTAAGATGTTCCCTTTGAATCGAGGTTGCTTTCCTCAGAAAAGGAACACATACAAACTCGTTGGCATTGGCCGCCAATAGCCTTGTTATCCCAAGTTAGATTGTCTTTTCCCTCCTCCGTAGCCGCTTACCAGACCTTTTATCGTGATGTTGGCGAGCAAAGAACGACCGTTCGACTAGGTTAAACGCGCAATAGTCACCGATTTCATACTGTTACACAATTTTTCTTGTTAAATTTTAAACACCGTAGTCGAATATTTTTCAATATTTTTGTTTTTAGGAAAGAATCGTTTGGAATAAAAATTAGGTCTGGTGACCGTCTCTCTGGGAGGTCTTGGACCACAATCAACAACCCTCGTAGAAATGATTTTTATCGCTACCCGATATTAGAAGTAAAATCATAATTTGGCCATGCTAAGAAAGTTCCTCCTTTTTTGTTTTTTATTCTTATAAAATAGTACACCCCTTGCAGTTATATCACACACACACAAAAATAGGTTTCACATTTAACAATATTATTTTTATTTATTTATTTTTTTTTTTTGCTTTTCCTCCTTCTTATTAGTATCTTAGGAGACTGCAACGATAAGCGATTCTTACTTGTTATTTTCTTTGGAGACCCCAATGATATGCTTTCCTACATAAACCTAGGATCCTAAAATGATGAACCAGTCTAGAGTAACATATGCTGCATTTTTTTTAATGAAAAGGGTGGAACAATGAGAGCGGATTAATCGAGTGTGTAAATTGGACATGATGATGTGAGTCTGTGTAGTGATATTGTTACTAACTAGCTTGGCATTCCAAAGAAATCTTAACGTAACGTAAATATATCAATCTACAACTACTATGAAATCAACTCAGGACTCTAAAAGGTGAATTAAGAGCGACCATCAATAAATTGTCGACTGAACGCTTTCATCCAAGAGAAAATGTCTTTCTCGCGTTTTCCCTCTTTTATTGAATTCTACGAGACGGTCCAATGCTCTTTCATTATGTTTCAGACTTCAAACGACGGGAACACGACCACGAGTACCCTTTCATTCGTCGCAAGCAAAGAGGATGATGGCAAGAATTTGACCTGCCGAGCGGAAAACGCTGTGATATCCAGTGACGTCCTCCACGACTACTGGATGCTCCAGATTCACTGTGAGTGCCATCCTTTCACTTCTGACCACATTGCGGGTTTGAAATTGTCAAAGGTCCCTCAGGGCCCCTTGACTCCCTTGTTGTACCTGTACTCTGTCCCTCTACTTTGTTTTCCTTTCATTTCATTTAGCTTGTTCCCCCGAGGGTGCAATTCACTACGGAATGCAGTCTCATTAGTGTCACTCGATGACCGCGAATTGCTATCTAACTGTCTGATTGCTCTACGTTGTGGAGCTGTAGGTACTGTGGAGTATGTACCTGGGACCTAGGACCTAAAATAGCGCATGATCTCCGCGACCACCACCCTTTCCACCTATCTCCGTCTCTTCATCACTACATCTATTATTACTGCTGTAATTTATTCCAAACGTCCGGAGGAGATAATGAAAATTCTTCCAATATAGGAAACTCGATTGAGTTGCTTGCACAGCAGAAAGATCACATGCAAATTTGTGTTGATTGACAATGACCAAGAATTAATTCATGATTGATGATACTATTTGCGATTTGCCCCAGTGGCTTCATACCGAACATATCCCCTATTCATCTTATAATCTCTCTCACAATGATGAATTTTCCCATATTATGTCCTATTTATTTCTGATTCTATTACAATGGTTGAACTGATTCCTATTTCAAATGTTTAGTCCTAAACGCCCGAGTCCACGATGACTCCAGTGTGAGGCTTTGGTCTTCTGTAAGATTAGTCCTATGGTTTTGATGGGTGTATCTGCAGAGAAAGAGAGCCCTACATACGCTTCTTGATTAATTTTTTTTCTAAATGAAATTCGATGAACCAATTTTAAAAAAGGAAACAGAAACTCGAATAATTCCAGACAGATATTTCATTCCATCGCTTGCTGCCACACTTTGTTCTAGATCTCCACCGCAAATTTGCTGGTCTGGAACACGCAGGTGTTCACCAGCTTCGTCTTTAGATCGTATTCAATTCTATGTAAACTCAAACAATGAGCGTTCATCCGATTTAAACCACTCCATCTCGGGTTTTCGTGATTAAAGAGACGCAATAACCGCATTCCCTCCCTCGCCTTCATTTCCGTTGGCTATGACAATATTATTTGTCACCAAACTTGGAACCCGCTCCGTAATAATTATTAGTAATCATGACTCGTGGCTCGTGGCTCAACCACCTACCTTAATGACGAGAATAAATAACGTTGAGTGGGCCCGGGGAGTTAATTAGCGGTTCAAATCCGACCCCCCGAGGCGGGTCAGGCCTACCAACTGACATTATGCCGTTTTCCTGGTGCCCTCGTTTGTTAGGGTCATTTCAGAGAGTTTGAGGTTGTAAACGATCGATTATCGTGGTTGGAGGCTCGTGGTGGCTGCCTCCTTAACAAGACGAACTGGGAATTCGATTTAGTCGTAAACGATCTCAACTTAATAATGTCACAAGACCTTGCTCATGAAATAGAAAGGACATTCCTCTCTAGGAGAAAGAACCAAATATCTACAGTATCATCAAAAATCCTCCATCATCACAAACAATGATACTTCACGTGTCTCAATCTCAACCATAATCCGTCTGTCTTCTGTTAGTGTCTCATTTAGCCGGTGGTTGTAATTTCCTGGGGCGATGGACCTCCTGAAAATTGGGGTTTAAACGGTAGTCAAATGAGCTGATGCGACGTTGATAATACGTCCATTAATCACCCCTCCAGCTACCCCCAATGTCAGTAGACATTCTTTTCCGTTTTACATGAACGAAAGTGTGGAGTGGAAGGGGGGTATGGGTAATTTTTAATGAACCTTGCCACTGGACTCAGCAACAGGTGGTGAATTGTTTTCGTAATGAACAAAGTTATCTAGACCTTTTACTTTTTACGAGGCTTCCTTTTTTCGAGAAGCCCCGGAGCCATTACTGTCAAACGTTGAATCCCTGTTGGTCATTCCCCATTCTCAGAACCGGGTTAATGAAATGAACCGCGTCAGAACATGAATGTGATTCCTTCTATAATTTATTTCTACCTCTTGGGAGAAACTATACCGATGTTTTTGGGTTAGACCTCTTGCCGTCTCGCGGTGCCTTCATCTGTGTTTGTCAAATTCTTCTAAATAAGACAAAGCAACGTTAGCTATTTCTGGACTTAGTGGGGTTGGTAAGTCAGTCTCCATCAAGCTTACTCTCTACTGGCAAGAATGATACGTAATTCTTAAGTAATGCGTGCTTAGATTGGAACATCTGGTCGTTGACAACCTAAATTTAATAACGTAACGTAACAAAGCGTTCTGAGTTACATCATCCGATTAAAAAAATTTTGATCAACTTGATCGAAAAGTTCCGGAGTACTCATTTACCTAGACATTTACTAGACAAGTTATATCTGACGTCACGTTCGTTAGTCAGGAGAGTCTTTAGAGAGAAATGAATTCCAGAAAATATTTTTTGGATCTTGGACCTTGGTATCGATATTATGAAATAACTACGTTATTTGCGGGCACGAGGTTGACTCAAAGAGCAGAACGGTTTCCTAAACAAACTTTTCTTAATCATTATCAACCATTTCCTTTGGAAGTCTCCAACGGGAAAATGAGGTCTTCCGACGAAGACATTGAGAAGAGAAAAAAATCACTTCCACGAGGAACGAATGTCACCCATTACCTTCGAAGGAAAAAAAATCGTCGGAGGAATTTTTTCAGCCTGAAACCCTCACTGGCCATTACGGGAACAACAATTAAATCTTAGCAGTGGCCTTCCCATGGTTTTTCGTAGACAAGGGAAGAGAGAAGAAGAAAAAAGGGGAACCCTGTCAGGCTGATGTCATTAGAGGATGGTCCTGCCAGTGGAGAGAATAATGACAAGGGAGGTTACTACGTTGGAGGGAAAGAAGGGGCTGAAGGAAAAACTCTCAGGACCTAATCCTTCTTAGGGAAAAACCTCTGTGAGAGAGTTCCCGCGGGCTGGTCGAGTCCCCGTTTCCTGGTATACGAGTATATAGAAACTGTTACAAAATCGATACTGGTGGAATAACCAATTCCGTTCTTGTCCAAGATCTGCAAGGAAAAGTGCGAGTGTGGACAGCTGGATGTCCGGAGCCAGCGAACAACAATAATGTATTAATATTGCCAGAAGAACAAAATAATAGTAATAATCCACAGAATAACCACATCTGCTCACAATAAGCTGGTGTGATCAGTTATATTGGATGGGAAATTAGTCATTTTTTGTCATGAATTGGCTTCCAAGGTTACTGCAAATGACGAGGATAATCATCTTCAACTATATATAAAATTCTTGTGTCACAGTTTTAGATGCCATACTCCTCCGAAACGGCTTGACCGATTTTGATGAAATTTTTTTGTGCTTATCCGGTATCTATGAGAATTGGCCAACATCTATGTATTTTTTATCTCCCTAAATGTTAGGGGTGCCCTATGGCACTATATTGGCCTTTGAGGAGTGGAAATAAATGTGTAAATCCAATTTACATAGATAGGACCTCTCCGAATGGACGTGCTCACACATTTGCAGGCATACGTGCTTTGCAATTGGTGACATCAAACCCACAGCATTGTTGCGACCCTGTCTAGCCACTAGCAGTGGCCTAATGCGACACAAAGTCAATTCAGAGCGCTGAGAATGTAATATCGTTCACGGTGCGAAGAAATATATAAGCGTGGCAGATGAATGAGTATCAATCGAAAGAATGAGCTCACATGACCCGCATCGTATATACAAACAAGAAGCCAACACGTAAATCGGACTTGAAATAGTCCGTCAATATTAATACAATATACCGATCGACTCCCTGTAAACCAGATATTTCTCTGGAGGCACAGTGATGAGTTGTATCGTATACTTTAAGCGGGTGCCCAACATTGCAGTTGGGTGCTCCGCATTGGTGGTAAGATGAAATCTAATATATAAAATTACTAGGAAATTAATTATATGGCGAAACAACGTTTGCCGGGTCAGCTAGTTCCTTATAAGGGCAATGCAGTATTATAGATGAACCGTGATTTTACCTTCTGGAGCGGAAAATAGAAAATTTGGGCCTCTGAACAAAATCTAAAACTCTCGAAGAACAATGAAAAAAAAAAATCCCGAATAGTTTTGAGGTCAACCGATATCTGTTACGACCGTATAAATACCCGTCAGGACGACCGGGCTGGTTTGGCTTTTCTGATAGCAGTGGAGTTTATATCGGGTGTCGAGCGGACTCAGTTTTTCAACTCTCGAGTTTCTCCCGAAGGCTAAAGGCAAATATTTGTCAGAGAAGCGCCTTTTTTCCCGCTTTTTTTCGTGGGATACGCGGACTTGTGAACCGTGTACTGATAACAACAAAACTGAGCGCACGCACTATATTTTCCCAGCCATTTTCCAGCCTCGGCCGTGGAACTTTGGCGCACATGGGAGGGTTTTGTAGAATACCACGGTATCAATGAGAATGGGGAACACTAACGATTTTTCTCTTTATCACTCCGTAACTTTCCAGCTTCAGCTGATTCAGGCCGTGCGATGCGGATGGTGTGTTTTGTCCAACTCGCCGAACACAAATAGTGTGTACAAAAGCATGGGAAAATCTGAAAATGTAAATTTCATGGAAAAAACTGAATTCGGAAAAATACAGCTCAATAACTGCAGTACTCTTTCGCACTAAATTGTCGGGTAGCAAGTAATAACATTTTTCAACTTTTTTTGTCAACCTCTCAAAATGAGAGAACAAGATAACTGCGTATATCTGTTGTTGAATTCACTATTGATTACGGGATGATCGTACTGCAGGTACTTTTATTTAGGTAAATTATAATCTATTGAGCACAAGATGCCATAAAGTGATATGCATTTATATGTTCATATGTATTTCAAGTAAGATTGTTTTTATTAATGAGCTAGGGATTACCCATCGACCCACAACAATTACATATTTTGAGGGGTAGAGGAGAGCTGATTAACGGCAATTGTCACGATCATTACGAATGATGATGTACTTGAGAGATGGCGGCCCCTACGAGCTTCTATCAAGTTATGACGTCTATTTCTGAATAGAAGGTGTCACGCACACAATCTATGGCATACGGCATTTTTTCAAACTTTGGAATGCAAATAGGATGAGGCGATAAAGAGACTGGTTAATGAATAATGCAAGGTAAAAACTCTCTCTCTCTCTTTCTCTCTTTATATATATGGTTTTCTACTCCCCATAGAAAACGTTGAAGTGGCCCCCGATTCACCGCTTACTTCAACAATCCCTTTCTTCCCTTTAGAACCCCCTTTGCAGTGAGACTCTGGGCACCACTTCACACTTTCTCCTGGAATGTCCTAAGAGATGACGTCAGCCTCAAAACTTACCGCCTCCTTATAAACGTCTCCGAGGTTTTCTTGGCAACTTCCAGGACTCCGCCTGACATTTGTCCTCGGTGTAAAAGTTGAAGCCGAGTTGACGGCCGTTTTCATTCAAGTCTTTCACACTTTGTGGTCTTTCACACGTCCTAACTTCCATAACATGATGAAAAGCAAACCTCTAGGTGTGGATGACACAAAGGAGTTGGGGAAATTGAATTGGCATTTCGAACATTCGTTGTGCGGCGTAATCCATCGGCACTTTCTCGCCCGCACTCCTTCGGTTTGCCACTGAACCAAAGGGGAGGTTGGAACAAGTCCTTGACAAGTTCAAAATGAAACTCGTGTCATTTCTCATTGAGCAATGTTTACCTGCTCTTGATATTTGGCATCCTGATGAATGCTCAATAATGATCATCATAATGATCAAACTCCGTAATGTAATTATTATAATTATCATTTATTTGTTGTGCCTCAAACATTGACCTTTTACATTTTAAGGTATGTGTACATTCCTAATCTGAATGTTTTTCTTCCGTCTTAACCAAGAAAAGCCGATGAATCTGAAATTTTGCACGGATAATCCGATCCAATCCCATGTAGAATCGGTTCTTATCAATTCTAAGCGGTCGCCTCATACTAGTGGTGGGTATCTAAAAGTTCAGAAGAATAACTCAAAAATTGTTGAATTTCAGTGATGCTATATATTTATTATCCTTTCGTTGGGTCATGATGAGCTAGCTGGGTGACTCATGGATTTCGTATAAAAATGATTTAGTTTCCTCCATTCAGTGGATAGTAAAATGAGAACCAAATAAGGAGGAAGTCTTCAAGAATGACTTGATCCTGTGCTCCATCGGAAACCTAGGTCCAGGCTTAGACTGGGATCAAGGTTCCATTCAGCATAAGCCACCGAAGTGATCAACGAGCGCATTGGTATTCTGACGGTAGCTCCTGTGAAAAGTGAGGCATTTGACCAGGCTCTAGAGCAGATTAGAGAGTTGAAATTTATTGAAGACGACGCCTCCGTGCACCCCAAGAATGAGCGGGGCTGTGGAAAACGAGGACGTGAAGAGAAACTCCTATTCATCACGCGCTAAATCGCTGTTCGATTGATTAAGCGTTCTGGTGTTTGCAGAGGAAGGAGCAGGTTCGGGGAAAGGTAATGAATACCCATGTAAACACTTCGAGAGTCCAAACCAGTAGAGGCAACACTTGGGTTGATTGATAGCTGTTGAGGGAGGAAACCGTTGGAAAGCGCACTTCACATCAACTTCAGACTTGTACAACCCTTCGGGAACCGTTTTCCCTCGATACACCTTTCCATTTCAGTTCTCACATAGTCGTCGAGTATACGAGTAATATTCTCAATGTTCTTAAAGATAATTCTCTCAAAGAAATAGGCATGAGGTATCTTCCACAAATTTATAAATCAAGGAAAAACGCTTCAAATTCATTCTCAGATGTTTGTTGATCCTCGAACCAGGTGCATGGAGACTCATTCCAATGGATTCAGCGTCCACAATTTAGTAGATAATGATACTCCATACGCCTAGGTACCAGAAATCTTGAAAATTCACTTTCAAAATACGTTGGTAGGGACCCATTTTGACCCCATTACCTCTTCCGATGGGCGCCAATCGTATTGGGACCCGTCTCATTAGATTCAGCGTACAAAACTTCGTCGAAAATGAGACCCCACACGAAAATCTATTATTCTTAATACATAATTTGACCACTATCCCACCCAAATTCGGTCCGATCGGACTGAAAAGTTGTGAGAACCAACTACAGTTGGAAACGGGTCCCTGACCAAAATTTCTGATTTTAAGCAAATTTCCTACCACCTAAATCGACGTGGACGGCGTATGGCGGACGGAAATTTGCGTATTTTGATCTAGACACCTTAAAACGCGCAGAAAAATATTGTGGGCCAAATTGAAGAGATTGACTTACTGCCTGAATACATAAGTTGATTATTCAAGGAATAATCATCTTGAGACCGAGCTGGACTCCATTGCGGCGTACACTCTTGAATCCCACTTGTACCTGGTAAAGATTGCCGCTATGCCTGAACCTCGAGAACTAGTTGATTTGAAATGGAAGCCCTACTCTGTGGAGACGGGGGATGTATCGTGCCCCTTGTGCAGTCTCAGTGTTCCCAAGGACTAGTACCATTTCCTCTGCTTCTGCCCGAGACATCAAGAACTTTCCTTGACGACTTTTGCTTCATACAACCTCTGAAGGCACGACGTCGTGAGGCTCTTAGATGGCAGTGAATGTGCAAAAGTCGCTAAATTCTGAGAGGATAGTTGGCGGTTCAGGCTGACCCAAATTCATATTAGACTGCTGGAGGGTCTTGTTTCTTTTTTCCCACCAAATTGAGTTCCATTCTTCTCAAATTTCAATTCACCCCTATAGTAATGTTGATTTCAGAGTCAAATTCTTTTATTTTACTCTTACACGTCTCGCATTATATTTATGACCTGTACTTCCAGGTGAAGGTTACACCAAGCCGTATGGTCTATTGAAATGACTAATTTTTTAAATATTTTCTTGTGATCTGTTTATAATAAACTTCTTTTCTTTTTTTTCTTCTTCTTCTTCATCTTCCTCTCTTCTTATTTCAAGGAATGACCATACAAAACCGTCCCCTAAAATAAAACCCAAATAAGTCAATTGTCTTACTGTACCTGCTTATTAAATTTGTGACCGTGTCAATAGCAAGTAAAATAAAAAGTAAAGTTAATGGACATTTCTGGCCACGGCTTCACGCCCATGTAAAGATTTGGTGTTGTAAAGGTGTTAAGCCGTCTTCCAAAAACATTAGAACTCGTTCTTACATTTCGCTCATGCCTCCTCGGGCTCCTGACGGGTTGCGGAAAGACAGATCAGAGCTCTTCACACATAGCCGCTACGCTTCTGCTGCGAACGACTGCTTCCATGTTATACCTGATAAACACGAGTATGCCTTTCTCAATCCTGTCTGACTGTCGGTCACTAGGTCCTGGTTAGCATTTTCTTCTCTCAACCATTCCCTTTTAGCCGAATTTGTTTGTCCTCTGTCATTTAAAAAAAATGCTAGGTAACGGGAGCTTATTTGCTAACTAAATGCTCATCAACAACCCTAAAAGGCCAAAAAACCCCACAAATGGCTTCAGAGAAAATCCGAACGTATGAATAATGCACGATTCTCTACTAAATATTCATTCCGCGTCTCGTAATCCCTAATTTGATAAGCCCGTTAGAGACGAAATGAGAAAAATTCCCTGGTACAGCAGATTTTATATTTTCGTAATACTCTTTGCTTTTAATATTCTTTTTGAGGTAGGCATTAGAAGAGAAACTATTTTCCTGTACGATATTATTCTGGGTGGCCGAGTTGAAGTAGAGAAATCTACCAAAAACCTACATATGCCAAGTGTTTTCTCGTCGGATAAACGACGCCTGAATAATTGCAGTTCAAGAAAATGAAGTTGAAGGCTAATGAAAATTAAATTTAAACAAATGAGCTTCGGGTTGGTGGGTAACGTTTAGGTTGGTTATTCCATGAATAATCAACCTATGTTCTTCGTTTACATCCGCTGAAAACCGATTGATCAATTGAGCTACTCCGGGCGTACGGCGATGGAAATATTCTTTTATGGTGATTAGGTTAGGGAGGTGGCTCCTAAACACTAGGCCACCAATACCTGAAGACTCACGCTTTTTCATGTCACCTTCTATTGCTGGTTAGTGATGTACACATCATTGAACATTGGGCGCCTCTTCATTGAGCTTCCTGGAAAGTATTGATAAAAGTCACAAACATTCGTTCAAAATTCTCGATAGGTACATAACCCAAGGGTCATCAAGATCTTCTCAAGGCTTCTGAATCAGCAAATCCTTTTCCTACCTTTCCCATTTCACCATTAATAACCATCCAGGTGGTAACCAAAACAAAGCCAATTTCATTAATCATGGGGATTACTCTCTCCCTCCACAGTAGCCCCTTCCGTTACCGACATCCGCCCTGAACCGTTAAACAATAAAATGACAATTAATCACTACCAAGACTAATAAGACAGCCAGGAGTTGAGAAGAAAAAAGAGTTCCCTGATGAATTTGGTTTTCTTGCCTAACATTTTTATTTTCGGCAGGAGCCCGAAGCAGCAAGATGAACTGTGTGTCCGGTCTGAGGGAAGATAGATGTACAACCCCTCCTTCAACTCCGTACTGTCATGCGGGTTGGGTGTATCCTAGTTCATCTCTCGCCAACGTTTCCGCACAAAGAATGCTTGAGATATTCTTTATCTAGGTATAACAATCAGCGTGAGTCGTAGATAAGAGAACTTTATACTTCATCCGCAATAATTTATATTTGATCGAAAGTGTACGGTCGTTGAAAGTTTCTCGTCTCCGAGCTAAGAGAGAAATATACGGAGGTTTCATCAATCACGTTTATTTTGCCAGAATCTTATGAGTTCCCAAGGTTGGGTTCAGTTTTCTCTCCCACAATTAATTGAACTTATGAGAGAGGAGTCTCGGAATGGAAGTAGGATTGGTAATTGCGCGTTCGGGGGAGGAAGTCGAATGCCTTCGGGAGGTTCCAGCATCTGTCTTCGTGTGCAGTGGGGTGGGGTGAGACAAAAGTCGAATTAGTGGTCGACAATGGTCGGTACCATCAACATTAGTCACATTGTTGGACTATGTAGGGTTTGCCGTGATATCCAATGGAAGACCTACTAATTTCTGATACCACTAATCGTCTATTACCCTTATTATCAGTATAGTATTCCCTAGTATTCTCTTATTAACAAAACGTTGTGATGGTAGAAACAAACATCACACCATACAATCTTGGGGAGCTCTGGATAGTTCAAAATTTATCCTTCATTACCTATACTCGTGAGATGTTTGACAAGTTTAGAGCCCCTTCATGCGAAAAACCGACGTACTGTGGGGACCTTTAGCGGAACTTATTGAGATGGGGTGAGAGGTGGACTTCAACTCCGTCGACATCGGGGGATAGGGTAGTTCACGTCATTATCAAACTTCTTGTTTCTGCACCAAAGTTTTCGTTAGCATCACATGCAACTCTCCACGTCGAGGAGCCAAAGGAGATTTAATTTCCTAGCCGCTTAGCAAACAGTATTAAAACCCCGCTCTGGGAGAGGGGGGTTAAGCTTATTTTGGAAGAACTAGTAGCTTGGTCTTCGTCGTCTAAAGCAACTCCAGGGGTTTCCCTCAAGGAAATATTACATTAAAGTCGCGGATGAAGTCAACTTGAAAGGCGTGGCTCTAATCCACTTGGCTCCACAGTCGCCCGTTTAAAATGATCTACTTAATCCTAAGGAACCACAAATAATTGATTCTCTTAGAAGGCACACCTCCATGTCTCACAATAGAATCGCAAAATAATTTATCCTGATCTACTTTTTTAATGAAATACTGCTGCATCCACGGTTGTTCCCCGCCCCAAGTCATGAATGGTCGTCCTATCTATTAGAAGCTGTGTCATTGCCTTCGATTTCTACCCATCTACCTGTGTGGGCTGGAGCATCAGGCTTCATGTTGCTAGGAATGGCCTACTAAGAACGCTTAGACTCTTCAATGTGCCCCGACTCTCATCAATCCAATCTCTCCGCTCCGATATTCGCTTGCAGTCGCCCGAGTAAACAGGAATCCTGTTGTTTGCCATTAAAAGGAACTCCTCGCAGTCGGACTCACTAGTCGAAATTATGCTCTAACTTCTGTTGTCAAATAAATCAGATGAGGAGCGAAGCATTAGCCTAATGGAGAACACCCCTTCCACTGCTCTTACGAACCTCTTGACGAGTCGAATGAAACATAAATCAGAAATTGGCGCTGGGTGCTGTCATTAGAAATTTCGGCTTTGTTGAATTGAGAGAGGGTTATATACGGTAAACTCATCGTATACCGATCAAAGCAAGTTTCTCCCGGTTGGTATTGGTAGGAGGAAATCAGCACCCGTCACACATGGTCACAGTACATAATACGTTTCCCTACGTACCACGATTTCCACTTATAGTTGTGTCAACAACATTTCCCGAGACTGGTGAGAAGGGGAAGTAGAATTCACCCTCTGAACTACTCCGTTGATATTCCAACCATATCACAGAGAAGTCCCAACATAAATATCCAAAGGCTGCGCTGTGACGATGATGTGGCATTAATCAATGCCGCAACTGAACCGACAAATTTTCACATGAGATACTCGGAACATAACATAACATCTGCATTACAATCAGTTTAAGATGTTTTATTTATTAGGGATGTTTCACTGATCTAATTTATTTCAACAGCCTGCACAAACCTGTGCTTTTTTTATAGCGTTGCTGCCCTTTGTGTTCGTCTTCGTACATTCAAGTTTTTGAGCCACTCATTCATCATCATGATACCAAGGTTCAGTGTCTTCTGGAGTTCAATCTCCTTACTTGAAAGTGTATGATGTAAATGTAGAAGGACTAATTATTTCTACGTACCACTCCCGGGGGTGGATATGACGGTAGTCCGCAGGTGTTTGTTTTTGTCATGATCTAATTAGACTTTGTCTGGTGATACTTCTAACAAGTATACAATAGAGAAGATTTCGGAGAACTTCCGATATGATTTTTATCTTAATCAGAATACATCCGGACTTGCTGCTCCAACAACAGAATTGAAATGAGAAGTCTTGATGTTTTTTTTAATCTGTCTTGGTTTTTAATTCCACAAGAAAAAAAAACTTTAGATTAGTCTGACGCCATTTCAAACTTTATGAGAAGGCGAGGCAAAAAAATGAGTTTTAATTTATCTAAAAATAACTTCTTTTTTTATTACAGAGAAAGGGAATGATAGAATCCGAAAAAGAATTTTCATTTGGATCCCTGCTCAGCCTGTATTTTCCGAACCAGTTCAGCCGAGATATTGATAATAAATCCAAGTCTACCCACGTAGGAAGTTATCGTCAGAGATAACCTCTAACAGACTTGCCTTTTAGGTGGAGTAAGAACTTCTTAGAGTTGGTCAGGGCGATATCAGAACGAGGAATAAAAGGTTGATACCGACAAAGAGAGAAAAGTTCTCTTATATCCGGTCGCTACTAGGCCAACTTTCTCGGATAATAAATTACGTATGCATATAACCTGGATAGTTTTAAGAATTTCTTGATTTGGAATACGTACTACATGAGCACAATTACAAGCTGCCCAGATACTTCTGCTCGATTGGGATTTTATCTACAATATCGAATTTTTTCATTGCGTAAAATGTGTATTGAATACTCTTCTGATTCAGATATAACTTGGAATCGGCTGAAAACAGGGATATTTCGTGCCAGCTTAATTAATAGGGCTTCTACGCGCGAGGAGAAGAAAAAACGGACACAATCAAGTGGAGTGGGGTCAGACTGCGTTTTTCCGGCTACTATTCAACGTGAATTGTAGCGTTTAGCGATGGAAGTGAACAATTTATTTCCTCTTTTTCCCTAAGAGGTTTCTAAACACCCTCTCATGCCTTTCTTTTTCAAGTCAGGTAATTCCATTTCATAAATTAAGTTAGTAAGACACTCACCGGCAGGCCGTGGGCAACTTAGATCCCAACCCAAAGCCGCCCAATGACGGGGAACTATTATCAAGTGATTGAAGAATGGCGAATCTTCAGTCCGACATAATTGTTGTGTTAGTATCGACTTGCCTTCGCAGAAGTCAATGAATCATCCTTGATTAGGCTTATCAAAACATCAAGAGCTCCCACTTAAATTTTCAACATTTTTATGTCTCAATTGAACCTTACTATGAATGTAGAATATGCACATTTTTCCGGCTGATGCACCAAACAGAGGCTCAACCCGCAATTTGTTATATATTTAAATTATACCGACTGCGTTGACAAATAATATTCACCGCCCGAATAGACGGATTTTTGAACGAATTATACCCTAGTATTGGCGGACAGCGGGAGGGACAGTGGGCACAGAGGGATGTAGCGTCTTATCAATGACTGGACGGTACTTGACATCGATTTCGGTTCCACCTCTTGGAAGAAATGTGATCGTGTGTTTCCTGAAGTGTTGCTCGATCGGCCGCTTCTGCTGCCCCTCAATGGGTTTCGAATAGTCGAATTCGTCCTCACGCTTTTTGAAGTCGTCCCGAGCGTGTGCTCCTCGAGATTCTTTCCTTCTCAGCGCACTCTCGACTGTGTGTATCGCGTTACACAGTAAATTTTGAAGTTCAAGGGCCTCGTACAGATCGGAATTCCAAACTCGGCTTTTGTCGCAAACTTTCACGTTTGAGAAGCACTGATTGATTTCCCACATCAGTTTACATCCCGTCAAGAGGAGTTCTTCTGTCCTGAAGACGGCAGCATATTTTTGCATCACGTTTTGCATTTTGGAGCGAATGACGGATGTTGGTATTTCACCCTGGCCACTGAGAAGTTGAAGTACGTTTACTACCGATTCTTCTCCTATGTTAGGTTCGTGATTGGGAATGGGATCTCCAGGCTTGGCGCTGCACTGAATGGCATGAGCACACGCTCGGCCATAAACAACCAGTTCTAGCAATGAATTTGCGCCTAACCGGTTGGCACCATGCACATTTGCACACCCCACCTCCCCAGCAGCGTAGAGGCCGTTGATGAGTTTGTCTTTGTCATTCTCGTGCGTGAGCGCCTGGCCCATGTAATTAGTTGGTATTCCGCCCATGTTGTAGTGAACCGTTGGCAGTACCGGTATAGGCTCTTTCGTGACGTCCACGCCCGCGAACACCATTGCAGTCTCAGAAATGCCCGGCAGTCTTGAGGCGATTCTTTCAGCAGGCAAGTGATGTAGCTGCAGGAAAACGTGATCTTTCAGCGGCCCAACGCCACGACCTTCCATTATCTCCATTGTTATTGCTCGAGACACGACGTCTCGAGATGCCAAATCTTTGGCATTCGGGGCATATTTCAACATGAACCTCTCATTCGTCGAGTTAATCAAGTATCCACCTTCTCCTCTGCTCCCTTCAGTGATCAAACATCCAACCCCGTAGACTCCAGTTGGATGAAACTGTACGAACTCCATATCCTCCAGCGGGAGATTTGCCCGGCTTACCATCGCTGTGCCATCTCCTGTACAAGAATGTGCTGATGTTGCCGAAAAATAAACCCGGCCATATCCTCCAGTCGCTATTACCACGCTCTTTGCAAAAAATCTGTGGAACTTGCCATCGGCCATGTCCACAGCGATGACGCCACAGCATGTTTCTGGATCACTCATCAGGAGATCCAAAGCAAAAAACTCCACGAAATATTTACAATCGTATCTCAATGATTGGCCGTATAAGGTATGAAGGACAGCGTGTCCTGTCCGGTCGGCGCAAGCGCAGGTACGGTGAGCTTGGCCTCCTTTTCCATAGTTTAGGCTTTGACCACCAAAAGCTCTTTGGTAAATCAAACCCTCGGCTGTTCGTGAAAATGGCACACCATAATTTTCCAACTCGACGATCGCTTCTGGAGCCTCTCTGCACATGTAGTGGGCAGCGTCTTGGTCGCAGAGCCAATCGGAGCCTTTGACGGTGTCGTACATGTGCCACATCCAGTCGTCTTTCTCCATGTTTCCCAAAGCAGCGTTGATTCCACCTTGAGCCGCAACAGTGTGTGACCGAGTTGGGAATAATTTTGTCACTACGGCCGTTTTGAATCCTTTTTCAACTAGCCCGAAAGCTGCCCGCAACCCAGCACCACCTGCACCAACGACGACGGCATCGTATGTGTGGTCAATTACATCCTGAGTCAACTTCTTACTCTTGTTTAAATTCTGCTGGGACGAGTGAAGGAAATTAACTAAGACAAATCGTGAACGATAATTAATCAGTGCGTCCTTACATGAGTGAAGGCTGCGACTGATCATCGCTGTCTTGAGAAGAGACTTATAACACAAAACTGCAGTTTTTAAGAACTAGCAATCCACTGTGTTGATAAATGGAATCCAAGATGAGTATTATTTGACCACAACACACAGGTAAAACAGTGTAGTGAACATGTCATAAAAAAACATTATTTGTAGGCGAGGCGGTAAAATTACTTACCCTACTAGATCATCTTTGTAAATACTTGAGATGGCCTTAAGTTTCTACCTCATGAATTACATGAACATGACCAAATTCACAACTTTTAGTTCCACACCATGATTACCTACAAAAAAAAAATTATTACTGTTCCCTGCTCCCCTGTTCCAGATACTCCCGAGGCGACAATTCATCTTGGGACGTCGCTGAACCCTGACAACATCCGAGAAGGGACGGATGTCTATTTTGACTGCTATGTCAAAGCTGAACCTCCTGTGTACAAAGTGGAGTGGCGGCATAACGTGAGTGAAATACATAGACGTAGGTACTTATTACTACAGCCGTCTCACTGGATAAAATGCATCGTACCAACCGGAAAATTTCTGAACAATTAAAAAGTGTCTTCGGAATACATCCGAGCCCAAATAGGAAAATATGATCAAAAATCCGGATCAACTAAAGGAAAAGGTCGTTTGCCTCGAAAGTGGGATTCTCACAAATTGGTCGAGGTGAAAAGCATGGTTAAAATGCACCCCCTAACCTAACCACCACCCTTTCTTAACATGGAACATACCTTTATCGGGTCTCTACTACTTATTGTACCCGCGTAAGGTCAAAAGCGTAATTCCCCTGCTTCAGCCCCTTCATCTCGCAGTTTTGAGGGGAGCACATGCCCATGAACTCCACCTAAGGAAATGAAAACCTGTATACCCTTTCCCCTAAAGCCTGTTTATCCTTCGGCTTCGATCAAAATCTGAAAACATGAGCAGTTGTCATTTCGTGGGCAAGGCATTCGAGCAATCTGAATAGAAATGCCATTCAATGTGTGTCCTCTGACGTAATCGTTGAATAGGTTTCTAGACCTTCTTGAAACTATTTCAAGAAACAATATACCTCACATTTGTTTAAATATGTGTACATTTTGAAATACTAAATTCAAATTTTAAAAAAAGTTTGAGCTAATTCCTCAACAGTAGTAAGCCTTTTAAAGCTTCATTAAAATTGGGCTGAGAAAAGGGCACCTTTTCTGTGACAACGCACTCTGAATTAGGAACGTTTTTGGGCTGATCGCCTGATAATCCAACATGTAAAATGTGTAAAAAGAAAAATATGAAAGTGAACCGTAAGTTTGAGTGGGCAGCGTCAATCTTCCAGTCCCTTTTATCCCTTCCATGTCAATTTTTAACTGAAAGACGAAACTTGACTCCAATTTCCGTTCATTCCACCCACTTAATGATCTCGATGGGACTTTTTCAGAAGGAATGAACGGTTTCCAAAGACTCCCATCTCCCCTCCACCTCGTCACCATAGTCGACTTTTCTTTTGAAAGCCTTCGAAGCGGAGGGGAATGGCAGCGCCCCGTAAAAGAGCTTTCTATTAGTCAGAAGTTTTCATTTAGTAAACTTTTATACTTGGAAGGTCCATCGCCAACTCTTCGAACCAATCTAATTCGTGTCGCTCCTGGCGTTTGATGAAGATATATTATCTGTTTCCTAACTGGGGACGTCTCACCAGTGAAGAAGTGATTAAAAAGTTAATTACAACTTCTCAACTCCATCAATAGTGATTAGGTTCTGAAACGCTATCCTTCGTTGACTGGGGTTTTTTTTTTTTTTTCCACACATTTTTTCTTTGAAGAATGGAATTTCACACTTGATGAAGTTTTCTGCGAAAGGTTGAAAGCCTTGAAACCTCATAAGAGGAAGGCGATCCAGTATCGACTGGAGAAGTGTCCTAAACTGGCACATACTAGGAGTATTCAACGTAAATACCACTTTGCTCCATCATACACTCAAACGTAATGCAACAGTGTTCGATCATGTTTTTTTTTTTTTTTTGTGTGTGTGAATATTGGCTTTTGCTCCATCATCCTGCTGAGGAAGGCCACATTTTTGAAATGACGTCTGTTTGCATTACATTAATTTTCAGCCGGCGTTCAAGAGGTTGTACAAGCTTAACGGGTCGGAGGAAAAAACCCTTAGACATTTCTTTACCGCCCCATTTAGTTAGTGCAAAATTTATGAGAGAACTCGTTAAGGATGAGAAAACCCGGTAAGAAGTAGATGGGCAAACTGAGCTCGGAAGGAGAGGAAGAATATGAGAAGAAAGGACTTCTTGGAAGGAACCATGGCCAAGGCTGGGGAAGAGTATTCCAGGGGTTTCCCGACGAAAGGGCAAAAAAGAAAAAACGTCTCGACAAGCGGGCGGAAGTATAAAAAGTGTAGGGGAGGTTGGGGGAAAGTGCAAGAAGGTAACAAATTATAGTTACCAGCAGAATATAACTAGAGGCCAGTAATGGGTATGAGCAGGGGGAAGAAATACCGTCTGAATAGGACCGAGCAGAAGGACGATCTTGCCCCTCTTAGAAATCTATTCATCGAGGTTTTTCATTATAATTTTTACTTCCCCCGTTTTATCAGCAAGAATATAATAACTAACACTATTTGCTCCAACAAAATTAAAAAATTATCGTGGTTAACTCGGGGTACAGTTTATCCTTGAGTAGAGAAAAATTTTCATTTCAAAATCAAGTGATACATTCATAACTGTATTTTTCCAAACCCCTCACAATTCCAAAATCCGTCGCTCCAGGCCAGTATGAAACGATACCGTGCAAGAGGGATAGATGGATTTTCCGAGAAAGGGGAAAGCTTACGCGTTCAATGTGTATTGAGCACCCGGCCTAATTGGAGAGGGAAACGTTTTATTCTCTACTTTTTAAATTCTGACCTTTCGACTCCACGACCTAGCTATCACGGAGCAGCTCCATGTACGTATCGAAAATAATTTCAAAAAGGCACCGCCCCACATACCCTTAAGGCAAATATTTTGATTCCTAGTAAAGAATCTGAAGTGAAGTACACAATTATCCGTTTAGGGTCTCTTCAAGGGCTCTAGCGAGTTCACTCCGAATAGGAGACAGTTTTCAAAATTGGTGTTAACAAAAGGTTACGCATTCATAATTGATATACGACGTATGAACTGTACGTTTTTAGACAATACAAAGTGATCCGAGTGGTGTAAGAAGATGCTTTCCCAGCGGTTAAAACCATTTGAACAAAGGTAGAGAAATAACGGCAAGATTATACAACTGAAGTTATAGCCGGGAAACCTTGAACCCCTTATTTTGAAAGAATCGAATTAACGTTTAAATTTACCGGGGAACGTCTGAACCAAAAAAGTGAAATCTAATTAAAATGAAATCTAATCCCGAATTCACTTGAAAATGAACGTTATTTTTTAAGGAGCGCATAAATGAGCAATTGAGTGAGAAGTTTTTGTAAGACAATTATAAAAAGCTGATACAGAGAAATCTCGTTCATTGAACCAGCTTTTTGCAATTTTCATTCAACAGTATAAGACTGACTCAATTTCATTTTCGTGCACTCAATAAAAATAGTTTCTACTTTTCGGTGTGTGTGAGCTAGTTTTCAAGTCTTGTAAATATATATTCTCATGAATTGAGAGCGTAAGAGAGTGATAAGTATGTGTAAAAAATCAGGGATGAATTGTTTACGGGTCAATAAAATGTTTACAACATATGACACAAACTTCAAGTTGAATAAAAACGCTCAAAAATAATATTGATGGAGTCGTTGATAAAACTAATGAACTTCATTCTGGTAGGATTTGAAGTGTTCTGAACCGTTGCGAGGCTCGATTACTAAGATTTTTCAGTGACCTCATATGAAAGGTAAATACGTGGCTGTTCTGAGCTAATAGGAGAGACGAGTACTTATCTCTCTTGAAATTGGGTCAAGGGGGCACCTAGTCTAAAGAAACCAAGTTTCTCGGTCTCGCCCTCTCACTGTTTCCTCCTCCTAAACATCTAAATACTCATCAACCTAAATCCTATTTGGCAAATAAAAAAACGGCGACCCAACCACTGGCTCATGGAGCGTGAGAACAATGAAAATAATTAAACAAAAACAAAAAACCTTGCTTGATTTTCTTGGGTTGTTCGTTTTCTTTGTTCGCCCATAGACCACTGCAAGTTTTCCCGCTCCTCCTCAGTAATGAAATCCAAACAGTAGGTGGAATTTCTACCTGGAGGAAAAACAATGAGGGAAATACGTGACCAAGTATTGAGTTTATAATATGAGACATGAGTTTACGGCCCCTGCGTTCAGGTTGAGAAAACTGTGACTAAGTAGGCACGTCAGAACGTAATAGGCTAGGCGTGCACAACAAACTAGTTTAACGAACAAATTTGCAACCATATTCGTTTTTCCAATTTTCTAGGTTGGTGGCTGCGTTTAATCAACCTCATTTGATGGTGTCTACTGGGAGCGGTATTGTAATCATGGATGTCAGAAATTATATCAAGTTGCTGTGTAGGACTCTTCGCAAAACAATCCAGCTAAAGACATAGGAAAATCACTCATACCCCTTGTAGCCAAGTGCCGATCAACAGAGCGGATTCATCCGTGAAGCCAAAGAACGGGAGCCTATTCACCGATTCTCATTAACAAAAAGTATTTACTTACTTGAGTACATCGCATTAGGAGCAATAAAATTAGATTTTTGTTACAGGGCCGCCTACTAAACCACAACATTGGTCAAGGGGTCATCATCAGCAATCAAAGCCTCGTACTGCAGGGCGTGAGCCGAAACAGCGCTGGCAATTACACCTGTGTTGGTTTCAACACTGAAGGCGACGGAGAAAGTTCGCCCTTCTATCTCAACGTATTGTGTGAGTGTCTGCATATTTCAATCCTTCTTACAATTACCGATGACAAAATCAATTTAAAACTAGAATAGGTTCTAGAATTTCCACCAATTTTTACAGATAAACTCCGTTATTATCATTCTTAAAGATGATTGTCTGGTTTCTATCATAATTGAGGATCTCGTCAGAACGTTTTCTGTTGAACGTTCGACATTATACCAGATTCTGTTACAGTAAGGTCTGTGAAAATAGTATTCTCGTTAAAAAGTTGGTTCAACTGTGGCGGGGAAAGGCCTGGCACGGCGTCAGATCAGCATGTCGAGTACGGCAGAACAGGCTTTGAACATCCCGTGTCGTGGGGCTCAAACTGGATGTTGTGGGGTCCGATGAAGTGTCGTCCTCTTCTATCGAGTGGACGTATGTTGAACGCGACCATTAACCCCGTTCCCCTAATCGTTAGCAGCTCTGGCGTCGCGTTTGAAGTAGCTCCGGACAATACCTACGGCCAAACCTCGGAACATCGACCCTCGGCGTCCACTCAAAGAGACGATGTACCGACACACCCGCGTTTTCCGCCGGAGTTTCCATTTTTTCAAACAGAAAATATTTTATATTGCTTTCCTCCCTTCAACGGGCCGTAAATTGCATCGCTATGTACATCTTTGTTGTAGACGTTCCAACGTGTAAACCAAATCAAAATCGCGTTCACGGGATCGCCAAGCAAGAGAAGGCGAACATCTCTTGTGAAGTTGACTCAAACCCGACCGACGTGACATTTCGGTGGACTTTCAACAATTCTGCTGAGAGCATGGCTGTCGCTCCAACGAAGATTGAAATGCACGGTACATCCAGTACTGTGACTTACACGCCCACGTCCGAACTCGACTATGGCACTTTGCTGTGTTGGGCGACGAACCGTATAGGACATCAAAAGGTGCCTTGCCTCTACCACATCATAGCCGCAGGTATGCTTCTATTTACTAAAATAATATTTTTACTTTTCATTTCAATTATAACAAACAAATTTTCACCTCATCCTTTTTCACATAAAAATAGAAGAATGAAAAAAAAAAAGACTGCTTTTTAGGCACCCATTGTCTTACCCCATTCAACAGCTACCTGTAGTTACGAAGACTTATCAGGAGCAAAAAAAGTAACAATATTTAATTATATCATTCATCTCAGCTGAGCCCTCAAGACATTAGTGTTACTTTTACATCAAGGGGGAAACTCGTGCCATTATTCACATTTCAATTTAGTTCAATTGGGAAAAGATTGCACAGCATAATTTTAACTCTGACTTTGAACCTTGACACAACGTAAATTTATCCTATCTTTGCTCCTAACATTAAACATGTAATTTCAAACTCATTAATAATACCTCTGACTTACATAGTCGTCTACATGCAAATTAACTAGACTCCAAATTCGTTATACATCCTTCTGGATTTAACAACATTTACTTCTGAAACAAGTTCCTGTTAGTTTTAGTGCTCCTCTTGCGGAACTACGAAATAAGGATACAGTGCGTCAGGTCTTTGAAGGTCACTATCGAGGTTGCATTACGTTTACACGGGAATTTCAGGGAAGAGCTTAGCGAGATGAAAGGTGTACTTACTTATATCTTGAAGCTAGAAAGAGAAGATGAAAGGCCTACAAGCACGAAAATCTCTCAAGAGTTCCACGTCATACAGAATATAAATGATTAGGTTTTTGTGTTACTGCCACGCCTCTTTCGTTGGGTCCCCTTCTTCTGCTTGACGAACTCGTTCCGTGATGATCCGGGGCTGGGGTTACTAATGTCATCAAAAATAATGTTTTGCTGGAGACCAGGAATAGGGAGGCCAATCTTTTGTTATTAATTTTCTGTCTACTCGTTACACATAGTCATTTTATTGAAACTTCATTTTCTAGTAATTCACGATTCAAAATTTTTTCGTGTTTTTGATTTCATGTTTGAAAAATGGCCATACCACTTTCTATTTTATTCAAGCCTGAAAAAACTGAGGGAAAAGCATAGAATTTCTCATCTGCCAAAAGATGAACCTACAAATGGTTGAGAACTCCTTTTGTGAACATTTGATGGGGGGATCAGCCTAAACAGTCATATTGGCATGTCTCGATGGCTTGAATGCATAAGACCTGCACCTAACCTGTTTGGTGCAGTGAGATCACAAGTAAATGTACTTGAATGATACTATGTTAACCTTTAGGTTGTGAAGACAAAATCCATTTTTTGGCGATATGATAATAAACATTCACGCTGAAACGCTGGAAGACGAAAAAACTACGCTTTTCTTAAATGTGATGAAGCTTTTGAGTTTTATAGGTGAATTGACAGTTTTGGCGTTAATATTCTTCAAAAACTCAAAAATGTGTGTATGTTACGGCTTCAAGTTCTTATCGTAATTTTGTACGAAATTGAAGATTTTCAAGGTCTATGAAATCCAAGGAAAGTCATTCCTGCTGAATATACAAAGCCACTAGCTTAGCACATCAAGCGTCCTGGTAACTAAACTCTGGGTGATACTGACGATGTGGTCGTTGGCTGGATAGCTGCTGCAAGTCACTCGTAGAATGCATTTTGGTCTTGCACTCCATGGAGTCATTCCACGGATCGATGCCAATTTAAAAAGTCATGGAGCTGTAATTGACCGATACAAGGGTGGACAAAAGTTAAAGACTGACGCTAATTAGTGGCCCACGGCCTTGAGGGGGAAATCAGGGGAGTTGCCACCAGAAATCGTAAACTCTCTGAACTCGACCGTCAACTTTATAAAGTGTTAACTAAGCGAAATCAAAGCGGACTCAGTAACGACCCAAGGAAAAAGGAAAAACCCTCCCTCCAACGGATAATGAGACAAGTTAGCGGAAAAGTTACAAGAGAAACGTGATTCCTTCATAATAATTCGCCCGTACGGTCCAGAAGGTTAACGGTGAACTCTACTGGGAGAAAAGACCCTGGAACCCCGGTTTAGGGTTTAACCCCAGTCCTTTCGCTTGCCCGCCATCTAATTTTTATTCAACTCTCGCTATCCTATTTAGCGAGTCAAAAAGTTGTTAGGGTCTTGGTTAGATAGACCCCGGGGGAGATCCTTCGAGTCCGCGGGAACAATCAAAATCTTTACGAGGGTTAGCTTTTGCTTTGAGGGAAACTGGGAGTCGTCAGAGCCACTTTCCTTGCCGTTCCCTTGGTATGCTAATGTCAGAGAGTTTTTGACGGGTGGTTTTTTCAGTGAGGCGTCCGGGGAATATGACGAAATAATTGAGCAGAAAAAAACTGACTTACTGCCGAGAGAATAGATGCTTTTTCTCCCCTTCGGTAGAATTTGAATATTTTGTCGAGTCGTGACAAGGGACATTGCCCTTTTCTTAGGGAAACAACCCGCCCTCCCTGATATTAATGGAATTGTTGGAATTTAACGGCAGAGAGGCCATCTGGGAGGTGGGCAGGAATGAAGGACGAGATTTTACCGTCCAGTCGATTGAAATCTAGCCAGTAAAACTGACAATGGAAAGGACATTAAAAAAAGATGTCTCTAGATAGTTTTGCACTGAAATCTCGGAATCATTTTTCATTCTCATCAAGTGATGGCTGTATCACTGCATCACCAGTCAAAAATGGTCGCTCTGAACAAAACTAATGTAGCTTCTTTTAGATTTTCTGATAAGTTAAAATTTGTTTACAGATTTCCCCACGAAGAAGTTAGTAGCTACTTCATGGTGAATAATTCTTAATAGAACATTACAGTCGATTTTTTCACGAATTTCAAGAATTACTTCTAGGAATTGGAAATTACCTGTACATTCCTCCTATCTCAATAAATCCTCCTTTTTGTCGTTTCTGATAATTTGAGAAAACGCTTTGAGAATTGAAAAAAGTAAATTATAATAATATAAGCGCTCAGAAGGACTTTTCTGACCCGGATAGACAAGAGACGGCATTTTGGGTTTGAATCTATCCACTTTGAAACTAAAAATGATCAATATTTGGGGATGATATGAGGCTTATTATTCCAGTTGGAAATTAAATTATTTTAGAAGCGACGGCACTGGAAATCGTTGGCGTTGACGCCCGTTGGGTTCGAATGCGAGTGAGTGGAAAGTTTGAGCTGTTTCCTCGACCTAATTATGTTGGGTTGCTAAGCCTTTCCGGATCCACTCCGCAAAGAAACACCCTACGACACTCTTTGGAAAGACCCCCCAACTCGGCTCTGATAGAATCCAAAGAAAAAGTTTCGGACTTCTCACTTCGGACTGAAGATAACTGGGGAGGTGGCCCACTCCCTGGTAAAAAGAACTGGGGAGGTCTTAAAGTGTATGGTAAAAAGTTCCCCAAAGGCTTTGTTCCAGGAGCTTGGGTGCGGACGGACGTCTCGAAAATACTTTTCTTACCCACCCGGTCCTCAGAAGCCTTTTCATTCTAAATGCTTCTGTGTCCCACTTTCTAGAAGGTCGTAACCGATAAAAACCAGAGTTTTATTCTCACCCAATCTGTCTAAATCCTAACCTTTTTACTCCCCGTTTTAGCTATTATAAGCTTCGGACATCCCGCCCACCTTGTGAGATGGAAATTGGTTTTCATAATTCTATTCCAACTTCTCAACTTAAAATTGACCCACCAATTAATACTCGTCTACTCTGTAAACTGGCACATCTTAAAAACTATCGATCACGATTCAATTTTTATGAAATGGTTTTTACTTATTTGTCACTTTGAGATCGTGAATGACCGCACACGTAAACTCGGTTAGAATGAGCTCCCTGGTAAAGATCGACTCGCCCGTGCAGCCGATTATATTATTAAGAAAATGCTTTTCCTTGGACGAAATGTTCACAGAGCATGGCACCGCTCTCGTTAGTCTCAGATGTTATTTTCCCTTCCTGGCCTGTTTCGCCTCCGCTGGAAACATTTCTCAAGTTGCGTTTTGCAAAGGTTGTTCCCACTCAAGGGTAAAACTTTCCCCCCAGGGCTCCCACCAACACAAAGAGTAATTGCTAGCAGTTTGAAATATACGGCTTCAGACCTCTTCAACATTTCTCTCTCCAAAGTAACACCTTAATCCCGTGTTAAAGATCAGTCATGGTGCTTCGTTCCTCTTCCTCGTCTATTTCGTATTCGCTTTTAGCCATCGACCCTGTTTCCATTCAAACAAACATCAGGAAGAGGTATTCGGGGGAAAATAGCCGTATAGATCACTCAATTTGTGCCATCGACTTCAAAATTTACTTGTTTCGAAACAGACGTGTTCAGGTATTTGGAATGAGATTGCAATTTCTGTTATGTTTGATGGCATCGTTCAATCTTACATTCATCCCTGGGTTAAATGGCCACTCATATTAAAAAAAGCCACATCCGTATGGGGTTGAAACTCGTCCCACTCAAGTACGTCAGAGTGCTTATCCGACAGCCTACCCGATGATTCTAAAACGAGTTCGATAGTTGCTGGCGTCGTGAAAGCTTTTTTTGTATGGTATAATAGGTTTTCTCGTTCGGCATCGAAAAAGGGAATTGGATTTAATTGTCGGGCCATCAGGAGCACGATCTCTAACCAATAGTTAAAGCGTCGAAAGTAAATCCATTACGAGGACGACCGGAAAAGTGGCAAAAGCAGGAAGGCGGGATTTGAACTCTCCATTTCGCCTTGGGGTTAACGGATAACTTTCTACCACGGAAATCATCGACAATCACTCATATTACCTTACATCCCGAATTTTCTAAATTTGATCCGAGGTTAGAATTGGATTAGAGTTCTTAAGCTGAGCCGGGATCGATTTTCCTCATAATCAATTTACTGCGAGTTGTCACCATATTGCAGTTCGAAATTTCACAGCTCTGACATCTCCTAGCGTTGAATAACATCGCAATATTGTGTTTGCAATACGTTCGACAGCACCTCGTGAAGGCACGTGCATCGTGTACGATCTTGTTTGTTCAAGTTCGCATGTGTTTGCCCGGTCCCCTTAATGAAATGAGGCTGGAAGGCGGGTAGGATATTACCATGTATCGAGGGCCGAGGCATATAACTTCCAGCTGGAAGGGATATTATGCATGCCAGTGTCCTCTGCAGGCAACCGACTCCTGGTCAGGTGCAACTAACAGCCCTTATGGGCTATGAATCACTTCTCGATGTTTTTGTGCCTTCTGCTTCAAGATTGGCTCGTTATGAGACATGGCTTTTCCAAGGGTTCTTGTTATGCCTATAGAGGCTTATAGAAGCTCACGCGTTTATTCCGCGCGTTTTCTATTCATACTATTCATAGAAGGTTCGAGATATGGTGATGAGCTACCGGATGGTAAGGTCATCATAGTGCTGAACGATGGCATCAAACTTTTATTATTTTCTAACTTTGAACACACTTTCAAAGTCGTAGTCTGATCGCATACGCAGAGGACCCAACTATCTCCTGAAAACAGTAGTCCAACAAAACCAGACTCAGGTTGGACGTCCATCTTGGAACCCAAACGGTCAAAGTACTGTGTACACTTGCCAAAGGATTATCGGTGATGGTGGTGATCCTACTGCAGTGCCTCGTTCCCGATATCTAAATTAACAAGACCCGCAGAGTAGGAGCTCCTATTGTCAGTTGGAAAGTGGTTCGACGCAAGAGACAATAGAGTTGGTTGCTCCATCGCATGAATGCATATCAAGGGGCTTTTAGAACCGCTGGGAGAGAGGTTTCGTACATAAATTCAAGTCTTGTCGTCCATATTGCGAGATAGCTTCCAGCCACTATGTAATTACAACCGTCTTGCACCTGAGTCTGCCTTCGTCAGACGGCCACTTACCTCACTTCCCTGTTCTCTCTTGGAATTTTCCTCTCTTGGCCCTAATTCAATTTTCATCCTGTCCGACCAATTTGCATTCCCAAAAGAATGAACTGATTAAAATTGTCGTTCTCCCACTTTCGCAGGGTTTTATCCGCTCAACTTCACGAACCGTGCCGAGCACGATCAAGGGATGCACTCTTCGGAATAATATGGGTTTTCGAGGGTTCGGTGAAAACATCAACTCAAAAAAAAAAAAAAAAAAAAAAAAAGCATGAATACGAGAAACTTTTAACCGTACCTACTCGCTTCACCGAAGGATTTGCTGCTTACTAATACTCGTGCTAGCATGTTTGTGCATTGTTTGGAAAATGTATCCTTCTAAATTCGTTATTATTTTTCATAAAGAAGACGAAAACACTAATAAAAAACGAAAAAACGAAAGATAAAATGAATAAGCGGGGAATGAGTACGAATGGAACTGAGACAAAATTAAAAAATAACGAAAAAGAGAGCTTGTAGGGCGGCAGTCAAGTTTGAACCATGTTCGGGCTTTAGCGTTGTACGTGAAGACCACGGGGTTTGCAACCAGAATAATAATTGAGATTTCACGAGGGAATATGTTGACATCATTTCACTTTGTGCGATTCACCAAACGAGACAACTCGCGGCTTTTCTTGTTTAGAATTTCTCAAAAAAAACTCCGACGTAAAAGCAAGCTCTCCGCTTTAGAAAACGATCTTCCTGACGAAAAACCCCGAAGGGCGTTCCCAGGGGGAACACCGCGTGAAGGAAGGAGGGAGGTTAAATTTTAACTCAAAGGAACAGCTATGGAAGATTCAAAAAGGAGAAGGTAAAGGACGAAGGACTTGGTAAGAAATAACTTTTGAGTAGTCACTCGCGTTCTCTTCAGAAGTCATTATCATTCACCTATTCTGCTTCGTTAGATGAAAACTTTCTTCTCAAGTGTCGAAGTTCTACGGCATTCGACAATCGTCTACTACCTCAAACTTCAAAAATTATTAAATTATTTTGATTAGTCACTTTTGATCGAGGGTGTCAACTGACGCGTCAAATTTTTGTAAAAGAAGAAAAACCCTGAATAATAAACAACTAACTCCACTTGAATTTGAGGACCAAATAACGGGAGATCTCTGCCTACCACCTGCACCATTTCCCAGGTCATAATTAAAATTCAGCAAAAATACTATTACCCAAGCAAATCGGGAGTTCCATCGTTCTCGTCAATATTTGAACTAGTTTTACCGTTGCACCAATTTTCAATTTATTCTCAGCATTGTACAGGTGGGTAGAGTTTAAACGCGTGTTTACCCGTTTGATTTCAGGGAAACCAGATCCAGTTCATAACTGTTCAGTAGCTAACACGTCGATGAGCTCTTTCTCCGTCAGATGTCTCGAAGGCTTCAACGGTGGTATCCCGCAACAGTTCCTTCTCGAAGTGAGGGATCCCCATACGGACACTTTCGCTTCCAACATGTCTTCCACTTTGCCCAGGTATCTTAGATAGATGACAAAGTGTTTCATTATGACGTGCATGAGCGCAAAAACAAAACGATCAGGGTTAAACATGATCATTATAAATGTTTACAAAATACTTAGTGGGTGTTATACTGACGAAAATGTGCAACAGAATTAATTTACTTCTAGATTACGTAGTAGGCTATGGGCCTATGCTCGAGAGGTTTGGTGCTCGCCACCCTAGATTACACCTGCTCATTAAAGATTATTCATTCAGGATAGAAGATTACAATTAGGTATTCTATTGTGATATCACTTTTGGCTTTGGCTAAAAGGAACGGCAAATCTTTGTTTTTCTCATCAAAAATCCTCTTATTTTTACTTCATTACTGTTCACGATCATATTGATAACAACTTAAATTAAAATGACCAGTTAATATTATACACTGTTCCATTCAGTCAATCGAATGCTCCATCTTGCCATTCATGGGAAACGCCCAAAATGAGGGATGATTCTTATTCCACCATATTTGTGGATGCATTTCACTGGTAAGGTAGATACCTCATACATGATCTACCTATCTTATTCATATTTTTTGAATTAACTTAATACTCGTAATAAATAACGTGGAGGAAGAATGAATTTTCGACGATACTTTTATGTCGAAACCTAGATTTGATAGAATATATTTTCTGACTGGCTAATATTTCAACCTGACTAAAGTCAATTTTTCAAGGTTTAGTTTGTGTACATGTAATTCATAATGAACTGATTTTATGCTTTCATTGTGTAGGTTCACTGTTTTGGGATTGGTTCCGGGAATGACGTATGAAGCCATCGTATACTCGTACAACAGCAAAGGACGAGGAGAACCCATAATTCTGCACGCTCCTACGCTGAGATTACCTGAAAAACAGCTCAATGAACCCGGTAAGTAAATTAGTTTATTCTTTTCAAATTCATGGTGTGAAAGACTGAAAGCATGTGGAGGCATAGAAGGTTTGTAGTTGAGTTTATGGCAGAGAGCTAAACATTTACGGTGCTTCGTTATATCTCCAATAAACATCCGTTCTTCTTTGTAACAACTAGGACATTTTGAGTTTTGAACCTTACAGAAAAGGTGCTAATCAGGACCTGCTCTGGGCTCAACAAAAATGATGGTGTTGACCACTATCACTTCACAAATATGTGATCACTCGATGATTTATATTATCTAGGTAACTTTATATTATCTTCGTACAGGCTATGAAAAAAGCAATTACGGCCAACGTTGGGAAATGGGCATCTCAGGCACGGGTGGGGATGGAGAGTTCTGAGTCAGCTACCCAACTCAATCCTTTCGCCCTGTCTCACTCGCTCACATTGGTAATAAGGAGTCTCAGTCCACGACGGGTTGTAGAGAGCGGGGGTCTATGGTGGACTGAAGGTGGGGGTAACCGTTTATCTGAGTTCCGTGAGTCATTTCTCACGGAGTTAATTCATTTCTTACACCCCATTTCTTTCTTACCCCTCGGAAAAACGGTTGGGTATAAGACGAGGAAGTCTGACGATGAAAAAAAGGTCAGGGAGGTTGAAATGATTTTATTTCTCAAAATCCTTCCTTTTCCCCTTTATTATTTCTCATTGTACTTTCCAGACAAAGTTAGTTGGAGGAAAACCTTTATCTTTTTTCAAAATTGTGCCACTCGTTCTCACTGTATTCCATCAACGCCTCAGGTGTAAGTTTTTCTGAACTGAAGAGGATGATGTATATCTCATTTTGCTGTCCTTGTGTTTCGGTCTCCAATGACAACCCCGAGGAAGATGACATGGGAAAAACTAGCAGATTTTTGAAAATTTACGAATTGACTCATACCGTCTAGATTTAGCGTTAATCAACGTTTCAGACGCTTGAATGTATGATTTAAACGCCCTTCTACTTTCAGCGTTTATCCATTTCTTGTAATATAAATATATGTATTCCATTGTAACTGCCGAAAATCGATACAAGTCCAAACGTTTCGTGGATTTTACTCTAAAATTATATGGCTGGGTCAGAAAATAACCTGTAGATATGATATAGTTCATAGTATGTTATTCACAACGTTCTGCAGGGAAAAAAATCTGTGCTGCAAATACCTATTATAAGAATGGCTCTACTACTTTACTATTATTATTTTTATTTATTTATATATATTTTGTACTAAGGCAATAAGATATTCTTTCTCTTGTCACTCCAATCCGGTCACTCAAGGGCAGACTCTTTTCTCTCGTTGTTACTTTCTACTGAATGACGGCTTTCATTTCACACAGGTTTTCAGGGCCTGAGGAAAGTCTCAGGTCCACTTGTATAAAACCTCGTCTACCTCGTTCAACCTAAATCCCCTGTCGAAAGGAACACGTGAGGGTTGATCGTCAATTCATTACAAATTCGCAAACGGTTCTGTGCAAAACCGTTAAATGATTACGATTTTTTTTCTCTCCCTCTCATTTTAGGGGGTCAAAAAGGCTGCAAACTTTTTCGTTCCTAGAATAGTTGCATACTGTTGAACTCCTAAAAACAACTGTAAAAGGTCTCTTGGTAGTTGTTAATTAAAAGAGAGAACACAAATTCCTCTTGCTTTTTTCCCTTATCAATTGATTCCACTCTTCCCTCTCCCTTGCCACCCGCTTCTCTCATAATTCGAACCGGAGCAGAACAAAACGTGAGGGAGATAGGACGAAAAACCCTACCGGCACGAAAGATATAGAACGAGGCAGCAAAAATGGAAAATGTGGGCAAAACAGAGTCAACAACGTTGGTTGATTGCCACGAAACGTTTAAACTCACGCTAGGACTCTGTATGCAGTCTTCGTATGTACAGTTAAGCATATTTTGATGCCTTTTGAGCGGAGCTGTACTCTGTTCAGCTTGCTTTTTTTTATACCGAAGAGTAATATAAACCTGCGAGTACCAACCGAGTACCGAACCCTTAACACCGTTGCTGAGAGTTTTTCACAACTACTTATTCGGTCTTCGGCACTCGCCAAACAAATTTAATTTTTGCCGAGAAAAATGAAAACTTCATACTCATACAACCAACTCATTCGATTCATAAGCTATCTAACTAGAAAGGGGGATTCGTTTTTCCCACAATCGGTTAACAGTCAGTAACATGAACACCAATAATCTGTTCGAATGAACAGATCCAAAAAGTCGCTCGCAAAATTGACATAGTTGCTCAATGATTCAGTACCTATCTCCTTCCCATACAGTTTTTCTGCTTAGGTTGGGCCTATGACCCAACTCCGTTCCCAAATCATGACAGAACTCTGCCTACGTTGCAGCCTCTCTAGGAAATATAACTGTGACAGAACTGGATGTTAGAACTGGAAGATTTTACCATTTGAATTCGTTCACGACAAATTTGTTATAACGAAGATACTCAAACATAGTAAAATTTGGAAACATCTATAGACAAGGCCGCTGTTAATATTGTGGCTCTAGGAAGATTCTAAGTGGGTTAATTCAGTGGGTTAATTCAGTGGGTTTTCCCCAATGCATCACCCTAACTGGACCTTGCTTAAAACATGTATTCAAAATTGGTTGTTTCAAATATGATGACTTTACCCGCATCCCGGAAGATCTTACCAAAATCTGTTCCAAGTTTTGACTGTGAAATGTGGAAAACAATTAAATGCTCACTCTCTTTAACACAAAGAATAAATTGTGAAAACTATATAAAAATGAAAATAAAACCTCATTTTTGCTATTCGCAAGACGACTCCAAAACGTTGGTCTTGTAGAACGGGTTGAGTTGATCCTGTGAAAACCCAGTCAGGGGAAAAATTTTATTTCTAGCCAGGACATTTAACCCGTTCAGCTTGGAACTGCATGTCCTGCAACCATTTATTGCGCCTTGGTGATTTCCCAAAAACCGTAATGTTGAAGGATTCGGCTAATTTTCGTCGTTGTTATTGGTCTTTCGTTAATTTTGTTCTAACTAGTAAACTGTGGTAAGTTCACGCCCAGGTGAATGGGACTTGGAATCAGGCCAAGGTGCCTCCAAGAAAACGAGGGTCGATTAGGTTCGACCACCTGTAAATCCCGGTCAGGTTGGCCATCCCTATCCCTCCGCCAAAGCGCCACCCTCTTCCATCGATCACAGGTGAGCGCGTCGCTCGGTAAACTGGATAGAACGAACAGCCTGCCGAATTGCCTCATCTAAAATCCTATTTTTGATGTTGGAGGTGCATGGGCCCTCACAGAACGAGGAAACAAATTTATTAATTTTAATACTTCAATTATTTTTCCCCAGAACGCTCGAGAGCCGGGTTCCGATTGACTCCCGTCATGACCGTCGTGGTCGGCGTCGTCAGCTCTTTGTTTCTTGTCGCCTGCCTCGTCGCCGCCGTCCTCAGGTTGCAATGCTCTAGGGACGACGATCCTCGACGAGCGAAGCCAGAAGTGCCGCCAACGAAGCCACCTGGCTCGAGCCCCAAGGGCGACCTCCCTCCGGAGTCAGACAACCCGGACATCATCCCCCAGCCCAACTCGGGTAAGCCTCCAGTGTTCAAAACCAATGTACGAGAAGTTGTAGTAACGAGATCTGACAATTTGGAATACATAGAAGCTCGGAGTTAAGTTGTCTTTGTACAAAGCAACTTCGTCAGACAACCAAGCGGAATCTGAATGTGCCAATTCCGGCTTTTGACCCGCACTCTGCCATAACATGTTATACGTACTCAATATTTATTAAGTTAAACGTAACCCTGCAGAAAAGTGGGTGGGTGAATCAGTAAACGGAATTATTACGAAGAAAACGTAGTTGTTTGAGAACTAACTAATCTATATCGCATCTATTCATACGCCCAATAATTCATATTCAACAAAGAATTGGCAGAATAGACCATCATCGTAGTCAACAGAACCGTACTTGATTTTCATCTTTTTTATTTTTTCGCCGTTGCCTTTTAGGTACCAAGATCAAGTGTTAGATAGCTGTTGCACGAGTATGAAAATGGTTCGATATTGAGTCGTAATGAATTAATGAACCGATGCCGACACACTGTGGATATGTGTGGGCCCTCCAAACGGCAAACGATTTTTCAAAGTGAAAAGCTTTTTAATTTTATTGTAAAGTTACACGGATTGGAAGCGTTCGGAAGCGAGCACCACTCTGCTAAATATAAGTCGACCCATGCCAGAGAATCACAGTAAAAGTTTTGTTTCTTTGTTCATCAGAATTTTTTCGATTTTTTTCCGAAATCTCAAGAAACCTCCAGGACCTGAACTTTAGCCCATGACCGAGTCCAAGCCCAAGTCGCCCTGAACGTGAAAGTGTGAAAGTTGATACACTGCTACTTTAAAATTAATTGGTCTAAAAAACAATTGGTCAACTTGCTTCCTAGTTAGGTGAGAACAAACTTTTAGGCTCCCACAGTTACGCTTTCTCGGACGAACAAAGACACCTAGAATGATAACCCACTTTGGCGTTTTCAATTGAACTTGAAGGCTGATGGAATAAAAATATCCACGGATTTTAGCTGCTCGATTACCGCTTAAGGTCAAGCATTTACATATTCGCCGAAGGAGAGCTCGGCAGTATCAAGGTTTCCTTCTGATGAGCATAGGTAAATATCAATTCAATTTCGCGGAAGAGTATTTCCAACCGGAGATTTGATTTTCGGGGAGGGCGATATGACCGTTCGGGAAGAAGCTCATTAGAAGTGACCTAAACCAACAAACTGCTGCCCACGACCCCCCAGCAGATCTTGACTCTTTTTCCTGATAAAGTCTGGGAGGAAAAAGGGAAAAGGTTTGACGCTAATATTGAGAGAAACTGTTGAAGGAAAAGGTTTTCATGTGGACTAGAACAAACAAAAGCCCTCTGCCCTCAGCTATATGAGGAGACCTCTTCGGTGAGCGCACGACCACATACAAACAGGAAAGGTTTCCCTGGGCTTTACCCTTTCCCTTCGTCACCCCTCTCAACGTCATTTCCTACCCACTCAATAACAAGGGAAAAAGGCTATGAGGAGAGGCTACGGCGGAGGGGAGGGGTGATGGGCCGTGGGGTTGTGAGTATAGCGACACCGAACGGTTTTCCAGACTCTCGAAAAAGCTTCCTACTCTGTCTCGTATCTCCTCAATGTCTTCCAGTTCAAACAGAAACTCGAAAAACGGGACGCTGCAGGACAAATTAAACACTTCGGGTCTCTTGGGTTCGAGATTTCAAATGAACGTCTCTGTCCGTCTACTGACGCTAACACTGAGCAACTTCAAGGGAACCACTGTACTTCCCAAAGACGCGACTCTGAGCTGAACGAAAGCCCGAGACTGCTTCAATCGCACTTCCAGTTATGTAGGTTTGTAGATGGCAGCAGGACCTGCTCAAACGAGAATATACACCATTGCTACCTTTGGTGACACACGTCACTATGATCTCCACTGGCTGTCGAAAATTCTCCATCCCTAATCTTCTTTGATGAGTATATTAAAAGCACAAAAGCCGTTACAATTATACTGTCAAGACTTCGAATTACGAAGCATTTCTTAACTACAGCCAGTGGAAGACGTTAGCGTAGAAAATAAGCGAGTGGGTATAAATATTTAAGCGAGATAAAAATGGCTCGGAGATGCGAACTTGTACACGCAAGCATTTCTGTTTTGTACAATCATTTTTTTAGTCGATACTTCCTCGCACATCAAATATTATTTTGTTTCTTGGAAAAAATATATAAATATGTCGTGTTCCGAAAATCCCCGGTTGGTGAAGATTCATCAATTTCACCCTCTTCTAAGCCAGGATTGTCTATGGTGGGCGAAAGAATAGCCAATGGGTTGGTCACTTTAAATGTGTACATTTTACTGATAGCTCCCAACACGTTGATAGAGTTAAAGATAATCCGTTTATTAATTTGTCGTTCACTTCACCACCTATCGCCACTCCCCCTAAGAATGAAAGATTGCGAATAATGCTCAACGAGATCCGACTGTCATCACGTTGGGAACAAGACTGATTAACTCCTTGTCGTAGGTGCTCAAGACCGACACTTTGACAGAGGGCGCTGGTGTTGAATATGCTTTAGGGTTAGAGTGAGCATCCAAAGAAGACACGAAGGTGTTTGCCATTGATGGTATAAATGATGAATTAAAAGGTATAAATGATGAATTAAAAGGTAATAATGTGGACCACTGGGACTGGGGGCGACATATTCATATATAAATAATACTATATAAAAAATGAATAATGGTTGTCGAATAAATCCCTCACCCGAATATTTTCCCTATGCGACTAATTCCCAATAACTTTTTTTTTTTTAATTGAATCCCCCTTTCCTTGAATATTTAAACGGACTTCAGTTATGATGTAATGAAAACTTAAAACGCCCAAAACATTTGAGCCGAATCGGAGAGGATGACCTTTTGCATGAAAACATAGGTTGATTATTCAAGGAATAACCAACCAAAACGGATCTGCTACCTTCTTTTCTGCAGTGAATCAGCTCGACTCCATGAAATCAGGCTTTTTCATACGCAATGTTTCAGAGGAATCAATATGTTTTACAGCACCATGGCTCTTTTTCTTCGACAAATTCCTTCTCTGTGCTTCCTCACCCACCATTCCCATTAGAAGCCAACACCTTCAGGTTGACAGGTGACTGGTTAGAGGACAAACAGACGCGTCCAGGAAATTTGATTACGCTGCGGGCCGGTCTGTCACACAAAGTGTTCCCCGACGTGACACAATCAATCTGTCCATGTTCCAGTAGTTGATCACTGTCGACTGTCGTTACCAGGAACATGTATATTTATGTGCTTATATTGCATTCTTGTGTTTGCAAAAAGCGTTGAGCTTTTTAAATAGGTTATCCAGATTTTTCTCTCGCTTCTAGTTGCCATCCTACTCCACCGGTGTCTCGAGAGGCATCGTGAGTCGATATAAGCCAAATTGACTGAGGTATAGGTAAACAACGTTTGACGGGTTCTTCCTTGTTAAAAAAAAAAAAAAAAAAAAAAAAAAAAAAAAAAATCCCTTTCCGGGCACCTGCCGTCGCTTTCGGGAAAACCTCCATCTTCCTCCTCATATCGTTGCCCGTGTGTATATCCTAAGACCAATATATCCACGGTGTCAAAAAACGTCGTATGTGTGATGATATGACGAAAACATGGAAACACCATTCCATTATAGAAGAGATTCATGCCTGCAAAAAATATATCACGTTCGCCTCGGGACTAGTTGGAAGTCACGATAAGGAAAAACTTTCAAATGCACAGTCACGGATTACTGCCAACCCCCATTTCGGGGAATTTTTTTATAATCGAGGATGGTTTTCTAAAGCGTTGAACAATTTCTCCAAGTTCATAAAACCCCTCCTAGACTACTCTTGTTGAAGAGCTTTTTTTTATAGGCTCATTCTGTTTCCTTTTTGATTGATGTGAGGTTTTATGTTGGGTATACAACTATATGATGTTCCAATAGAGGTTCACTAGATGGCAGTGAAGTCGTAAAATATTTTATACGATGAAAACTATCGCTGGGAAAAATACGGACTGAAGACGATTTTTTTCCTAGGCCTTTATTTGTATTTATTGTAAATTCTGCGTCACCGGTAAACTTCAATTTCATCATATTATCTGGAGACAAACCATTTTGTGTAAAGCGTCGAATCATCTTGAAAGGGCTGACGAAAATAGCCCGACTATAAAGCTCAACAGGGGAACAATGAATGGCATACAACGGGCGAAAACTACCCCATGCGCCACTTGGCGCGCCCTACCTTGTTCAGATCACCCACCGGAATGGCCATAACTTCCCCAATTTACTCGCAGAGAGGCAATTAAGATTAAATTAACGTAGCAAGATTGCTTGAAGAAATTCAGAACCATCAGCAGTGAGACAAATACTCCCCATATACTCCCTCTGGATTTAATATTTCCTCTGGTGACCTATATTCACTCGAAGAAGCCACTTTGAGGTAGTTTTGAAGATAGGAACTTTCTGTTCTAAAAGCCGTTACAATATTCTGTTGTGGCCGTCTGATCTGCCTCGAAGGGGAAAACCTTTCAACGTCTTCAGCTCGTTTGTCGCCGCGGGGAAAAGAGGGATGTAAAAGAGAAAGAAAAACTTCCCTATGAGCCTTCAGAGACGAACGAAAAAATAACCGAAAAAATCCGATCGACTTCCATCCTTTCGTTGAGAACATAAACAGAAACCCTTTTCGGTTAGGCACTATACGGCGCCCTACCAACTAGAGCTATAGAAAACGTATAAAAGCTTTTTTGAAGGGAGGAAGACGTCCCATTTCCTTATGGAGCATTCAATACAGACCCCGGCGGTTGGGAAAGTTTCTCGAGATGAAAGTTTTAGATAGGTGGTAACTACTTGGTAGAAAAATGTTCGAAAAAGGTGAAAGGGCTTTCATTTTGCAAGGAGTCGAAAGGACGATTTGTACTTTATGGGGTGGTCTAGCGACTCTCCACACGATTTAAAGCATTCGAGTTCTAAACAGAGCCACAAAATAGGTAGTGAAAACGGTGGCAATGGAAATTCAGAAATTTCTTAATCCTATATATTGATTATCTTGCTGTTAGAGCGCTGCTAAAAACAGGACGTCAGCAATATAAGAGAAATACGAATGCAGCAGATTACCGCACAGGGGGAGAAGATTGGTGTCCGTCATCCAGCCATAAGACCCAGAAACTAGGTGTCAAAACTTAGTCGAATAAACATGGAATTTGGCTATCGTAATCCGTGATTTTTCCCAGTTACCCAAGTAGAATTTATGTTTGTGTAGCTAAGCTAAAGCTGTATGAGCCAATCTACTCAAAGTCCCCCTAATGAAAAAAATGAAGCGTCCAAACTTTAGAGGAAAATGATCGAGAACGATCCCACACGCCTAAATCGCCAAAAAATATCGAGAACTTATTTTTCGAAATACACATTTTGACCCCCTCCCCCTCATATCCTGCCATATTAAATTTCAAATTTAATATGATCGGTCTGAAAAGTTTCGAGGACCAACTAGGGCCAAACAGGTCTCTGACCATAATTTCAGATTTTTGGAAAAATGTTCACTACCAATAACGGCGTGGATGGCGGACGGACGTTTGCTTATTTTAATCTGGACACCTTGAAACGCCTGAAAAAATGTTGGGGCAAATTGGAGAGGTCGACTTTCCACACGAAAACATACGTTGATTATTAGTATTGGAATAACCAATCAAAACCCAAGGCCAAAATTGTTCTTTGCTCACCCATAAGTATACTCCACTAGGGTGAATCACAGTAAAAAGAGAAGAATGACACTGGACAGTCTTCCTCGAATGTAACCCTGAAATCAAGATTAAAAGTAAAAACATGACATTGGAAAATATGAAATCTTGCACCCGAGAAGATTGTCGAAAAAATACAATCTCCCAAAAATTATTGGTTGGTATTCTTGTGATGGCAGAACTTTGTCGAGTGAGAGGAGGGTGGGAGTAGGACAGTTGGACAAGTAGGACAGATCATACTGCACTTTCACCAACCCGAAAGAATCACTGATGTCATAAGTATTGGCTTACGGAAACTCGACTAAAATACAGTGCAAATTTGGTACATACAACAGATTTCTATAGGTCTGTCTCATTTCGTCAGTTGCAGATGAGGAAGAGCATGACTTCATGAGGAAGCGACAGTTGGTCTCGACGATCGAAACTCGCACGTCACCAACCCGTTCTCTCCTCCAGCCGGGCCCTTACCCTGGTTACTGCACGCTGAGGAACGGAGGGATGCCCCTCCAAGATCTGAGCAACATTCCGCCCAAGCCGCAAGTAAGTGTCCTTTGAACTGGGCTCAGGGAGCGCACAACTGACACGGCCTTTGTGAACGGATCAGGTGATGTTCTATTAATTGGCGACGTGGCGTCAGCTTCCACCTGGCTGCTGAAGGGGAGCTGTCTGCCAGAGAGAGGTACGCCGAGGACTACAATAACAACCTCTCTGCTTCTGGGTTTTCGCGAAAAAATATAAATAAATAAAAAATACTCCTAGCCCAACAAAACTTATTTGTATTAAAAACAATCATCTTTTCTCAGGACTAACTCGTCATTGTCTCGTGGAATTCCATATCAAAGCTCCCAGTCATTATTTAATAATATTAATGTCACGAGTGTACGTTCCACGAATCAATAAAGCTATGAATGGACCCCAAGGGGGGCACTTGAGTTGGCATCATGTTTACTTTCGACCATCAACGACCGGCAATATTGAATTGGTACAAACGACGATCCGGAAAAAAGTGCCCTCTCCCTTAAACTCTCTTGGGGACCGAGAGGAAATAGAATATATTAGGAAAAAGGAAAGAGAGAAAATGAAATATTATTCATGCGAGCTGTCGAAGAAAATGTATATCAGTGTTTCTATAGGTATGTAGGAGTAACGGAGGAAGTCCGTGATTTACGACCACTGGCTTTCGACCCCCCCTCCTATAACCCCCCGAATGGCGAAGAAAAAGTGAAGAGAAAGAGCAAACCGTGAAAAATCACTTGTAAAAAGAGAACAGACGGGAACTGTATGTATAAAAAAGAAAAGAGGAGGATGAGAACGTTACGGCGTTAAAGGGTTATATTATCTGACCGTATGGCGCAGTTTCGATACTTTCACCATGAAGGGATATAAGGTGGAGAAAAGGGAAGGGGGGGGGGGCTTCCATATGCCAATATTCTTTTCCATTGATTCTTCGGAGTTTTTTCGGCACCCTTATGGAACTCAGCGTAGGGATTTCCCTTTCACGGCTCAGCTTGTGAATACAGGGTGGAGGGGAGGGATCAGAGATGAGCGTTTAGATGAATTGATGGTGCTAGAGGGACCGATTCAGCGGGTACCCAATTTCTGGTTTTGCAGCCTAGAAACAAATATCTGGCATGCTTCGAGATCCAACTGGGTTTGTTTAAACATTGAATCAATAGCAGGAATCAAAATTAATAAAAACCTGAAAAAAAGGTACAAGTTTTCTTCTTGATTACGTAAGGCTATGATTCTGATATTGTTATAATAGCAGTGTATTTGTAGCTACCAAAAACGCTTCGGATTTGTGTGCAGATTAAATACCCGAAATATCCGTCCGCCACCCAAAAAGTACTTTCGAAATGTTTCGAATAGTCTGAAATTTGGCACAGTCCATTCGCGCGTGTGAAGATAATTATTACTAAGACGGCTTGATGAGATTCTTGAGGACGTACCTACTAGGCTAAGAAAAGTATTTCAAAACTTTATGATGATTATTTTATTTTTCCCCAATTATGTACTAACTCTGCTGACCTAGAAGACCCGTTTTCTCACATGAGCGAGCCCACTCAGAATAGTAGATTGAATAGTGATTTGATTTGTAGCTTTAATTCTATCACCCTAATCTTTATATTTTGAAAGATTATAATCTTAGAAATAATTATTTCTAAGAAATCAGCTACTTTAGTTCCTGAATATTGGTTTGAGTCCCGAGGTGGTAAAAAAGAACTGGAAGAGCGTCTGAAATAACCTCTGACTGGGAAAGTAACAGTCTTCTCTTCCCCAGGGGAGGCTCGAGAATGGCTTGAGAAGGAAAAAAACCACTTCTTATTAGTTTAATTCAGAAATACTTTGGTGAATTCTTCCTGTGTAAAACTTTATCTCTCATGAATGGAGAACATCATAGCGATTTGATTAGGGCAATTATTATTTCCAACATGGGTCGGTTCATAGAAATGTTTTATTTGGAAACTTTTCTCGCTCACCCTCTCCCTCCGGACGATGTGAAATTCTCGAAACTTAATTTTACCCGGGAAGGGGGTTCGAAGGAGGAGAACGTTATGAAAGGTTGTTTTGAGAACAAAGTTTGGGAAAAGGCGGCCGCGAAAAGCAGCGGTGGGGGAGAAAGTCGAGCCAACTCGCAACTTTTTAACGGAAAACGAAGAATGGGATATCTGCACAACGGGAGAGTTTCCATATCGATCATGTGGCTTTTTCATCCCTTCGGATCGTTCGCGGTGAAAGATGAACGGGAATAACGATTTCGTTCGTAATTAATGCCTACGAGGAAACATTGCCCCGTGGAAAAAGCCCCGTGGCTGGCAGAAATAGTTTGAAGGACGCATTTTTCAAAAATATAACCTGGAGCTTCTCAAAAAGTTATCTTTTCACTTTATTATCAAGGCTTGCTTCCATGACCTTCTATTGTGCCCCAAGAGATTTGAGGTACGCTTGTTATTAAACGCCTCAACCATTTTAAACACATACAAAACAACATACAACTATTGTTTGGGAGTAAATAAAATCTTTCTTATCAAATACGGTTTCAGTTTACCAATTCATTCCAAATTTCACAAACGTACTTGCAATCGCCGACAGAATGTACTCGATCCGTTCACAAGAACAAGAAAACGTGTATGTTTCGGACCTTTACGCAAACTGACAAATTTAAAACAAAAAATGTGCCCAGGAAAAAGTAAAGAACTGCTGCAAATTATTTCACGATGATTTATTATTTCTTGGAGCATGGGGAAAACAGTGAGTGTGGAGTGTCGCGGACTCATTCCAATCGTATAAGCGTCCAACATTTATGCTTAGTGGAAAATATCCCACTCGTCTTGGCACCCAAAAATCTCGAAACCCCACATTCGAAATATATGGCTAGGTACGTCTACAGGTTGAAGCTGAATAATATAAGCGTGGGGTGCCAGGTCGTCAAATTGAAAAATTGCGTTGGAACTTCAAGATAAGTTTCGTCGTATGAGGTACCCAACTTGACAACAAGCTCCCGCCCTCATGAAGCTGTCAATTGAGTGTGAGACCCTTTTACTGTATTCGTTTAGTAATAATATTCATAGGTTCACCCTCAGTTTTGTTCCAATTACTTTTTTAGTAACGTTTTGTTAAATATTATGTTTTTATTGTTAGTTTTTTTTCACACTGAAGAAATTGATGCTGTTTTTGAATATTCGGGATTACTTCCTTCAAAACACCGTTAGTGAGGGGATGAAAATATATTATTTAATGCATAATTGAATGAATATTCATTTGGTTGACTGCAGTAAGTCGAATGCTCTTTTGCCACCAGGTGGACGTCGGGATGTACACGGGCGGCTGCACCCTCCCCCGGCATTGGGGTGGCGTCCCCCCTCGTCCACCGTACCAGGGACCCCGGGGCGTCCCCGTCCTTCCGCCGGAGCCCGCCGCCCACTCGGACTCCAACCCTCAAACGCCCCTAATGACCAACAAACGGGAAAGTCAAGTCTGACTAATGACCAAGCTGTAAGCGGATTTCGGTCGACCCACCAGTCGCTCCTCGGTCGAGACGTTTACAGGCTTTCAGTGATCGCGAAAATGGACGCAAATACGAACTCTTACCATGTGTCAAATTGTATCGCTTCTTTTTAACGATTCCGTTAAAAAAGAAAATATCGAACAATAACGAACTTTAGAGAGGATGGACTCCGAAATGCTGTGTGATTTTTTTACATTCGTTACAATTCCTAAACTTTGCACTCTCAATCATTTCGACGTTAGAACGTGCAATTTACGCTGCTCAATTCAATATTTGGAATAGATCAAAAACTGTACTTTGTGCCAATTCTCATGCGTTGCTCAGAACGTCGACTATTTAACTAGAACATACTTCATAACACGTTTGTCCGCCTTGAGCAGCGTAAAAATCAACCGCACCAAGTTATACAGTGCATTACGTGTACGGAAGGTTTTCGAACAAATCAAAAATACAGGGTTATCATTTAGGCTATGCCTCGCGGCGTGGATGTGCTCGGAGATATCATTTCATGTATGTTAAATCGTCCAAACAAATAAGTTCAAGCTATCAATATCCTGCTAGCACAGTATAATACATAGAATGAGCGAAATTTGTTGACACTCAGAAGGAAACGAAAATAGTTTTCAATCTCTTTGGTGCACAATTGCACAATTCCATCTAGAAGTGAGAATAACATGCGAAACGCATTGCATTCTCGTCTCAACTTGGTATACCGCGCAAATATGTAAACATTTGTGGTATTTTCTGCTCCGATCTTTTCATTTTTGGTTTTTACCTATTGGGAAACTATTCAGTGAGCTTGGAAACATTTTCGGAGACGCTCTGGAGAAGTTATTTTTGACAAACGTCCTGGTTTTTATTTGAAAAATTTCCTTCCGTTGAATTCTACTTTGTTTATTACTTCAACGTTCAACAGCCATACAAATGCTCTTCCAAATTCTAGTGCGGAATTCATTCCACGTCAGATTACCGATTAACGAAGACGAGGAACCGGAAAACTTTTACACAGTAAAAGTCCTGGGTTTCTTTGTTGCCAAATGAATTAAAGGGAGTGACTACTCTGGGACACATTATCGAATCGTGGGAATTGGTGGATCAGGTGGTAAGTGTATGAACCACATGCTCATCTCCACAAAAATTACTTACGCCCTTAATCCCATACCCGGCGATCATCTCGGAAATAATTTTTCAAGTTTACTCCACGCCGCACATTCAACTTCATGTAGTTCATTCGCATGAACCGCGAATACGCTCCTTTACACGAATCAAATGTTTTAAAACTTAGGAATATAAAACGTTAATAAATAATATTCAACTCGATGTGTAAATATTTTATAAACAAAAACTGTTAATTTTATAGACGTTATATATTTTTATGAAGCAAATTTTATTAAGATTTATATACTACAACATGATTTTCACGAAAGTTTGTGTTTTTTGTTCTTTTTCTTGGCGATGAATATGACATCTCGTTGGCTTTTAGATTGGAAGAACTCTGAATTTGTAGGCGATTTCATATTTTATATGTTCAGGCCTAAACGGTGTGATGTAAATAGTGTATATATTATAAATACGGTTATCGCTTTGTGAGAAAAGAGAAGAAAATACGAGCAGTTGAGCGAGATTCAGTGTTGTAAATACAAAGTGTCCTTTTACCGTGAAGAAAATGTTGATCGTTTTATCTTTTATCTTTAGCTCATTTGTTCCATGTACATTGTATTCGTTTAATTTAATTTTTCCAGTTTGAACATTCATCGCTCTTTTAGGCTCTTCCACCCTTGTCTCATCATGGATCCCGAGTTCCCGTGGTCCATTCAATTAGCTTGACTGAAATAACTGATTTATGTGATTAGCGAGTCACACTCCATTAGGGGTTCAAGGTTCTCAAGTAATTAAGGATCACCAAACATGGCTCACCATGTTATTTTGGTCCCGATATTCTTTCCGGAAATCCATTAGAGCCTCTTGGACAAATCGTTCAGTGGGGATTTCACAAAACGATACAATACTTGAAAAGCAAACACACGGAACACAAAACACATAGAACACTAGAAAAATAAGCTTGCCAGGCCAGAAAATCTGAAACTAGTCAAAAACACAGCTAAAAACTAATTTTCCTTTCTAAAACAACAGAATAATTGGCTTCTAAGCTCTTAAACATCACGAGGATATGATGAAATTCGAATGAATGTTGAAAACACAGGGAGGGAGACATTCAGAGAGTCCCTATTTTTTTTAATTCCTAATTTGTAAAACGGAACAAAAAGATATTTTCTTAGGTACCTATCATCCACGTATTTATAGCAACATAAGGGCATCTTCGAGTCATGGAATAAAGCCTTTCATCAATTTAATTTCCAACGAGTGAATGGAAAGGACTTCTACTTGAATGAAATTGTCATTTTCCCCACCGACTGCTCAAAGTAAGGTTGACTCCACGGAAGAAAAGTTTCCACGGGTTGACTCCTAGCTTTGAAAGAATAAAAGATCCAAATCCTACGTGACGACGAGACGTTCATCCTCCAAAATTGTGTATATAGATCGATATTGTTTGTTACGCCCTTACATTCGTGCATGGTAACTACCTAATGTTTAGCGACTTTTCTTGTAAATATTTCGACGCTCTATGCCAAAAAAAAATCTATACCGCAAAAAAGTTCTTTGTATAAAAAATTTAATAACATGTAACATTTACTATTTTTGTCTTTTAAAAACATTATGTAATTAAGAAAATGTGTGAAAAGTGTGTTGCATTTTTTTAATGTATATTGTAAAAATTATTCAGGTGTAACAATAAAAATGTCGAACAATTTCGAATCGTTCAAGTTGGCGATTTTCATTCCACACTACTTGACAGGTGGAGGGGCAGAACGTACTATCCTCAAGCATTCCAGGTGGAGAAGGTTATTGTCGTTATAAATGTCATCACAATACTGGTCCCCGAGCTACGTCTGTCAATACCGGCAATGCGCTTGACAGACTGGGTCAATCCTGATGGAGGACACACCATCTGACGATGATTCTCTCTATTGATTAGTAGAAGCAAATTCCCGAGAATCTGAGTTTTGCTTTTTTAAGAAGTCGAAATTAAAAACTATGTTATTTTGGTAGTGAGCTAATCAGTTTCTGATTGCTGTCATTCAACTGAGTACATACTTTATCAATAAAATAATAAGGAACAAGAGAAATAGCCACCCCTGTATTTTAGTACTGGAGAATTGTCTGCAGCCAACCCCAACTGACAACTCCTCCACATACATCTACAAAAGGGGAGTCTTCTAACCACCTTAGCTCGTGTTGATGGGCGCAGGGCGGCATTTTGACCAACTTCAAATAATATAAAATTTTCAGCATAGAGCATGTCACCCGAATAGAGCCGAAAACTGCCTGCCCGAGTTTCAGATTTTTAAATTGTGCTACTACCAAAATCGGCGTGGACGGCGGACGGACATTTGCTCATTTTGATCTAGATACCTTGAAACGCCCAGAAAGAAATGTTGAGCTGAATCGGAATGATTGACTTTTTGCATGAAAACAGGTTGATCATTCAAGGAATAACATCCAAAACCATGATGCGGAAAATGTTCACCGGCATTGAGAGCTCCTCCAATAGTATTAATGGATTTTTCAAATACCAGGTATCTAAAAAATGGTCACATAGTGAAAGCCGTTGCGGTGGCTACTATAAACAAGGCAATCACTTACGAGACAGTTGGTCATTCATGCACAAACGAGTCGATATGAGAGGAGTGCATGGACTCAAATGTTTGACAGTTTTGATCGTCTACATTCACCTGGGACGAGCTTTCAAGTAAGAAAAGATTCCTTCATTTTCACGTAGCATTTCTTCTCATCACAACACAACTACACATCTTCATCATTGCGGGAGTTGCAAATACCTTCCGCATGTAACTTCTGGTCTTTCAGGGATGGCCAGTTATTGATGGCTTACCGAGTGACCAACTACGAGTCGATATTTTCATTCGGCTACAACGAAGAATGGGTGCCAGAATTCATCGATGGGTCAACAGTGACGTTCAGGCTCGTTGGGCTGCTGGCCAATGTCACGAAAATCGCTCTGACAGAAAGTTCGGCCGAGTGTACTGCTCTTGAGCCAACGACCATTTCAGAAGTAAGAAGAAGAGCGTCTGTTCTGAAACCATTTCATATTCAATAGTGAACATAACGGTAATACAAGAGTTTGACTTGTTTTGGTTGGCAGGCAAGAGCGACTCCGAACTTTTCCCTCATTTTATTTGAATTACTCGAGTGCATCATTACTACAAAATAGACCCTCTTACAGATACATCGGCAGTCGGACAATGAAGTAACTGCAATCGTAGGTATGCCCCTGATTATATTGGAGAAAAAGTCTCTTTATTTCTGTTTCAACGTGAGTGGCCAAACCTGGTTGCACCAAGGGACAGACAACTGGGCAAAAGTTATTGTCGTTAAGCGAATCCTCAGCGTCCCTCTTATCATCGTTCTCATCATCGTCTTCGTTTGTGTATCTGGTAGGTGGAATAAGATTGTTTGCTGAGAGTACAGAGTGGCTTTGAATTGAAATTAATCAAGAGTGAATTGATTTTTTAGTACTGACACAGCATTATATTTAAATATTTCTCACCCCGTGAGCAGAAAAACGAAATGCTTTTGACACTTATTACATGGTACATACATATCGGGGTGAGAATTCAGTCGATTCCAAAAACAAGATATGGTCAATCTGGGTTGGTCTGCCACCTGTACCAGACTGGGGGGGGGGGGGCCTCCTAATTTGGCTACACAGGACTACTGAAGCCGAATTCGGCAAAACGGTGATTTATCAGTTATGTACCAACCTGACGTAACGTATATACAAATTATTTACGGGTAGTTAATAATAACTTGGGATAAAACTGAGATCAACACGAAACTTGGAGGTCATTATCAAGATTAGTTTTTTGAGAAAAATGTAATAATAGATAGGTAATTAGGATACCTTGAAATGTACTAAGTACTAGTGTAAGTATTAGTGTAATGTTTTTCAGCATATTCCGATAGTACTCGGCAATATTTTAAAAAATCTGCAAATTCTTACACACGGGTTGGTTATTCCTCGAATGGGGGAAACAGTGGGTGTGGCGGGTCTCAGACCCATTCCAATCGATTCTGGGTCCAAAATTTAGTGGAATATGATACCCCACACGCCCAGGTACCAGAAATCCTGACACATACCAAATGGGTGGATACATACCCATTTTGACCCATAACTTCTTCCGGTGGGTGCCAATCGTTCTGGGACACACATCATTGAATTCAGCGTCCAAAATTTAGTGGAAAATGATACCCCCACGCCTAGGTAGCAGAAATCCCGAAAACACATAATCAAATTGGGTAATAAATACCCAATTTGACCCATTACTTCTTCCAGTGGGTGCCAATTGTTCTGGGGCCCATTTTATTGGATTCAGCGTCCAAAATTTAGTGGAAAATGACACCCCACTTGCCTAAATCACCCAAAATCTCGAAAATCCATTTTTCAAAAAACACATTTTGACCCCTACAATCAAGTTACTGCGTTGTGAAGTCTGAGAAAGAGGAATACGGAGTCAATTTGTTTTGTGTGGGATACAGCGCGAGCAAAATGTATAGGAACTACCCATAAGTAGATTTTAATGACATTGGAGTAACGTCACAGAATTTAGATTGGGGTCAAACAAATCTCTCACCTCCTTTTTCAAGCACTCGCTGAAATTTTTGAGGTTTCCACGAGCTTGGAAGAATTCTCGATAGACCCCGATCCCAATCCTGTAAAATATCCTCTCACGCAGAGGTCTTACAGGTCTTCTTAACGGTTTAGTCGTCGGGTTGATGTCTCTAGACTTGACCGAATTGAAGGTGATAGCGAACGCTGGCGGCACCAAAGAGAAAAAGTACGGCCAAGCGATTCTGTCAGTGAGGAAAAGGGGCAACTTCCTTCTCATCAGCCTCGTTCTCGGCGCCACCGTTCTCAATTCAACTGTGACAGTTCTGGTGGATCTCTTTGTCAGCGAATGGATGACCGTCGTCATTGTCACAGTAACTTTCGTCTTGTTTTGCGAAATCATTCCCAACTCGATCGTATCTAGGTCAGTATCAAGAATTATCAACAGAAATTATTAAATGAAAAATACTCAGCACAAATGTTCGAATTGCTACAAACAAAGGTAACATTGTGAAAGAGCGCCACAAAATCGATTTAAAAAATCCATTTGTACTTTAAAGGTCAAACTTACGATGAAAGTGTGATTGAAACGCTTTATTTTTGTTGTGCCCACCTATTACGCCCGCTTTATTTGGTTTAATATCCCTCTGAAGAGGGTTTTCATTGGAAAAATATACCTACCACCGAATCCATAATACAGTATAATCAGTATTTTTTATCTGATTTCCAACAAATTTCTGGATTATTTTAGATATGTGAGACAATTATTGTGAATTTTCAAAACGGTTGCTTTATTCAACGATTCTCTAATACATTCGCACGTAAAAACTGTACCTGTACAAAACGTCTTTTTCAAACTTTCGTGCAGGTTTGCTTTGGTAATCGGCGCTAAAACTATATACCTTACTTGGACAGTGATGGTTTTCACAAGTCCCATCTCCTACCCATTAGGAAAGCTGTTGGACAAGCTGTTAGGGCAGGACATTCCCCACTTGACGAGAGACAGGTTGAAGGAACTTCTTAAAGTATGGAACACTATTGTACGAGTATCTCAGATCGATGGTACTGATGCGTCTATTTATCATATTGGCCGCCTGAAATTTTCAGATAACCGCGAATGATTCCGCCTTGAAAAAGACAGAAATTGACATGATAGCCGGTGCTCTGGAAATGAGTGCAAAAAAGGTAGAGGACATCATGACAATGCTAAGCGACATATTTTCATTGCCGCTCGAAACTCTTCTGGATTATATAACCATTCATGAAATTATCAACAGTGGTGCGTTACATTTGCAATAGGCACCTACAATTATGCAATTTCGCTGGTGGGGGAGGTGGCTTTCAGATGGGAATTAACTATATACTGTGGACAATGCGACAAAAACCTTTGCTCGTGATTCAAGGTTATTCGAGGATACCAATATACGATGGAGAGAAGAGCAACATTCTCAAAATAATGTATGTGAGAGATTTGGCGTTACTGGATCCAGAAGACAGGACTCCATTGACGCTTTTCACCAAGTTGATGTCAGACCAAGAATTAATATTCGTTGAAGAAGGAACTACGATAGATGCTCTATTCAACATATTTAAGGAAGGTATGACACTTTTCATCTTTACGAGAAATTAACTCACGAGGATTAACACTATTATCGATGGGCTACTGAGCATCAGCAGTGAGATCCGCCTCAAAAGCTCCTGGGAAGGATTCAATAGGCCAATAAATAGCTGCGATCACCCAAACAGCCCAATTCCTACCCCTTTTTGTGATTGGACACGAGATAGCCTTAAAACTACCGACTAGAGCTTCCGTTGATTGCAGCGATGCTGCTTCTACTCACCTATTTCATTCCCTCAGGGCAATTCATCTATAAATGTTTTATCAGATAAAAATATGCGATGTATAGACGATTATTATTTAACGAAAATAATGAATATTAAAGGAAAAAAATCTTTAGGGCACCACGGACACATGGGATTTGTAATCAAAAGACGGAGCATATCAGACAGCCAGAGGGTCGTCGTAGGGCTCGTAACACTGGAGGACATAATCGAAGAGATTGTTCAAGTAGAAATCGTCGACGAATACGACGTCATAAGTAATCAAGTAATCCAACTGGAATCATTTGAAACATAACCGATTCCAATCCCGTGGAATAATAGTAACGTGCTTGACAGTGGATAACCGTTCAAAAAGGAAACGTCAAAGGTACCGGATGATTTCCGACTACATGTCAGTATTTGCGGACCATTTCGAGTCCAGGAACGTCCTCATACCTCCTAATTTGAGAATTGCGGCGCTGAATTTTATGGCGGCAGGTGAGAAAACATTACAACTACGTCTACAAAAAGAAAAAAAAACCCCATCCACTCCATAGTCACTAGCTTGAATGTATCCCATGTCCATCAAATGTGGCAGTCAGATAAGTGGGGAGGGATGGATACTCCAGGCTTAATTACCAAGTATCTTCCATGCTCTTTGAACACGTCCTTTTAAAACAAAATTGACAACCGATGGGTAAATGATGGATGTATCAAACAATAATTAGTCCCCCAAAGACATGCCCCAAAACGCAGTTGTACATAGCTTCTAGGGATGACGTAGGGACCTTCTATTTCAGTTTTATAGAAAGAGATGGTTCACCACCAAGATGTAGTTTTTTCAGCAAAACTTATTCCGTCTACACTTTTAAGAGCTGCCACCATTCGGACCAGACGTCATCTCACCAAGAGTGATGCAAAGGTTGTTACGCCATGGAGTGCTGGTCCATTTACCAAAAAGGAAACCAAAAAGCGTCAACCCCCTCATATTCTCCCAGGTGAGAAACGTTTTCCCAACGGACGTAACATGTGCAGAATGATTAATGCATTATTAAGCAATATCATTTCAGAGCCAAGCTCATGAAGGGTTTGTGATGATACTCGAAGGAAGAGCACAAATCGTGATAGGTCCAGACAATCTTCGCTGCGAGACTGGACCATTCTCCTATTTTGGACTCGGCATCCTGGAAAACAATTTGGGTAGGGCAGTTTTTTAGTGACTGTAACAAACGTTCACGTGAGCCTGTGTTTTGAACCAATATTTTGTAGATGACAAACTCACTTACGGGTACACGGTGGAAGCCATCGGGGAGATTCGGTACTTAAGGATTCCACAAGAACTGTACAAAGCTGCGGTGGATGCGACCAAAGTGGAGAGAACTGGAAAAGGAAACGTCCCTCTTCCGTATAAAGTGGGTTATTCTACAAGTCAATTTGGAACCGTGGTATTTGAGCGTGGTTTTGCTGTGATATCAATCCCTGGTCACCACTGAGGAGACCAGGACTGACTTGACAGCCACAAACAACAGAAATGGTTGCTGTAATTGCTAATAAATCTGTTTGGCAAGCAGATTGAATTTCGCCCGCTATTAAATGTTGCGAGGGATGTTTTTATTTATTTATTGTAAGATTGTATATTATTAGGCTTACACATGGAGTGTCGATTCGTGTTTGCAGGGATTGTTGGCAGACGAGGTCGAACATGAATTGCGGGACAGCGCGAGGAACCGTTTAGCAAGCCAAGCTACCTCAGGGTCAACAACGCCAAGCGGTGGGATCTTCAAAAGGCTTGTACCCCAACAAGATCAGTTTAAATCAAAACGCAAAGCTGGATCAACTGCAGGGCAGGACTCTGCTCCCGCCTCTGACCAAAGTGAAGAGGCAATACCAAGGGGGGAAAGCACTTTTACTTCAAAAGTGAAACGTTCAAGAGAAATAAGCAGACCAGCAATGTTGGAGCGGTCGCCCTCTGAGGCATCCGATGGGGAAAGAAGACCCTCCTCTGGTACGGACCTGGATGACACTAAGCGGGAGGTGACCTCCAGTGGGTCAGTCATTCCAAAAGAAATCTCAACGAATAATTTCAAAAGGGCTCAGAAGATGGGAAGAGGAAAAAGTGAAGGTCGAAGATCCACTTCAAGACCTTCCACCAAGAGCGACGAGGAAAATGAGTCAAAAGTACGGAGAAGGAACTCATTAACGCAACACGAACAGAGAGCAACTAAAAACTCCAAGAACCAGGAAGATGACCAGGATGGTCGCCAATCCAACTCGAGCCTGACCGATTCCAATTAGCACAACCTGACAGCAATTCGTACGAGCAGCAACCTCGCTTAAAAGCACCATTTTAATTTTAAAAAAAATTAAATTTTATTTGTAACAATATTTTATATATGTACAAATTATTTATTGACATAGGTAACGTAAATAATCGTAAGACAAAAGTGGAACCAGGAGACGTACGGATAAAAGATAAATAGTGGCAATCGAGTGGATCACGTGATTGTGGAGAACTCGTGGAGGATAGCTTGCAGATCCAGGGAAGCGAAATCTATATTATGTTTGGTGTCATTCACTACACTCCTCACCTGGAAAGTAAGAAGGAGACGATGTAAATAATAAAATTGGGAAGAAACAGAAACAAAGACAAAATGAATAACATGAAACCTTAACCAACGAATTGATTGGAAAACTTAAATTTCGACATAGCACCTAAATATTTCAAATTTTCCCATTTAGAATTTAATCAATCATACATCGCCTTTTTGGTTGGTTATTGCTTGAATAATCAACCTGTTTTCATGCAAAAGGTCAACCTCTCCGATTCGGCCCAAATTTTTTTTCTGGGCGTTTCAAGGTGTCTAGATCAAAAAAGTCAAATGTCCGTCCGCCGTCCGCGCCGTTTTTAGTAGTAGAAAATTTTCTAAAAATCGGAAATTTTGGTCAGGGACTCGTTTTTGGCTCTAGTTGGTCCTCGAAACTTTCAACCCGATCGGACCAAATTTGGGCGGGGAAGGGGTCAAAATGTGTACTTTGAAAGATTGATTTTTGAGATTTTTGGCGATCTTATCTGGCGAGTGGGGTATCATTTTCCACTACATTTTGGACGCTGAATCCAATGAAATGGGTCCCGGAACGATTGGCGCTCTCTGGATGAGGCTATGGGCTACAACGATTGGAGTGAGTCCCCATGCTCCTGGCCCGAAGATTTTGATGTAGACACCTTGAAACGTCCAGAAAAAAATTTTGGGCCGAGTCGCAGAGATTGACATTTTGCATGAAAACATAGGTTGATTATTCAAGGAATATGAACCAAACCACAGAACCGAGTCAATACTTGTTCTCCAGTTTTCCATTAGAGTGCATTGGTTGGCAATATTCATCAGTCAAAATGTAGAAAGTTGATTAAATAAAATAAGATAAACGAAAACGAATAGAACAAAAAAGTCAAAAAGTTACAAAGAATAGCGGAGACTGAACAAAATGGAGGAAAATCGGGTGAACAGGAAGAAGAAAGAGACAACATGAATGCCCATGTGGAGTAAAGCTGAAAATATTGCCTGATGAAATGATGAGGGGGGGGGGGGGGGATACAGAGCGGGATCTGACATCAATCTGGCTCAAGTTAAACATACCATAGCAGTGAAGAAGGCGGAATATTTCGGGTTCTCAGTGTACCGCTCGTACTGGTCCAGGCTGTCTTGCAATTTGAGCGTCAAGCTGTCATAATTTTTCCTCACAACTTCCAAAATCTAGACAGAAATGTTGACATTGAACCAACTTGGATGGCGAACACTGACCAAATGAGAGCGAATGTAAAACCTATGGCGGGCCACTCGTACCAATGTCATCTCAATCAAACTTGACGGATTCTCCAATGCAACGAGCAAATAATTTTGTAAATTATTTCACTTTATCAATAGCTGAACTTACCTGGTCCTCTGACGGAGTGGATAGTCCTTGTCCGGCGAGCCATGCGTCTATTTTTGGTGTGAAATGGTTGATGATAGCTCTGAACAAACAACAAGAAACCCTTGAACCGTCACACATAAATCCGTAATAATTACTGAATTATTCTCAACTAGTTTGCGCCTTGAACATATTCTCAACAAATAAAGATCGAACTCCTACCTCACGTTGACTAGGCTATTGGTGAGTTTTAGGGCAGTACTTTTGAATTCACCTTCGATAGCAGAGTAACGAAATGCTAAAAAACAGAAGGGAAATCCCGAATAAAGCATGAGTGCATGTTGAGTTAGGATTCAAAAGTTAAGAATGGAAAAAAAAACGATTAGAGGCAAAGCTCAATTTTGCCTGTTATGGCACCTCTCACAATATCCACTATTTTATTTTTTTATTATTATTTTTTTATTTTTAGAGGTTTGTGAAGTACTTACCCATAGAATAGAGATTGTCGAAAACCTGGTGCATTCTAATGAGTTCATAGTAAAGTTCGTCGTAGTTTGCAGGCGAATGTAGGAACGTGTCACCGTACGTGATGAATAAATTGAAGATGTTTACCACCTTCCGGAAAATGAAGAACAACATTATGTAAATTGATTGGTTCGTTATCACTCACACGTTCAATAATAACTAAATTACCTGATGTGCAAGATGGAAAATATTCATCTTTTTAGCCAGATGCCCCTCATTGGTGATAATGAACTTCAAGAGGGAAATGAGACTCGTCCAAAGTTCTTTCCATTGGTAGGTGAGCCGAACTCGACATCTTTTTTGGTAGCAAAGCACACGGTGCATCACTCCAACGCAGAGAAGATACAATTCTAGAGGCAACTTTTTCATCATGTGACTCATAACAAATTCTACAAGAAGATCTGAAAAATGTTTTTAAAAAACGTCAACTACTGCAAACATTTAAATTGAATTGAATTAGGATCGTTGGTGAATGAAACTTAAGGGCTTAGTACACACCTAGAAGCGTGTTAGCCAAAGTCTGAGAGGGTTTGTCTGGCATAACCGTTCGATGCCTCATTGGAAGACGGTGTAATTGGATTTTGAAGACGAGGTTCACATCGTGCATGACGGAATTGGCGTAGTGATCTTCAGCAACGCAGGTTAACACGAGAAAGCACAATTTGACCGTGTTGAAACTGGCTTCGCACTTGGTGTCTTGCATCACAATCGAACTGTGAAAATTGCGTTTTTTGATAGAAATTCAATGGCTCATCATTCCGATATGAGTGATGAACCAAAAGCCCGGAACTTCTCGGAACGCCGTACCGCTATTCAGCATATCAAAAAGGATGAACGGAAAAACTCACCAGTACTGGAAGAACGTCCCAAGTAGGTTGATGGGTTCGGACACTACCGGCGATGCTGTAGCGGGATTCTCCGGGTCCTGAAGGGGCGTGATGATTTCCGTTGGAGTGTGAGCTAAAGTGCTAACGAAATTCCTATTGAGATGTACGGCTTCATATAGAGCCACAAGCACCCCGTTATTAGCTCTGTGAACCAGGAATCCATCCAAGAGATGATTTTGAAAAGAAGAATTTCTAGAAGAATTAGAAGAGGAAGAATTAGCTAGTTAACCAAGACTGTTCTTACCTGATTTGCTGATTTCTGATGCCAGTCTCTTCTGAGAGAAGCATATTGCTCACTATATTGGACAAGGACGAAAACCAACTGCTGCTATGCGGCTCCTTCTGTTCTTCGGAAAACGTACGACAAAACTCCGACAGCGACCAAGATATGACCTAGAATTGATGGGTTTACGGTGGCGTAAGATTGAAAAAACGATTGCACAGTGAAGCCAATGAATAGTTCTGATTAAATTACCTGTCCGTAACCGTTCAGAGCTAACTCATCGTCAAGAATAGACAATTTGACTATGTATGGATTGGCGGCTTCGGGCTTTCGATAGTTGACTAGAAGGGTCAATAGAAGAACGACATCGTGCCCATGTTCCTGTCGACTCTGAGTGTCACTAAGGAGCTTCGACGTACATGAAATAAAGTGAAAAGCATATAAGTCGAAATGCCCGCGTCTATCGCAATAAATAATACTAATAAATTTTTACCTGGATCAAAGTTTCAAATACGCTATTTAACATGACGAATTCAAGTAGAGTGTTTTGGCTAACGTTGTCGTTGCCGGTTATCATGAGAAGCAACAACTTCAGGCAAAGAGATTTCAAATTGGGGGCTCCATCGCCTGAAAATTAAAATGCGGTAAGTTCGACGATCAGAACTTCTTATCTATATTTATGGAAGGTTTCCGAATTCCAAGGAGGGGGTTAGAGGGTTTTATACTCTCAGTCGAATTAGTCGACGATGACGGTGATGGAGGGGATGAGTGCTTATTTGCTTATCTTCTAATTTTCCATCTATCCCGGATCTTAAATCGGGCAAAAAATGCTGAAACCCATATTATCGGTAGTAGCATTTTCGGTAGTTTCATTAGTAGTTCGACGCCTGCTAGTGACCAATGGGCCTCTCAAGAGATTAATTTTCCCTTTCAGTACACACAATGACGCCGGGAGAACCCCCTCACCACCAAATTTGGAGTTATCGCAGGATGTATGGACTCTGAGCCCGTAGGCCACATCACCTCGCTATCTATGACAGTAATGAGGATAATCACCGCTAAGTATGACGTTGCAATGTTCGAGGAGCAGCTTCATCCTCTGTTCAGCGGTGTCAAATCCCATAAGAATATCGATCACGTCGAACCCGCACTGTACGGACGTTTTGTAGATAGAACTAATGAGAGCACACAATGTCTGGAAAATAGAAAGAACTGTATCAAAAATCAAATTATTTTCGGTTCAATCGACAGCACAAATAAGATGATTTTGAAAATTCACTTGTAGAGCATAGACGACGCGTAGTTGATGATCATTTCCGAGCGTTTCGATACATTGAGAAAACAAAGCGTTGATGTTGTACTTTGCCACTAGCAACTGTTCACCACTGAGCCGAAGGATCTCGGATTCAAGGTGAGATACCTGGAGAGATGAATTCGTAGTTAAGTTGCAATAATGCCGCAGCGGGATCTAGCTAAGAAATGGGCTAGCTTAGCTAAAAACATGGTCATTCTGATGGGCTGCATTCATGGAACAAGATAACGTAAAAATACCTTAGGCTTCAAGAGGAACAGCTCGTCCCAAAAGTTGGCGTTTTGACTGGCGAGATCTTCTCCCTACGAAAAATGAATCATTCTAGTCACGTTGAGATAAATTATGGCAGTCAAGATCGATATTAGGTTTTCTCAATCTTCATAGTCGACGTTCTCTGGCTCAAGATAGGTGGGATTCGGGGACTACAAGATATAAGAGTGACATCTGTGCTCGATGGCGACGTTGGTCCTGTCTGGTCTACCGTAAATATACTCATAAAGTGCATTACACAAGGAGCAATCCATTCGGCAAATCTTTTTATGACAGGGCAAAAGCAATCGCTCAGTTATTAACCAATGACTGATGATGAGAGTCAAACTTTTCAAAATGCTCAAACAATTTGGCTACAAACTTTTTACTATCGCGTGGGCCGGTAGCTTGATTGGTTGCTGTTGAATCTGCTGCACCTTCTAAACGAGTGTTATAATTTTCTAATAGTATGCCTTGTTAGAATAATCCCCTCCATTATGTGCAATTCACAAGTGGGGGAAACCAGGTAGGTACCAAATAAGCACATACAAATAAAGTGAAATTATGAATCAGATGAAATCAATTCTGCACACATTTTACCTGAGTCCAGTCAGACTACCTCCTTTCTTAGTACCCACTGGCTTCAAATATCAAGTACAGATGTACCCAAACATTGAGTAAGAAAATACATACCCGGAAAAATGATTCGTAAATTTGAACAATTTTTTCTTTCAACACCCGTTTTGAGCCGCTGCCACTTCGTTTCCTTGCATTGGTCGCCATTGTCTCCTTCATCGTTATTTTCTAGCTGCGGCAAATGAATACTTTTAGTCAGCAACAACACCTAATAGCCAGAATATCTACTGGAGCACCAGATGAACTCACCCTTTCGGCTAATAAAAAAAAAAAAAAAACTAGTAATCAACCCTCAAAGACACAACTTGCTAGGTCGCATTGCCGGTAACGTCTTGCCTTTTGTATCTATTTCAACCCTTTATGTGAATCCTAACTTCTTCAGAAACTTGATTAAACCGACACAATGACAGAATCACCTGGAGAAGTGCGCTTAAGCAGTTACTAAACAGAAAATTGCTATTTATTATGGCAGATTGAGATGTGACACTGAAACCTCTCGTTAACAATAACCTGACGAGGAACGTAAACAAACACATTTCAACATAATAAAAAATTATGAAATAAAAACAGGTTTCTTCTCGCACAAGCAGAACGTCTCCTGCTCGTAAGATTTTTCAGTGAGTAATCTCATGTATTATTTTGTTAATTGTTCTTAATATTATATTATTTGATGGCTATAGAAAATGTCCCTCTAGACTGAGAAAAAAAAAACTATTATCTTCACTTCTACACGACCCAACAAAAACAGGAAGAAGAAGAAGCGCGTCAAGTGATAACAGAGTTCACAACAACTACAGAGTAACAACTACAACTACAAGTAATATTGATAACCGGCAAGCTCAATATCAGAGAATACCCAACATCAAGAAGTCGAGCTAAAATGCCAAAAATTTCTTTGGAGATTGCTTGAGATTTTTCCAATTTTGTGCGGGTATCCTTGGTTAAGTCAGCGGAACATGCCATTAGTTTGAATTTCTACAATGAAGTGGTTGAAGGTGAACTGACGAGATCAGAGCTTCTGGTAACTGCCCAGGCACCAATTCTAGCGAATATGAACATCACCGTAGAAGAAGATCTGGAGCCTGAGTGAGTAGAGAGGGTATTTATATAATACGTAACTGCATGAATTATTCAGGTTGTTCTTTTACTCACCTTTGAGATAGGTGTGATTGCGAGTAGGAAACTTGAACTGTCGCATTTCCTAGGATGCATTCATCAAATTTTGTTTCGTTGGTTACAGGTTGCTCGTGCTCCACGAGCACTGGGGTGAATTGCGGACTTCAACTAACTCTCGACCCGAGTCGGATCACATCGCATTGGCAAATATGCAAATGAAAGCCGAAGTGCCCAAGCTGAAAATGCCCATCGCTGAAGATGCATTCGACCCTAAAACATTGGTGTAAGTATTCATACGTTTTAACCCCTACAACTATTGAACAGTGCAATTGCTTAAGCTGACGCGATAGTCAAATGAATCCATATTAGAACTTACATTCGAATTTGGTGCATGATGTTTCTGCTTGAGCGGTGTCATTAGGCAAGAATCGGGTAGAGATTGAAGTTTTTGCTATGGCACGATAATTATTTCCATCATCACCATTATAAACCATGCATGTCGCCCCTGAAAAATGAGGTTATCGCCTCACTTCCTGCTTTGCGCCTGTACTCTAGCTACCTTCAATCGTCATTGACTGAATCTTTTTTTTTTTTTTTCAGGTTACCTCCAGATGATAGTTTAGCCACAGAAATTCTGAAGCACAATATAAGATTGAACAGACACGTTAAAGAGGTTGGAAAGCTACTAAAAAATCTAGAAAAGAATCCCGTAAGATCATTCCCCCATGTTCTCTGGTCAATCAGCGTTGACATCTTTAATGGCAAACGTGAGATTTTCCGTAATTTCTTTAATATTCTGTTTCTTGCAGGCTGAAATTGTAGAATGTCCATCAATTCCTGTAATGGCCAAACGAAAAAGGACGGACAGAGTTGGACAGGGGGACAACCCAGCGGAGAAACAGTAAGTTAGCGCAGGCCACGGTTTGACCTATGATGTAGAACAATTAATACGATAACGCTTTTTCGCCCCCCTTGGGCCCCCAGAGAACTTAGGAATTTTTGGCAGAAAACGTCGTAAGTTAACAATCCGGATTGGAATTTCAGTAAAGCAAAAATTTATTTTACTATCTTGCGCCTGCCTAGATTCGTTTTATTACCGTTTCAGAAGGCTGCGATACAACTTAGGACGGGTTCAAACCATGCCTGCCGTTGTTGACGACGACGTCATCCAGAAAATGCTCGAAAAATCTGTACTGATGATATTAGCTCAGATTGGCTACGATTGTAAGTTTCAACCTAAATTTTCTCTAATGAGCCCCAATAAAACTATTATATGAATATAATTATGGTTATTTACAGACGTAGACAAAACGGCTCTCCTGGTTTTTGTAGACGTCGTCAAAGACATGCTGTCCAAAATATGTTTAATGAGCCACGAGTTGAACCAGAAAGATGTCGTAGAAGGAAAATCAGCCTACAAGGTATGACTTTTCTATCCTGTTTAAAAGTCACTTTCGGTAGCTGAACCACCTGGAAACTTCACTTTTCTAAATCGGCTCATTATTTTACAGCGCTTTCTTAATTTTAAATGAAAACATTTGTTATTGATCATAAGAAATCGTTGATAAACGTTATTGATTAGGAAATACTGATAATCAAATGATACAGGGTGTCAATATTATTTACAGGACAAGCTTCAGGCCTTGATTCTACAGCTAATGCGACACTAAGTGCCTCCTATTTATCTAGAAGCTTCGTATTTGAGTTCTTAATTGCGTTGAACTTTGTTTGTGATTTCGATTTAAATTCTATCATTTTATATACCTGATATTCAGAAAGGGCGGTAAATTGTCTATCCCTCCAACTATTGGAAAACAGAGATTCTGAGCAAGTTTTTCCTGAGGAACGCGGGCAAATTATGTTATTTAAAAAAAAAAAAAAAAACAAAAAACGGTTATTATGGTTATTCCTCGGACCAGGCGCATGGGGACTCATTTCTTCAACATGGAGAAAATGGGGGAAACAGTGGGTGTGGCGGGTCCCGGACCCATTCCAATCGATTCAGGGTCCAAAATTTAGTGGAAAATGATACCCCACACGCCTAGGTTCAGAAATCTCGAGAACACACATTCGAAATGGGTAGATAGGCACCCACCTTGACCCATAAACTCATCCAGAGGGCGCCAACCATTACGGGATCCGTCCCATTGGATTCAGCGTCCAAAAGTTAGTGGAAAATCATACCCCACACGCCTAGGTACCAGAAATCTCGAAAACATATGTTCAAAATGGGTAATAGATACCCAATTTGACCCATAACTTCTTCCAGTGGGTGCCAATCGTTCTGGGACCCGTTTCATTGGATTCAGCGTCCAAGATGTAGTGGAAAATGATCCCCACTCGCCTAGATCGCCAAAAATCTCAAAATTCCATCTTTTGAAGTACACATTTTGACCCCTACCCCGCCCAAATTTGGTCCGATCGGGTTGAAAAGTTTCGAGGACCAACTAGAGCCAAAAACGAGTCCCTGACCAAAATTTCCTATTTTTAGAAAATTTTCTACTACTAAAAACGGCGGACGGACATTTGACTTTTTTGATCTAGACACCTTGAAACGCCCAGAAAAGAATGTTGAGCCTAATCGGAGAGGTTGACCTTTTTTATGAAAACATAGGTTGGTTATTCGAGGAATAACCAAGGTTATTCAAGGAATAACCAACCAAAACAATTCCAAATTCTACTTCTACTATCATAGCTTATTATTCCTCACCATTTAGGGCTAATTCATAACAATTGTGTTCAGTGCTTATAATGCTCTTTCAAACGGTGTGATAAAAATTGAAATTTTATTAGCACTTTGTTGAGTGACCAAATTGACGATCGATTGTATGCATAAAATAACTAAAAACCAAGCCTCTAACAAATAACAAAATTTTAGTTGTAGGATCGTTCCCTGAAATTGGTCCTTCAGTCAGTGCTGACACTTTGTGTAATATATGCGACGTTTTGGGGACTGAATGATGCGGTTTTATTGTAGGACGTTTTAGAAAAAGCCTTCCGAAGCGTGGGTTTCAGTGGATTGGACTGTGTGAAGGACTACTTCAAGAAAACCTTGGTGGCGAAACCGAAGCTCGCTCATCAAAAATCGAAACATCTCACGATACAGTACAATCAGAAAGTTGCCGAGCTAGCCAAAAGACAGTGAGTTTTGGAGTTTGTTCCTAATTGTAGTTTTCTGAGTCGTTGCCAAATGAAGGCGTTGCAGATGATGATCAAATCCGGTGTTTGATAAATCAGTTATCCAATAATAAGCGTCATTCATATCATTGACTCTCTAAGTACATGTATAATACTCTCCCGAAATTGGAATAGTTATATGTACCTGCATTATTTTCAGTGGGAACTCTTCCACCATAGCTGGAAATTCATTGAGAGCCCAGTCGTCAACAACCACTCCTGAATACTTGCCATCCACTTCCAATGGTGAAGGACTCCAATGAAGCAAATGCTGTTCCATGCCGCTTTTCTATCTGAACTAATTTGATTGCCGCGTTTCTTACCTGTTCACAATAATAAATTTCTTTATTTAAAAAAAAAACTGTTTTTATTAATTAGCCAATTGCTCCGTGGGTTCAATTTTATCTATAATAGTGACCTCGGGGAGTAACAAACTTCTCGTAATAAAACTGTTATTTATATTAATAAATCGGTAAGTACATTTTTTTGTTCATATAAAAAAAAAATTAGAAGAGTCGCTATTGTAAGTACGCTAATTAGCTTACTTCGGAAAGAACTCAACTTCAAACTCTTTTTCCAATGTGATTTTTGTCAAAGTCTTATTACAATATGACTTAGTTTCACATCTTTACTGATAAATTATACGAAATTTCTCCTAGAATTATCTTACTTCACTATAAAAATCAGTTAGAAAAAAAAAAATACTCAAATTTGTTAGCGCGCTAAAAGCGAAAGGCACGCCCGATGTGTTTTATAACAAGTGGGGATATGCGGAAGACTGCATCTTTTGAAGAAAAAATTCAACGAATGAAAGCTCTTGGGGTGTTCGAAACGCGAATATTTTTAATGAAGAAATTGCCAAACGCTTCTAGTTAAAAATTACCTCTAAAATGTTTAGGTTATGCATGGAGATTACCTCAAAATATTTTACATTAATACAATTAATTTATGTTATTCAGTAATGTACATAATTTTTATACAATTCGTTCGCCATGATAGACTGAGATGGCACGGATTGGGTTGGATTTGAGCCTGTATGGGATTCGCTGGGGTAGAGCCAAACCAAAATTACTTTATTGTGTGAAACAGCTTCCGAATGCGTTGGGATGAAGGGCTTTTTATTCGTAACATTTTGAACGAAAACCCGATTGTCTTTCGATACTTGATTGAATGGTGGCTGTCTCTCAGCAAAAAGTATAAAGTATGTTTCATTTCATCGTCAAGTATTATTTTTTACGTTATTTGAATACGTATTCGATTTGGCAAGGTTTCATCGACCTATTATATTACGGTGCCAAAAATGTCAGAATCGTGAGTTTTCCTTGTTGAGAGAAACAGAATCTGCAGAAACATCAAAATAGTATGAAAAAAGAAATCGACGCACCACCTTGATTCCAGAAGCATTCGGAAAATTCTGTCTGAAAAAATGTCAGGTTTCTTGTTTGGCTGTTCAATATTGAATTGTAACCTCGTAAAGCGCCTGTTCGGATATGCTATCATCTGATCGTACACCGATCATTTTCTCGTGTTTCTCACTTCTATGATGACTCCACCGTTTGACGCCGGGTATTTGCTGGTTCCATCGAACAACTCCGGTGTTCCGCTTCGAAATTTACTTTTGGTGACGGTTTTGGTTTCGGTCGAATGTATCCTTTGTTCTCGACCTCCCGGCATCGGAAGGGTTTTTTTGGTGACGCTGGAGACAGTGTTAGTGACCGATGGGCGGGTGGGATCTTTGGATGTGGTCGTGTAACGGACGGTTTCAGTGTAGTCGTTGCTCCCTCGGCGAACGACGCTGCGGTTGACTCCATCAGGGGAGTCCGTTCTGTATTGGTAGTAAGGCGACTGGACTCGGTCGAGAGGCGAGCTCGTGTTACTGGATCTGAGGGATGAGAAGTAAAGGGTAAAATACATTGAATGAGTTATGAGTGTTTCTTAATATTGAGAACCTACTTCAACATTACACGATAAATGATGGGATGTCAAGCTATAATATCCCAGTCTCACATAGTAGTAAAATATTATTAATACATATCTCTGAGCCTTTAAAAAACTCCAAAGCCTCCACTTGAACAAAAAAAATTAAAACCATTTCTTCATTACATATTCAACACAGAATTTCAAGGACATAACTCCTCAGTACATTTTGTTTAATGCAGCGCAACCTAGTGGCAGAAAATCTGTTCAATGGAAATGAGAGGGAGATGGGCTGACCAACATACGCTTACGGCCAGAGAGCAAACCCGGGAAGGTCAACTATCATGTGACGCCTCTCCATCCTTTAGTTATTCTACAAGACGTGTATAATAGACTCCTCAAGGTGCATGTGCTGCGTCAACGAGAAGAACAGCGTCTTCTACACATTCTTTGAATGCGGAAATTGGGGGGCAGAACGAGAACAGATCGCCAGATCCCAAGCTCGAGAGCAAGTCAAAGTAGAACCCCATGGTACATTAACTATCCTGGAAGGCATACTCGTTAAGGAGGGCGCAGCAACGAAACTGCAGGCATACGGAACCGTTTAGCAGGCAGGATTCGGAACCAAGCTTGAAGTGTTTTGCTAAGTAGTCCCGGACAGGGCCCCTACGTTGAAAAAGGAGTGGGTAAAAATCTCCACATGGCCGGGTCTTGGTGCGATCTCTCACTATCTTATGAAGATTTTTCTCGCCTAACTCCAAAAAACCTGAATCAAATTAGCGTGGAAAGAATAATTACCCAAAAATCTCGAAAAACCTCTTTAAAATACCCATTTTCATCCACTCTCTCCAGTTTGGTTAAAAATAGGTTTGCATTATTCAAATAAGAATACTCGGGAAGAACGAACATTTTCCTCAAACCCTCCTCGGTAAAATGCGTTTATTGTGAGTTTGAGTATCGTGTTTGGAATTATTGATGATTGATTAATAAGTAAGATTTCCGTTAGAATGAATGGTGACTCTAAAGTACCTAATTTGGCAATAATTATTAGTTATAAATTACAAAGAGGATAGTTTCAGTTTAATTGGCTTCGAGGTTAAGAGTGAGGCTGATGATCTCTGAAAACAACTGACCTTAGTATTGAGGCGTCTTCTTTCAAAATTTTCTATTGAACAGAACGTATGGTATTAGATAGGTAAAGGCATTCATCATCAGCGATGTTGATTCAACGTTAGAATGGCACTTTTAGTCTGAAGAGTCAATCATACGCAGAGACATTGCTTCTTGCTTCAGACGCATTGCGTCTGAGGATGAAGCAACATCGCTAAGGCTGACACTACCACTACCTATCAGAAAAATTATCGATTCATTTGATGTTCAAACTTGTTCTTAAGTAAATAATAATCACCTGAAGGAAGTGCTGTATTCAAGTTTGCCGTTTTTAAGCGGCGTGCTCGTCCTAATCGGTTCCACTCGGTTTTCATCTAATTCGCTTGCGTGGAGTGTTTTGTACAGTTCAGGTGCCCTTTCCATGAGACCTTTCATGAAGATTTTCTTGGACGAGTCCTGGCTGCCTCTTGAGCCAAAAATACCGTTCAATTTTGTGTACCGGTTTTGATCGTAGGTTCCAAGCGGCCGTCTGAAAGAGTCCTCGTGAGTCAAATCCCGGGTGCTGCGGCTAATGCTCGTTATCAAACCTGAATGAGTATGAAAGCTTTCAAATGCACGCTCGCTGCCAAAACAACAAACAATAACAAACTTGTGATATTGCCTAACAAGTGATATTGTTAGTTTTTTTTTCTCGAAACGCAGTTCACGATAAGGTGCCACACGAGGGGTAAATGATCATTATGTTCTCGTTTAGATAGATGTTCGAGCTTTTAGGATATTTATCCTAAGAAATAATACTTGAAATAAATTGAAGTGAGCTCAGCCAACGAGCCCTGGTAGTTGTTTCCACAGTTCGCTATCACACGAAGCTGCAATTCGGTATGCATCCTCCAAATGTTATATCTGACCCATTTTGTTTGGCTCGGGTTATCAGCTAATCTATGAGCTATGTACCGTACACATTTGAAATTGGGCATTTCTTCAAGACACAGTTTTCTTCAGGAGAACATCTTCCTTTGAAACATAAAGTGTTATAAATTTATTCTAGCTTTAATTTTTTATTTTTTAGAACTGCAGTTCTTTGTTAAAGCCATAATTTCCTTTTCAAAGTCTCAACGTCAGTTTTTCTTGTCTATCTCACTACTAATTGTACCTAACTTCTCAACAAATGCTTTTCACTTTTTTTTCATTTTCTAAATAGATTGTCCCTCTTCTTAAATCCGAAACATGAAATATAATATTACACATGACCGCGTCACATTATTTTATATTCATTATCAGTCTGAGAGCAAAACTGGAAAACTCACTTCTGATTATACTTGAACTCCACCAGCCCAGACTTTCAAAAGCCATTTTTATATGGAATAGCATTTATTTTTAGCACCAGCAAACAATTACCAGATCATCTTAAAATTCTTACCTGGGCTCTTAAGTTCGGCAGATTCATCGAGCCGACTCAAATGTGGATTAGACGTGTACCGATTTATATCTCTGTAGCTGTCTCCTGCGTGGACGTTGAAACTTTTGCTTCGAGACAAATTAGAACGGTATGTTCGAGCAGGTTTGGCCGGGCCCGCATTGTTAACTATGGACACGTTGAACATGCTGTTGCTGTTGTTTCCCAGACGATTGCTTCTATCACCGTAGGACGTATCGCCGTTGCTCCTCGTCACGTATACCTGTGGAACCAGAAAAAATCAAATATTGAAAATCCTTCTGTTCCAAGAGATATCCTCAATTCTCCATAGTACACTAACTTTGTGGGAAAAGAGTTCTACGGGTTTCGACTTATATAAAATTGAGTAGAAAAAATAAACTTGTCTGAGAATTAAGACTTTTTGTGATGTTTCAGCCTTTTCAATCATGCAAATCGCCTGGCTCGTTATAGGGAGTGAGTGAGATCGTTGTAAAGTCGCATATAAGTAGAGCGGCGGATTTTGAGTGGTTGTCTGTGTGGGCGCCAACTGTAGAGATCACACGGACCGACTTCAAAGCTGTGTCACTTGACAGTCGGTTCTGATCCTAAACTTATCTCGGGGGTAACAGTTCTTTTTTATTCACGCACGAAAAGTCCATTTACATGATAATTACCTTTTCTGAAGACGGAAAGATGAACAACTATTGAAAATGAATACTAAATTACTCGAGGGCTCACCTGTCTTTTGGCTTTGTGTTCCTGAAGCTTTCTCGGGAGTGTCTGCACACCGCCTCTATCCGTGTAATAGAGGGTCGTACCGTTGTGAACTTGGCGGTCACTGCCACTCAATTTGCTTGTCGATTTACTCAATCTACCCAATGTGCTGCTCGACGAAGAACCATGTCTGTGAAACCGATGAGAAAAATATGGTTATCAAGAAGAGAAAATATCATAGTGCATTTGTATTTTGAGAGTAAAGAAAGAAGTGCTGAATGTGATTGGGAAGGTAGCCCGCTTTGTAAGACAGGTATCATAGTTTGATCAATTGCTTCGTAACTCTCCTAATCCTCTTATGGAGTGTGTGAATGTCATGATGTGAGATTTTAACTAGATCGTTTCAGCTGCATCAGTTAACTTAGACAGGACGCACTATGATCTGAATTTAGCCAAAGGTAGACGAATAGATTGAATTATAGAAGAATTTAGAGTCTTACAACCCAGGAGTCCTGACGAATAAAAGGTGGGTACAAGTACTGGCGTTCTTGCCTCCGCAAGTAGAAATAAAACATTTCAAGAGAATCTTCTCAGCCAATTTTAATCTCCTAATCGACTCTGCTCACTTCTAAGGAGCGCAAAACAAGAACCAACAGACAGAGTTTGACAAAACGAGGAAAAATAAAAAAAGAAACGCGAAATGCCCACGCCAGGGGCGTGTGCAACACCTCCGGATTTTTGAGATATTGGCGCGGGTAGGCGAGATACTGCGCGAATTCGCATTATGCCGCTTTCTAATTTTTCTCACCGACGAAGGCCTGTTCTTTATTTTGCCTGAACTCCAAGGAAAGTGTGTCAAATGTAGCCCACTCAATTGGTAGGTACTCTTCTTGTAAAACAGTTCATCTCAAAGGTTTTTTGTTTTTGCGATCAGTTGGTGATTTTTGAAGCTGAGTGGAAGAAAGATTTTCGAGAGAATGAACAGGGAGTGAATATCCTACACGGGATGAGTCAGAGCTATCCCTCCATCAATGCCATGCGGTCTTGCGGGTAGAGTATCGGCCCTCGATCTAATTTCGACCGAATTTTCTTACGAAAGTCTTTCTATTTACATACGATATTGGGTATGAATATTAAAGTATACAATGTCGAATTTTAAGCAATTTTTAGGCTTGTTGTGGAGCTTGGCATATTTACTGAAACTTTTACATTTGAACGGAATAGGTATATTTAGACGCCAAATGTGGGCATCTATATCTAAAATACTGAAAATAAATTATAACAATGATAGTAATAGTATTTAATGAAATCCAACCACACGTTACTGGCAATGGAACAAAATCAGTAAGATTGGCTGAGAAGCGAAGAGTGTAGTGGTGACATAATCTCCTTCAAACCCATTCAATTTCATAAATTAGGTAACAAAATCATAGCATAACAGCAGGCGGAAAGGGTTAATCGCATTCCATATCTACAGAAAGTAGAAGAGAAGGTAATAACATAGAAACCATAATATGCTAGTCAAATACCAACACCAAGACAACACAACGAGCAAAGAGTCCTCTACGAAATATTAGCAAATTATCAGACGATCATCGGAATCAAGATACAGCGTTTAATTTTTTTCCTTGGTGACGACGAACTACGAGGAGGACGAATCAGAATCCGAAAGTTTTTGCAAAATGTGGAAGAGTCGGCAGGAATGCCAACTTCCGAACCATGTGCATTATTCATTAGGTACAATTCTAGAGAAGACAAATTAATGAATCCAGGAAGAAGTAAGGTGAAGAGAGTTAAACGAAGCATCAACCCACGCTAGTGATGTATAAAACTTCTCTTCACCCCTCTCCAAATAGGAACATTTCAGAGGAAGAATTGAACGCAGTGACGAAAACTTTCACAAAAGTACCTACACTATCAACATATTAGTGAAGTAGTATAGGAGCAGCTATTTTAATAACTACCCTGTATGTTTTTTACTCGACCGATAATTGGACTATATTAAAGACGGTTAGGGATATCGTTGTACAAGTAGTAAATCGCCGAGAGAAGGAAACGCCAGGTTCGAAACGTTACTGAACTGGGCGATCAAGAAGTGACTCCAAAATAGGCCAAACAAGATGTTCCGTGAAATGAACCAGGGGTAAGTAAAATCTCTTTGCTGCGCACAGGTACAAAACGTTTCGAACCTGGATGAAGCTCGAGGCTGAAGTAAATGTCTTTCATATTTTCAATCTTTCGACAAATCGTGATATACCTACGTCTATCACCAAATAAATTGGCAATTTATATCAATTGCTCCCTCACAGCTCAGTTGGATCTGCCACGAACATTTTGTCCTTGGACTGACTGCATTGAGAACGCGTCCAGACTTTGACGGGTATACAGGTATTAACCCATTTTCGTGGGGGGAATGATCTTAAAAGACCTTAAACGAGGATTGATTTGTTCGGTCGGCTGCCAAAACCGACTGAGCTGGTAAGAAAACGTGTTATAAAATGAAAAAAATTAGTTAACCAGGGTATCCTTTCATTATTGATGAAACAATGCTATACTGGACGGAAAAGGTCAAATTAATTGTTAGTGGAACGTAAAATGCAAAATCCGCATTCCATTTCAAATTCTCATATCGCAACACAGATTCGGGTTCTTTTCCATCAACCCACTTTTTACAAAACGAGTTTTTTTTTTCATTCGTTGAGCTATAAAACCCTCGGACAGGTGCTTGTGCAATAAGAGTCTAGACTTACCGAAGTGGAAGTGAACATCTGTGAGCACAAGGTTGAATCAATGTAGGCAGCCGAGTGTCCTCACGGCTTGAAATAGTCACATTTTTCATGAGCTACGAGTACATTCTCCTAACCACTTACCGTTACGACCGCTTTTTCGGTTCAACGTCTCGGACAACGCCACAATTTTGAGCTCAGTTAATGCGATGTTAAAAGGCGGAGGTGTTTGATGTATTTGCACTGTTGACGTTTTAATTGCCACGACTATAACGTTAGTATTATATGCGTTAAATTTTGTTATTTGCCGCTACTTTCCGGTTTTTCACCTACTGAAATTATGTTTGGTTCTCTCGAGATGGGAGGTGGTTGCCCCAAGTTTCAATGCCATCAGTAGTAACTTTCGATTTGAAACTAAAAATAGGTTCTAAATAGGTCAGCAATACGACCGCAAAGTTTGCACATTATTATCTATTGGAGGTAAGAGTTTGAGGGGAAATCTCAGAGAATAGGATCTCGCTGTACTACTTTCAACGTTTCGTGAAGATTTTGCTTTAAGTAACGGATGATAAGAAGTAGTCGAGAGCGGTTCCTTGTCTTTTTTATTATCAGTTTGTTTTCATGTTTAACCGGCTTTTCCACATTGCAGAAATCCACTAGCACTTGGAAACGTAAAAAATATATAGTTTGGTATGTACTGAACACTTTCATCCACTGTCAAATGGCAGTTTTCGTTCGTCAGTCACAGTCGCAGAGCATCCAAGAGATAGTCGGTCCGTCGGTTCTCATTAGGACATTGTGTTGTGTCGGCTGCCCGAGAGAAGCCCCCGCTCCAGTTCTATTTTAGGCTTTGCCAAGGACTTTTTGCCCACTCGAAACGCCAACCCTCCAAGATCTTGGAGGTTTTGATGATTTTCTCCCTTTACCCTTCTCTTACTCATGATATGATCATTCGAATACTATCATCTGAGAATCTTCACTGGTTGAAATGGTTTCTGTAAAGTTTGGGAATGTTTTATGAATGATTCACTACAGCAACAATCATTTGAGTCAACGTAGGATGCAGTACCTACCACAATTAACTATTTATTTCGGTTATTGTTAAAAAATGTGCAAAGTTGTTTCAACGTTATTTTTGTCTTCAATAACTAGACCAACTATAAGTGGGGCTACTTTTATACAATTTCGAGCTCTCTCAACAAAGAAACAAAGAACTGAGGTCAAGAAATCAGAGAGCAAGCGAAATAGCAGGTTGAGCCTCTAGGAAATGCATCGTCACTCATTTCCAGCTACGTAGGCGCCTTGATTTCTCAGTATCGATGCACTAGGTTACTTGCCCATGCAAGGTAGACTCCGCGGATCATACCGGCGCGGTCAAGGTAAAATCCATTAGGAATTGAACGCCTTCAGTTTCTCCTATAGCTAGTTTCTCTATATTCGAGAGCTCCAACCAGATCTCAAATCATGACAATGACCATTCAGTGCTGTCATAAATTTCATCCTGACACGCTCGATCTTCTCATGAATCGCTCCATTGTCTCAGCGCTGCTCCTCCTTTAAAAGATTAATTCAACGTTCTTTGAGCTCATCTTAATTAGAAATCATGAGAGCTCATGTAATGAACCGCATTCCTACTCAGCGCCTCATATTATCCTACTAATGGGTTTTATAGGCACTCGTTTGACAAGATCTGATCTTCGCGTATGCCTCGAATACTGTGAGAGAAGCATTTTAATGAGCAGGAGTGGGATGGTGGTTTTCAGATTCCTACGGCCGGCGACAAACCCCAGTCTCAAATAATCTTGACTGGAGTGGAGAATTGTAAAGTTGTTGCAATGCTGTTTTTTCCAGGGTTTAATTCACCCAATACGCAATACCAGTTTTTTTTTTTTTTTTTTTTTTTTTTTTTTTTTTTTTTTTTTTTTTTGCTTAGGTCGAAAATTTTACAAAAATTATGGAGTAACCAGTTACACTTGAACCTAAAAAAAACTCACAAGGATAGACTGCGTTTAGCAATCACAGGAAAACCGCTGTACCGTGTTCATCACCAACCCCTTTTCACGTTGTACTCCCCACTACAGGCAATTTAGAACTTGTCCGATTATTCACGGATAATAACCTGCCTCGTCTGAAAGTCCGTGGGCAGCTCATGGGATCCTCAACTACAACTGTGCAGGGCCATACCTAGCCATCCCCTGGGATGAGTCACGAGATAAAAACGCCGGCTTCATCTTTTTGTTTCACCCGGATTTTCAAAGTCTGTCAACTTCAGGAATCCTCCCGAATCCCTTCACGACATGATCAATACAACTTGAGAATCGTATTTACATGATTGTACGTATTCGGTCTCGGTTAACTGCAGTAGGGTTTGAACAGCAAGCATATTATGCTTGTAGAAGGAAATACAGAAGAAATGAGCAAGCACCCACAAACCACCCTGGGGGTTCAATAATCGATTCTGAAAAATTATTTGTAAAAAATAGTTTCTGTTCGGAATAAGTAAGTCAATTGCTTTGGTTGTTAGGCAAACTGAAATTAAATATTAAATATATCCCCAGCCAAAGCCTGGACGGTGTTCAAACACGACTAACAAACGAGAATGATTGCTGATTCTCCAAGATTATGAAAAATAATGCTGTTTTTGTAATCCACGAAGTGTCACTCAATCCACTCCCAACCATTTATCGTCGAGAAGAAAATTAATTTCTCCAATTTCGGTAGTCCTGGGCTGATGGGGAAAGCGTCACAAGACATGCTCTGAACAAAGGACAGAAACCACCTCAAAACGAGTTTCCATTCTGGTGACGCTGCCCACGTTTCTTGAGCAGCCCATACTGGATACACAACGCTCTTTTGAATAACAAGATTATGTCCACTCGATACTCAGGCTGATTTCTATTTGTGTTAGGTACCATGATCCGGGGGTTCAACTTGAAATAACCTCTTCCGCCCACCTATTTTACCAGACTGCGTCACAGTCTCAGCTCCATAATAGGTATTGGAGCGAGACGGGTGTCGAGAAGTTCGTGAAAAGTGGTCTGTTTGTTTACAGGGAACCGATGCATTCGTTTCCTATAAGGTCTGGGTCTCGTATCAAAAGCTGATCGCATCAGAGCTCCCTCATAGTTTCCTTCCTCTGTTTAATTTTCACATTGTTTATACAATCTGAACTTGGAAAAGTTCTTTAAAAAAAAAATTGTCCGCAAAAATGTCTCCGGAGAGCGATTGGAACGTTCCCTAGTTAATGCGAACTGAGGAAAACGTGTCTTAAAAACCATGAATATAACGTTAAAACTGCGGATCATATATTTCACATTGTGGTCTAGTATAATAAACAAGTGATTGATGGCTCGGGGAAATGACCTAACGAAGGTGAGCTGATTTTAGTGGGTAAATGGTATTTTGGGGTCCATAAATCTTGGTTCTTGGTTACCTTCATTGCAAAAGACTACAAAGTACCACCATATGTAACCTCCAATTTTCAATCAGTTAATTTGATAAACGAACAAAACAAATAGATGTTAAGCCCACGGTCAAATCACATCTAATACGCAAATTGAAATCATCCCTGGACTGAAGAAATAAACTGAGTCCGAAATAGAGGATTTCACGGCTTTTGCAATTCATACGACTTGAATTTTGCCAATTCCAAAGAAACTATTAATACAGTCATGATCTTTATGTTGAAATCTACACACACATCAAATGAAATCTACACACCTGTTAAAGTTAAGCATGAGTTTGGACTCGGAAACCACTACTCCGGAGCACTTACGAATTTCCGTCGGGGAGCCTCCGCGGATGTGACGAGGATCAGTCGGCAGTTGACGAGAGATCTTTGTTTTGGACACGAATCAAACGAGTAATGAATTCATCACAAGAGAAAGCCGGTCCCACTCTCGACATTTGAGGCTCCCCACCGCGGAAAAACACGACTAGATCCCCTACACACGGTTCGGCAACTGAGTCGTAATAATTTATGCAAATGTAAGCGAATTGAGTGAACGCGATTACTTTCGATGTTTGAGGAGGAGTTGACTGCGTAATAGCGATGTCTAAGCACGAAAACAACCAATTGAAGGTTAGAGAGGAGACCCCAGTTGAATCAGAAATACAACTAAACTTGGTAAATATCCAGTAAGCTTGAGCGTAAACATCAAATGAAGAGATTTTCGGCAGAATATGTGCCACTACCCTTACACATCGGAATCGACTTCTTACCCAAAACTGAGCTTGAGTGCAAAATATCGATAGGTCATATCGGTCATTCAGGTGTGGTGGGGTGGGGGGGGGGGGGGGATTGAGGACTTGAAAGGCTCAACAACTACATTTCAAACTAGTCCGAAAAAGAAAAAAGAACAAATACTTTCATTTATGCCAATTAAAGCTGTTCTCACCCACATACAGAAATTACTGAATAGTTTGTGTCGTATTTTATTCTTTTGAAGATTCTTTTGATAGCAAACTGAATTTTTTTTTTTTACTCGACATTTTCCCTTATTCAAATTGATCTTTTTAGCCAATTAAGGGGTTCGAAATTTTGTTCAAATGAACATTGAATTATTCATTGATTCAATGCAAAAGGCTCGTTACTCGCATTTTCCCTTATATGGCTAAGAGAATTCTCGTTAAAAAGTAATCCATAATGATATACCAGCTTCGTTAGTCGTTGTTCTCAGAAAAACTCAGCCTATTTATTCGTGATGACGTGAGTCTAAAAAAGTATCTAGCATCAAATGCTTCTTTACGAGCAGCTACTTCGTAAAGTATTTCTTTTACTCGGTCACGCTCGCTCGGATGCTATGACCAAATTGAGAATGTCAAGATGAAAAAGACCCGCTTGCGAGGCCGCTTCCGCGATTTGTAGCATTTGAGTTCCAGGTGGGTAGGAAGCCGCTCTACAACTTCAGACGGTGATTTAGAACCACCTTACGAATGAATGAACACGCGGGAGTTGTTGTTCTCATTATGCGAAAGATGTGGGCACCTGGGCGCTTGTGTGGGTTCGTGCGTTAAGTTTTAAACCGTGTAATATTTTTATTTTGAGTATAAAGAGGGGTTTTCGAATGTAATAGATGACTGGATTGGAGCTGTGGCGTTACCCGAGAAGCGCAACCGCCTGCAGAGCTGGCGAATTATATTTTTGTTATTTGAGATCAACAACTAGTCGACTCAAGAATTTATTGAAATAATGTTCGGAGGTCGATGGCAGCATTCTCAGCAATCGATTTATCGCATGCAAGCGTTTCTAACGTGATATGGATCATGTTATTGAACAATTTCCATTCAACTTCAAGCTACTCTGGTGGCAGTGTCACAAGTGAGGTGTTCACAAGCAATGGACTAAACTTCCGTATATTTATCAAGTGGTAAACAAGTGGGACGAACACATTATCGCGTTCCCGTGGGCCGGATATATATCGCTTCAAATTCGACGTTAAATTATATTCATCTCTCGGATTGGATACCTTTTTCGCGACTGTGGAAGGGGTGCAGCCGCAGCAGGTCGAGTTTCGACGCAAAATAAAGGAAAACAAATCACAGGCTTGTTCCTACGCCCGACCTGGCAAAAGGAATTTCTGTGGGAGATTTAATTGCTTTCATTACCATACGTTCAAGTCTCTTTGTTGAGGAAACTAGCGCAACAAAGACGAATTTTTCACTTTGTTCGCGTGCTTTTATACTACTCAGCGATTTCAAATTTAAAAGTCTTATTGATCGAGTCTGATTTTGTCGATGATTACCATATTCAAGACTCGATTTAATGTGACGTGCTCCCGAGAGCGCTCAAGTACAGGAGTGCCCTGTCGGTATTGAATCATGAGGCATCGCGAGTCTGATTCGCAGCAATCCCGTACATACCCAAACCAGTACTTTTATAAGACTCCGAGAAAACTACTCGTTTTCTACGCGATCACCAAAAAAAGTATTAAGCGTCTTTTAATTATTCTGAAATCCAGAAAGTTTCTAATTTGGATCAGTCAAGGAATCAGTTTGTGTTTCGTTCAGAAAAGTGGCCATTATATCGATTCGCCGATTTTTACGATTAGTAAACCAGAAAGGACATTTCGTCACAATCCCATAAAATTTCATACGCTCCTGGCTACCTCAATCAATCTGTAATTTATCGGTCCTTTTCTAGTTTGAACTCGTCGCTTATGAAGATTCATTTCATTTTTCAATAAGAAAACACCAGTAAGCCTGTTGAAATCCGATTTAGCAATTTGATGACTCCGGACGGGGCATATTTCCCCGGCACCTTACCTGTATGGCTAATTTGAATATAATTTCAGAACATTTACACGACGGACGGACAACACAGAACACATTCCCAAGCCGTTCCCACACGAATTTACCTCTTGAGTCGCTTGGACTTGCGAAACCTCGGCAGAATCTCGAAAGATACCGATTTAGTTCCACCCCGTTTCTTTTTTCTGTAGAATGAAATAGACACTATAGATACATTCTGAATTTATAAAGAATAATCTCTGGAGAAAAAGCCGAAGCCTCTGCGGGATTAGGAAAATTACGACGTTCTGGGGCGTGTAAAATGTCGTGTCTTGTTGATTTTGTTGTAGCTTTGTTGAGAATTTTACAGATGAGATAATCGAATACAACTCAATGGCTTAACAAGCGATGCAGAAGCGATAGAAGTTTCAGTTGTTGACCAAACGAAGGTTGAAAGGATATGGAGTTTGAAGAATTCGGGAAATATTTTTAAAAAGCAGGCCAAGGATTCGCAAGGCAGAGCCCAACGTAGCAACATTCATCTAATATCTACCAACGGTTTCTACATCCCTGAAAGATCCCTTTTTCAGGTCCCGGTTTCAGTAGTCTGGAAAGTGTCAATAATTGGTACATTGCCCCGATAGTTGAGTTGTTGTCGTTGGTAAAAGAAAATTCGTGATTTGGAATTTTTCTGTGAGAAGGAGAAAAGCAGCCTTAATTTTTCCTTCTTGACAACTTTTTTATATTCGAGTAGTTCTTTACAAAAATAAAGAACAAAAGGAGATTTATGAGGTCACATCTAGATGAAGCCAGTGAGCTAAAAGTTTGTTGAAAGCAATGAAGATGGTCGAAATCTTGAAATTGAAACAAAAAGGGCACATCTGTGCGAGAGATTAGGGCAACGCACGAGTCTACTATCCAAATGAATTTTTGAACAAGGTTCTGAAACAAACAGAGTTTGAACAAACTCGTTTTGAAGTCAAATAAGCTTCTCCTATTCAAATAACGTCAGTCAACCAAAGGCTGTCGTTGGTAGTCCGTAAGTTTGAGGAGGTCAGGGTGAAAAATGAAAGTCAACGTGTTTTCGACCTTACGTTTATTCATAAAAATAAATTAGGTAGGGCGTATTAACTTATATTAACGTGTATTAACTTAAAGCGAAAAAAATGAAGTTGAGAATGAAGGATGAAACGAGTTACAAGAGATGGTAAAATATGCAGGTAAGTTCTTGGTAGCACAGCAGGTACATACTATAGGTAGGATCAGGGCTCGTAACCATGAGAAGCAGCAATCTATTATGAGGGAATTAGGGAAAATGAACCGTCCAACAAAATATTGATTCTATTGTATTGATAGTTGAAGATTTCGACGGGATCCCAGGTTTTGAATAATACATTTTTATTAGTTTGTTTAAAACATGCGCCTCCGTTGTTACATTTTGAATTTAAGATTTCAAGAGGGTGAAAATGAGATGGTAGGTATTTTGAATGTTTGGAATCGCTAGGTAGTTCGTTCAGGATAAATTTAGAAAGCTGGAGAGTGTACGGAAATCGGGGAATATGGAAGAACGTGTAGTTTTGGGTGGAATCACGAGCCCTGGTAAGTACGTAGATGAGTTGACGGCGTGGTAGGTAGCGTAAGCCTCTTTGGGGGGAGGGGATGACTTACCTCGACTCATCGGAGGATTTGTGTTTGGAGCGGCTTCTGTACTGTGGCTGGTACTCGGATTCACGGCCGTAGAGGCTGGAATTGAACGGGTCTTCGCCCAGGTAGTACCTGTGGAGTCCGTTCATGTCTCCGCGCGTCTGAGTTCCACTGTCGACATGGTGTCCCCCCTTCTTCCCTCCCACCAGCTTCCCGACGAGTTTCCTGAACGACTCTCCTAAACCACCCCTCTTGTCGACTTTGGGAGGGCTGCTGCGGGGTGGAGGGATGTCCGCCGCGAACCTCGTTCTTTGGTACACCTGAAACAAACAAACCAAAATAATCAATAACAACCTAGTATTTCATCAATAACAGACTTGCTGAGCCGACAAATTGTATGGGAAATGTTAAAATTCATATGTAAAACTCGTAGGAATAGGAAAAATTATATAAATTCCTTGATTTTTCAACTACCTCATTCATCTTAAACCGCAAAATTAGCTGAAGAATTTGAAGTACTGGAAGACGCAGAAAGTAATGAACAATCATCCGGTGACTATGATCAAACTTGCATTCCAAGGTTATTCCTCGAATGGGGGGAAACAGTGGGTGTGGCGGGTCCCAGACCCATTCCAATCGATTCAGGGTTCAAAATTTAGGGAATATGATACCCCACACGCCTAGGCACCAGAAATCCTGACCATACAAAATGGGTGGATACATACCCATTTTGACCCATAACTTCTTCCGGTGGTTGCCAATCGTTCTGGGGACACACATTTGAATTCAGCGTCCAAAATTTAGTGAAAAATGACACCCTACTCGCCTCCAAATCACCCAAAATCTCGAAAATAAAAAAATAAATACCCCACACGCCTAGGTAGCAGAAATCCCGAAAAACACATATTCAAAATGGGTAATAAATACCCAATTTGACCCATTACTTCTTCCAGTGGGTGCCGATCGTTCTGGGACCCAGTTAATTGGATTCAGTGTCCAAAATTTTGTGGAAAACTATACACCACGCGCCTAGGGTAGCAGAAATCCCGAAAAAAATATTCGAAATGTGTAACAAATACCCAATTTGACCCATTACTTCTCTTGAACTTTCTTGGTGAGAAAATGGGAATTATAACTCGCGGATCACAATTTGAACAATATATTTTTGTACTCACTTTCTTACAACTCTAGAAGAAGGAGTGACTTGAGACTTAAATGAACAGAGCTGCAAACCCTCACGACCACTAACAGTCTAAGGAGAGCAATATGTAGTTCGATGTTACATGGAATGTATAAGATATTCCATCAACTTTCTCAGTGGGTGCCAATCGTTCTGGGACCCGTTTCATTGGATTCAGCGTCCAAAATTTAGTGAAAAATGACACCCTACTCGCCTAGATCGCCCAAATCTTGAAAATCCATTTTATCAAAAACACATTTTGACCCCTACCCCGCCCAAATTTGGTCCGATCGGGCTGAAAAGTTTCGAGGACCCGTCTCGGCAGGGAACAGACCCCTGACCCAAATTTCAGATTTTTAGAAAATTATCAACTACCAAAAACGGCGCGGAACATGGACGGCGTAAAAAATTAAAAAAACGGAAAACCAGGATCTGCCAGTCAAGACCACTCAAAAGTTTTTAAGTACCTCTCACCGGTCGAAATCCCCTTACAACAGAATGAAAAAGAACTAAAAACCCTGCAAATTGTTTCAGCAGCGAGTTATTCATGAGTGCTTGGAGTGTCTGATTCAGGGTCCGAAATTTAGTGGAAAATGATACCACACACGCCTAGGTACTAGAAATCTCAAAAACTCACATTCGAAATAGGTAGATAGATACCCATTTTGACCCATAACCTCTCCCAGGGGGTGCCAATCGTTCCGGGATCCGTCTCATTGGATTAAGCATTCAAATTTGGAGTTCTTACCCCACATGCCTAGATCGCCGACAATCTCGAAAATCCATTATTCGAAATACACATTTTGACCCCTACCAATCACCAGAAAAATATTTTAAGACGATGTGGACGGATTGAGTTTTTGCATGAAAACAGGTTGATTATTCAAAGAATTACGATTTTTATTCTTCATTGTGCTACGTAATGTACGAGTATGATAGCTTAATGTGAATCTACTGGACCAAAATCCCGTGTGAAATTCTCCACTGTTTGCTTCGGGCGTAGAAAGCGGCGGCTGTAAAGAAACGTCTCTGAATTCGATTAATCTTAAAAAGCTTGCGGTAGGATAACTTTTAAATATATTTCCCGCAGTTGCTCATGTATATTTCAGCAGTTTTGTTCTCGCAACAACAGGATTCGATTGAGTGAAGATACCAATGTAGAGAAACACGACCGAACGTGGATAAGTAATACCTTCTCAGAATTGCAGTGTTTTAGAAGCTAGGCGTTGCTATCTGCTATTTTTGTCCTGCAACTAAGTGAATCTGTGATGCAATAGTTTCAGTAAGATAGGAAACCCGCTCGCTGTTATGATTTCTCTGCCCGAAGCAAACCTCATTATGCAGTTCTTACATAAAAGGGGCCCAATTCAAAAACGGCTTGTTTATCTCAGAGAATCACTCATCTGAAGCGAAGTATTGCCGCGATCTAGCAATTTAATTACTGAGACTATCCCATTTGTCTCCACGTAATCAACAATTTGGCGAAATCATGGCGATTTTCCTGTCTTGCTGATTGGAATTATTGCGTAAGGATATATTTCATGAATTCGTTCGTAAAAATAAGATCCGGCGGAGATTTAGGGTTTTCTGAAGACGGTTGTGTATTTATTCAAAATGGGAAGAAGAATATTTTTTCCAAGATATTTTTAGACACTCGACTGACGTCTTAGGCACTGTCTCAAGAAATTGGCATTTCCTTTACGTTCGTCTGTGTGAGCCGGCCAAGCGGTTAGTAGCAGGGTTTTCCCTAAAACGGATGACAATAGCCTTTTCAAACCAATGTTGCACCCCTGCTTCTCCCCGGCCATAAGGACACAGCTGTGACTTAAGGACTTGCAACGCAGAAAAAAACCTCAACTTGATTTCGTCACGTTCTCGACAGACGACCTCGATCAGTAGGGGAACGGGAGTCGGAAGTCGAACGCCGTTACGAAACTTTGAACCCAAATAAGGCAAAATTGGTTTGCTTTGACAGCACGGTTAATAAATTGACTGAAGAATTGGGCGGTTAGCGGGAGACACGCTTTCCGGTTTTTTTTTTCTGAACATATCGATCATTGCGTTCACTGGATGTCAGATCAAGACCAGTAGTTTACTAGGCCTTTTAGGATAAATAAGAACGAGGAGTCATGGTAGGAGTTAATTCGGTCACCCAGGGAGGAGTAGGAGGGGAAGGCGACTTGACGAGCGGACTGGGGAAAGGAACATCAGTCAGTCGTGTACGAACTCAAGTGAAACGAGGTTGGCCTGAAACGAGGTTGGCCCCCCCTGCTCGCCATAATCTCGAGAGGACGAGGCGAGGCAGGGGCGGGGCGAAACAACCTGTTTCGGGGCGGAACAACTGAAGCGGAACAACCCCAGCGAAACAACCGACGCGAAGCAAATCAACCCCTTGTGAAGCTGGTGTTGTGAACGTGACCTGAGGGAACAAGTGTATCGTGGTTCCTTCAGGGTGAGAACTCGGGAATTGGGAGATCAGCCAATTCCTCTCCCGAAACAGTGGGCCCTTATACGAACTGAAAATCCCCCGTCGGACCCGAGTGTTGATCCGTTCGCGCCCGATTCGACGGCCAATAGTCCAGGTTCCCCACGCACCGCCAGTCGTCGGACCTCCGTCGGAAAGAGCCTCGCCTCCTCCGGCCTGGACGGCGTTCCCCTGACCGAAGCCGAGCAGCGAAGAGAACATCACCCTGTTGTCTCCATCCGAAGGAGTTGGTACACGTAAGTGGCGAAATACCTCTATCTCGTGAAGAGAACATCACCCTGTGGTCTCCATCCCAAGAAGTTGGTACACGTAAGTGGCGAAATAACTCTGTCTCGTACCCTCGCAACGCGAAAGTCGAACTATCTAAATCTGGCCCAAGCCCTGACGTTTAGTCACCAGAAAGCTGATCATAGAGTTGTAGATTGTGACCGTATTATGTAGCATTTCGTCTGCCGTGCGTTAGGAAAAGAGAAAGGAATTAGGGGAGGACGCTAACAAATCACTTTCATTTTACCGTTCTGTTAACTCAAACATTCCTGAGCCTTCAGCTATCCCGTAAATTCATTTGGCCCTCAGCCCTTCACTTTTGCCTACTCAATAATTAGGTTACGTAATAGTCAATATCCTTCTCGGCCGAGACATTCCGTATTTTATATTTCTGTCAATTGCGTTTATTAGTAACAAATTCTCAGGATGAACCTACAGCTTGGGAAATTTATAATTTTTTGGGCACCAGGAAGTTTTGCTTTGTAAATTTGCCTAATTGAGAAGGGATAGGAAATAAGAACCTCAATTACTTGCAATGAGCTTGGATATGACCATGACACAGCATTTTTGTGATTTTTCGTGAATTGGACCATACTAGTATTGTAATATTACTGTTACTGCGGACGTGTTACCTCACGAAATTGGAGTATTGAGCCGACTGGCAATACTATCGCGTCATGTACGAACACAATAGCAATCGAACATCTCGAATTTGGTTGGGTTTTAGGCATTCATCAGCCTTATTCTGCAAGATTTCAATTTTCTAAAGGTTCATACAGTTGAATAGATATATCATATTATATTTTTCAGTAGGCCTTTGTGATAACTGTACGGTCCAATGAACGAAAAGTGAACAGTGGTGATAACTTGTAACAAAGGAAGTGGGGTTTGACTGTCGACCATAGGCGAGTAATGATGTTCAATTACGTAAACTATGACGGCATTTAGCAGGGTGTTTTTCTACATTTACGTCTATCCGAGTCATGCTGGCTAGAGATAAACAGCTTGGTATCACACGTAGGTGGTTTGTAACACCCATGTAGGCACTCGGGGTCGGCAGGAGGCGTAGGTGGTGCAACTATGAGACTGATCATTTCCCACCGTGTTTGTAATAGCGAACCGACTCTAGGATCTAAGCGCGGTTTTGATTAAATGGCGAAAACTAGGTAAATCTAGGATGAGAAAGAGCGAGAATAACCTTCAAAATCGAATAAGGAACTGGCAGTACAGTGTATTGGTAGGATGCTGATTCCAGAGCGACCCACACAAGCTCTGGCGCTCCTTCGGAGATTCCTACCTCAACCTAGTCGACGTTGTCTTTGTCAGTCTATCAGATGTACACAATCGTTCCTAGGCCTACTCATTTCCTCTTCCAAACTCGACGCTAAACTGTAAAGGAGGTCCGATTGAAAGCGGTTATTGATATCTCAAGTTCTATCAAGACACTGGAGCACAAGCTCTCAAATCATGAAATCAGCATTGATCAGCTGAACGCACATTGGATAAAATAATAATTTTTCTTTTTTCAAAAAAGAATAACAATACCTTGCCTGGCGTCAATAATGACAAAATAATATAATACTAATAAAATCTTTCGATGAGAGCTCATGCTTCCTTTTGAACCCGGGAGCGTTCATACGTTGCGTGAGGAGTGTTTATGAAGTCCTATAAAATCGTATCTCCAGTGGGCGTCACGTTCGAAGATTACTATGATCATAAAAAATCTGCCTAGGTAATTTTCATCCCGCTTTCGGCAGCTTCTATAAAATGGCGGACAACTTCCGAGCCTGTGATATCATCCTGAGTATGCGAATTTGGCTCATGTTTGAGGAATTAGCTCACCAATGATTTTAGTTAGCGGCGGATTTCGAACACTTTTGCAAATCATAGACCGTTGTTAGTAGTTTCAGATAGCTTTTTGAAAGAGATCAGGAGAGTTTCCGTGAAAATGGAGCTATTCAATACTCCCGACGAAACGTTCAAGTTTGAACACAATTTTCCAGTTTTATCCTGTTCAAACAGATCCTTTTTACAGACACCACCTCACATTCGGAACCTCCATGTCCACAGAAAATAATCAGTTAGGGTCAACTTCAAACATAAATCAAATGAAAATTGGGGAATGGCCGGAATGGGAATCCCGGACTAAACTACTCACAGTTACGGGCATTCCGTCACCGTAATGTCAGCATAGACCGTCAGTTGACACCTGTACAAAGCAGACGAAGAAGCACGTCATACGCTCTGATTGAAAGTACCAACTGACGATCGGTTTGGCGGTTCTGGATCGTCACAATGGTGTAGGAGGACGAGCCAAGGATTTCATGGCGAGTGCTCACGTTTCGACTCAATCAGAGCCCCTTCCCACTCTACCCTGTCCATATTCAGACGCCTCTAATCAAAAGGCGTCTCCATGAATTATTATCTACAAGAGCCTTCGTGAATTGAATTTGCATTGTTAACGAGAGGATCGTACAAAGTGGGGACCTAATTCATTGAGGAATGAGACTGATCCGAAACGCATAGGTGGTCCTCAAATGGTTTCTACCTCAAGAGCCTATCATTAGGCAATTATCGCGGACAAATATAAGATTCTGAGAGGTGATAGGACCCATTGATATATTCAGGTTAGGGCCAGTCTCAAAAGATTTTTGTTTCATAGAAGTTCACCAACTGTGTCGACCAGTAAAACATTATGAACCGGCATCAGATAAGATCGCACGGTGAGCGTTAACATGAAACATCTTCGATGCTAAAGCAGCCGAACAAGCAGCTCACCAAAACTAGACACAAAGATTCACATTAAGGCATAGGGGGCTCTACTTTTGAGTTATCCATGTAATTTTAAATGACCTCGTCGGTTCTTCATTGGTGTTCTATGGTCCTTTGACAGTTATTCGTAGGCTCCGAGCGTTGCCGATCAGGTCAAAAATAAATAATAATGACCAGGATGACCAGTTAGAGGCGTCAGACGTAATAATATAATTTTGGAAATCGTATAGTGAGTATTTTGCCCGAAGCTGCTTTGAATTTCTGCTAAAACGCCTTGCCTTCTATCAAATCTATCGGCGTATCCTTTGAAATTAGGCCATCTAGATTTCAGGATTATTGCTTGATTTAAATTAGTCATGAAGTTTTTCCTATTATCTGATCCTAGCTGAGCCCCTTCCTAGGTACCCTAGTTCCACCCTTCAGAAGGCAAGTAAGAACAACCATTATAATTTTCAATGGACGAAACAAAAATATTCAAAGTCTTGAAGGAAGGATGGAATCATACGGTGTGAACAAAAAGACAAATTGAGTTGGCATTCATTCCAACACATTCGTTCTTTAGCATGTCATAACGAGATTTTGAAGGCAAAACCAAACGTCATTCCGAACAAATCGGTTACAAAACACCAGTGATGGATGAACGAACGAGTTCTTTTAACTTAAGATGGGCACCCAAGTGGAAGATCATTCAAACAGATTGAGTTGTGCCGAGAACCAATTTGATTTGAGATATGGCACGAGTTTTGATCTCGAAGTTCCCGGCTGTTAATTGTCTTGTCGGCCGGGATATCGACTGCAAACTCGTTGGGGTAGAAATGTTTATGATTTTTTAAAATTAAGTTTGCATATTTAGAAACAAAAAGCGAATGGGAACGAGAATTATTTACTTCATAGGTACTACACATAATTTACTTCCGTATTGTCAGCTGGAGCTCAGGAGAACTGAAAATGTTCCAAAACTGGAGAAATCCAGAGTTCATTGTTCAGGTAGAATTCGTTAGCCTCTTGAGGAATCAGGATCAACAATCATCACGAAATTTACTTCAGATCATTCATTCCCATGACTTTAGGCCATAGGAGTCTCCTCAGCCACAGATCGGGGTTGTTATTAACAAAAACCTTGAGAGTACATACTCTGCCCTAAACCAACTCAAATCGCTTCTTATTACTGATGTCATATTCAACTTCGACAAAATAACGGTTCTCTTTGTCCGATGACAGGTGCGACATGCCAATCCTTACTATTCTGCTTGTAACGCTACACGCAACCGACAAGTGAAGTCCTGAGGTGATTGTTCGCTCGCGAATTTCTAACTGTCTGCTTGGCATGTATCCACCTGTCAGAACGTGAAATGACAAATGTGGCGTTTGAAATCCCCACGCGTCATCTACCGGTTCCAGTCCAAAGATCCTTGTTCCTGATAATCATTCGACGTCGGCGTTGATGGTTTTACAAATGGGGATTGTCTGGAATTTGTTAAGCCAAGGGGTTACGTGTAAACAAGACGGCTCACCTTCTTCTTGGAGTCGGGCGGTGGTGTGTTGTGTCTTGACTTCGGTTCTGGCGTTGGTGAGTAGTCAGGAGCGGGCTCCTCCAACACTTCTCCATTTTTCTGAAATCAGATGGGAGATACGCTTCAAATTTCAGATCAATACTCTGTACACATACAGTTCACAAACCTAAGTTAAAAAATTCTCTGAGTTTTTTTGAGGCCCTGATTTTGAATAATTTTATTTTGAAGACATTTCTCATGTTATCACAACCTCTTAAAAATGCCATTAACTCGCTTAATGACCAACTAACATTGATGTTTTATTATGACGTTGATAAAAGCATCAGGTTTCCATTAGATTTTTTTCTGGTAAATTCCCGTTCCATCAGTTTTTAAAAGCTTCAAACACCCCCCTCTCCTCCCCTCAATGTACGAACCATATTGCACATTGGATCACGTCCAAACCTCTGTAAAATCATCATTTTATTCATACGAGTGGGACGAAAACGTAGACCCGCCAACTCGACAACATTTCGCAACCAAACGAGAACGGAAAACATCATCAGGGACACGGTGCTCGTTACATTGCTCAGATGCCGATCTCAGATGCACCGGTCGTCAACTTAACTCATGATGAATCATTTGACTCCCACAAAGGTTCTCACGAAGAGCTACCGACTTTTAACGGCCATTCCATCACGTATTTCCATTTCCATTGCTTGTACGCAGCTACAAGATGTTATTTATGAATGGCATTTTTGACAGAAAGATTAAGCTTCCTGCTTGGTACAAATTTATGCATCTTACTTTGTTTCCACTTGCACGTACACGAACTAACGAGGCACAGCTCTACGCTGGATCATACGAAATTCAAGAATCATCAAAGCAATAGCACAGCGGAAACCTATAAACATCCATTCTCAGCCCCACAACTTTTTGACCGATCGGGATGATGTTCAGCAAACCATGAAATAATCGATGAAATAATTCATCGTGCTGATGATGGCCGGTAAAAATACGTTTAGAAGCTGTCGACAAGATGTTTGATTTTTGTTCGAAAAATCTACGGGTGCAAAAAGCTCATAAAATGAAGAATAATTTCAGTTCCCTGCTGAGCTCACTTTTTTCCAGCGTTCTTTTCAAAATCGGGAACAATATTTTCTCCAATAATAACAGAGTGTCGCGGAGGTTTTATTGTATTTTGAAGAACGGCGCTCAAAGACGTCCCACGATCGGGGCTCGTCAAATATTCATGAAGGTCGTGCTCAGCGAGTTAGGGGGGCGGGGGATTGATTCAGGGATCAGACTCAAACAGGGCAATGACCAAGACTTCCTGACCTGCCTTGCCGCACAAAAACTTGGAAATATAAGAGAAATAGAAAAGTGGACCACACAATGATGAGATTTCTATCGAATACAGGAAGAGCCAGGAGCCCCTACGACACCTGCTTTGTTCGTAATAAAAAAAAAAAAACAAACTGCTGAACAACTTTATGATTCTGCCTCCGTCTATCTGTCCGTCCACATTTACTTGTCGCAGCGCTAACATCCACGATTGTGACGTGATCACAGCCGATTTTTCAGAGGCCTGTGGATTCGGCTCTACATCATACATCAGTTCCATCATAATTGAATCAGCAGGTCGCTCAGCAGATGCCCGAATGCAAATTTTTCGTCATGATAGTTACATTGTGGACCGAGAACCGAACAATTTTACCAGAAAAAAATTTCTTAGTGGTTGATTTCAAATGAAATGGAAACATGTGTAGCTCTGTTGGCTGTAGAAAAGTCAAAGTACAACTACTATCTAATTTTTGTACCTTTTTTAAAATTTTTAGACTCTTTTTAATTGGTTATTCCCTGAATGTGTATGTTTTTCATGCAAAAAGTCAATCTCTCCGATTCGGCCCAAAAAAATTTTCTGTACGTTTCAAGGTGTTTCTAAATCAAAATTAGCAAATGTCCGTCCGCCATCCACGCCGACTTTGGTAGTAGAAAATTTTCTAAAAATCTGAAATTTTGGTCAGGGACCAGTTTCTGACTCTAGTTGGTCCTCGAAACTTTTCAACTCGATCGGACCGAATTTGGGTAGGGTAGGGGTCAAAATGTGTACTTCAAAAAATGGATTTTTTGCAATCTAGGCTTGTGGGGTATCATTTTCCACTAAACTCTGGACGCTGAATCCAATAAAAAGGGTCTCAGAAAGATTGGCACCCACTGGAGGAGGTTGGGTGAGTCAAAATGAGTATCTATTACCCATTTAGAATATGTGTTTACAAGATTTCTGGTACCTAGGCGTGTGGGGTATGATTTTCCACTAACTTTTGGACGCTGAATCCAATGAGACGGGTCATGGAACGATTGGTGCCCTCTGGATGAGGCTATGGGTCAAAATGGGTATCTATTACCCATATCAAATGTATGTTTTCGAGAGTTCTAGTACCTAGGCGTGTCTGGTATCATTTTCCACTAAATTTTGGAATCGATTGGAATATTTGTCTCCATGCCCCTGGTTCGAGGAATAACCAACCCGTGTGTAAGAATTTGCAGCTTTTTTTTTTTTTTTTTTTTTTTTTTTTTTTTTTTTTTTTTTTTTTTTTTTTTTAGATTTGTTGGTGATAAATTAATAGTACTTATGTAGGTTAAGCATGAAGGCAACGCACTTTGTTCTATTACATTACTTAATAAAAAAACAATGGAATATAATACATGAAACTATCTACTTTATTATGCTGGAAATAGTTCTTTCAAGTATATCGCAGTTTCAAAGTACATCATTTTTCTAAAACCCTAGCAACTGTTGGTGGCCGCAAGCGGCAAACGCTTAAAACCCCATCTCAATCTAAAATTAACGAAAAAAAACCTTTTATTATTATACAATTGAACTGAAGGTTTCGGGGACCAGCTATAGCGTACAAGACGTCACTGACAAACAATTCAGATTTTAAAGAACGTTAATTAAGCCAAAACGGGGTACGAGAGAGCGAAATTTCGGTTTGGAACCGTAGTCACCACCTAATGCGCAAAGTCCTGAACTTTTGGGAAAATAGAGGAGATACAATTCACTGATAAAAGCATTGGGATTCAAACAATTCACTCATTCAATCAAACTAATGAATTCAAGGAAACAATACATCAAAGCAAATCTATAGAATTCTGAAATGTTGTTAAACAGCATCCTATTGTAAACTATCTGCCTACGTCATCAGTTGAAGAAATATGGAGTGAGATCAGCACAACAGGAAAACAAATCTCTGGACAGGTCGTCGAACTTCACTGAGGAGCCGTGGATGCGGGATGATAGATGATGATGGATCGGTTCGAAGAGAGTTCACTCAACAGGCGATAAGGGATCGGAATGAACAACCTCCCGTTCCATTAATTAATAAAAGACCTTCCTTTCATTTTTCGTTGTCCAAACTAAGCGAGCGGATGACTAGGATAAGGTTAAAAAGAAACTAATATACTTCAGCCAAGCGGAATAATGAGAGTCAAGCGATTGAGGATAGACCTGCAGCGAAGATAAGTTGGGTAACAAGGGAAGATTGCTCATTTTCAGGCGTATTCTCGTGTTGTAAGAAAGTGCATCAACTTACATTTAAACTAGACCGCGATTAGTATTCCCGGAAGTGAAAAGTAAAAGACTATAGCGATGAAAATACCCTCCCCTCACCTTCACACACACAGACAGAGACACGTGATCCAATAACAGGTAAATGTTTGTACCTACATAAGCTCTTAAACTCAAGTCTTTTTTTTCTTTTTTTGGTCAGAGCGTTATCGAGTTTTTTACAAACCCTAGGATAAGGAATGATTATTTTTTAATTACTTGTTCTCATACAAGTTTCGAAATCGATGGGCCAGAAGAGGTTTTTAAATACCCACATTAGACCACCATCTTGTGATTTACAGCATCGTCTTATCCTTCGGCCTTCAAAATTGTATGATGACGTTTTACCCAACAAATAAAATGCCAACAAACAAGAAAAACGATAAAAATTCCGTCGACACCGTTCATTTAATGAGGTCGGTATGATTGCAACGAGGATCATACAACAACGTCCATTCGAGGAGCACCTTTACAAGGTCTTGAATAATCGGAGAACTCACCCGTCCATTGAGAAACTTGTACATCGGAGATCGAAGAGTTGTTCACGGATTTCGCAACGAGTTATCAATTTCAGGAAGTTGTTGAGGGTATATGTTTCACAAGAAGCATTGTAGATCATGCGATTCTATTATTACTGATTTACCAGAACACGACGCGCTTCTCCCTCAAATTGGAAATAAAACTGGTATTCCGAATGAAACCTTCCTCAAATAGCACCCGAGTCCGCCCCCACACATGGAAGACCAATTAAAGTCCGCGAGACGAACTCTTATGACAAGATAGGTCGCCAGGAGATGCCATTTTGACGCAACGGACGCACACGAAACCTCTAAACCCTCTGCCAGGGATTTCAGGCTGATAGATGCCCGTTTTGATTCCAAGGCCGGCGGTTTGCTCGGGGCTAGTCCAGAAGAGTGGGGGATTTGCAGGCTCACCTGGCTCCAGATCGAATCTTCTTCTGGGCGATTCCATCCGGTGAATGAGACCACTCACGGGAAGTTCCAGGGAATAGATGCCACACACGGATTCGGAGAATTAATCACGATCAGTCTGAGGGGAATCAGTCATGGACCACACGAAATAGAAAAAATACGATGCATCTACCCAAACGCAGATTACCCCAGAGGTGGAAGCGTAGAGGAACGGCGTACACATGTAAACATATAGAACAGGCATGCCTGTATCTACGAGCTTACACTAAGGAGAGGAAAAATTGCATAGCCGGGCCTCTGCCGACGTAAAACAATAATCAAATGCCTACTCCAAGAATTAAAATTTAAAAATGCTACGAATTCTTTAACAGGGGTAGGTTATATCTCGGACCAGGAACATGGAGACTCATTCCAATCGATCCAGCGTCCAAAGTTTAGTGGAAAATGATACCCCACACGCCTGGGTACCAGAAATATCTAGAACCCACTATCAAAATAGATAGATAGAAATACACATTGCAGGGACCCGTCTCACTGGATCCTGCGTCCAAAATTTAGCCGAAAATGAAACCATACCCTAGATCGACAAAAATCTCGAAAATTCATTTTTCAAAATACAAATTTTGCCCCACCCCCTTTAAAATTTGGACCAATCGGGCAGAAAAGTTTCGAGAACCAACTAGAGCCAAAAACGGTTCCCTGACACGAATTTCAGATTTGGAAAAAATTTCTACAACCTAAATCGGCATGGACGGCACGGACATTTTGGACGAATCGGAAAGATTGACTTTTTGCATGAAAACACACTTTCATCAAACATTTGATTGTTTAGCAATGTCAAAATAGGAAAATTCTCATATTCTGTTTTTTTTTTCCAGACACAACCTACTTTTTAAATTGCTGTTCAATCACTGACGTGACACATAGGTGCTACAAGACTTGTCCTTAGTTGAATATTTACTTCGGTGAAGTGGAGTAAGCAGATATTATAATGTTCGATCTGCACCTCACCTGAAGTTACACTTTTAGGAGCTCGTATTTACACATGAAGTCCTAAGTTGAAATTTCTTTAGAAAAGAGAGGAACGCGTGCGAAAAGGACTTTGTTTTTGTTTTTGCCAGTCAGGTTTGAAGTTGATGGTACAGGTTCGTAAGGAGATTCATACATATTCATGAGAGGCAGCCAAGTGTTTTGTTAAAAGCAGAAGAAACCCTAGAAATCACATGGGAGGCGATTCCCACTTTCGTAAATACTTCTGCGAAAGGTGAAAAAAACATGTCCCTGAAAGCATGTAGGTAGGTGCCTGTCTACCCCACATTAAACTGAGAGAAAATATGTGACAAATCATCGCTGCCTGGTGACCATTTACAAGTACTTTCTGATCCGAGAAACCCTGAGCAAAGATCTTCTTGAAACTTTACTTACTCAGCAGTCCATTGTACTATATTCTAAGACAATGTTGGGGTGTAATTTTTACAGACGTAAAACGACACATGAATATAATAAAACTCAGCCGTTGGAGCAACCAAAAGATCATTTTTTGTATGATTTCTAATCATCATAGCTCATAAATACCTACGATGACGAGCATAAGCCGCTTTTGCATCCTCTCCTAGTTCACAAATAATCTTCCTGTATTAACTATTTTGAGACGAGCTAGCTCCAAAATGTACACTAATTCTATCTGAATACCAACGAAATTTTGATTTAAAATGTCTTCAATGAATAGATGTGTGCGGATATGCAGGACCAGTTCACTCAGAATAGAATGCTCCAACAATTTACCAAACTTGATCAACTGTCTCAACGAGCAAATCTACACGAGAAGATGAGCGGAGGAGTAAACACGAGAGCAGAACCTAACCAAGGGCGGAGGAAGGTCAAACCATTTAGCTTTCACAATGGTAACACAATTTGCCCACACCTTGATAATCATGCGACGGAACCTTGAGGAGGGAAGCCATGGGATCTCGTTTTGCATAATCGATCGCGCCTCTTATTTTATAAGATCGAGTTTTTTTGTATTTATTTCGCCAACAATTTTCGTGTCGTTTAGTTGGAGCAGGTCTGAGCGCGTGGAATCAAATTATAGCGTCGATCCAATTTTAATGTTGATAGCAATCTCGCAATCTAAAAATCAAGTTTGTTATTTCAGTTGACAGTAAGTGAGGGTTTATTGAACGAACAGAATCACCTTAGGCGATAACAACTAAAGTGATTGGCTGTTGAAACGCTAATTCTTCGCACGGTATGAGTATTACTTCTAAAATCATTAGGGACACTTGAAAGTCACTGCAGGAGTTAGAATCAGGAGATATTGATTAATTGATTGATTGATTGATTAATCTCCCCTGCATTAGGCTAAAAGCCCACTCTTCCTGCAGGACAGACACACTTGGTCACTCACATATTGGAGTGAGTCTGAATGAGGGGATGTTACCGGAGTGTGTAATAAATAATTCGGTCGAACCCAAATAGTGTTTCAAGAAAACGTATTTTCATCAGCAATAGGGCTAAAGAAATACATACTCCGAAGACACATGTTGAATGACGTCATCCAGCTGGCTTAGTTACAACCAACCCAGGCTTATATATTGGGAGGTACGCTGCTGGAAGGTTCCTCCTAAAGGAGAATACGTGCGATTTAACCCGCAAGGCGTAAAAGCACCGCGGTATAATATACATAGAGTATGGAAGGCGCACGTTGAGCACTATGTCATGCTCTGACTCGGTGGAATCAACATTATAACTTGTATCTTAATTAACCTGATTTCCAAGATGGAATAATCAATAACTAAGATCACATAGTCGTCCCGCGAACTCCTGAGTTTATTCGCAAAATTCATTTCTGCCACATCGGACAAAATGCATTGCTTCGACGGCCTAGAGACAATTTATTTTGGCCCTTCGTGAGTTCTCAGATCAGGGTCAAGAATTGGCTCCAAACCAACCTAAGATGCCAACGCAGACTCACAGGATATCTTGACTACCATGGGAACGTGTTTCACTAGATGCATTTGAGTTTGAAAAACGCCTGTACATCCTGATGGTGCATAATCAGATTTTTCGAGGTCGAACAAGTCCCCGACTTGTTCAACAGTTCTACGATCATCGAATTTTGTAAAAAGAATAAACAATCGGGTTCGTAACCTTTGATACGATTCAGTGTAAAACATCGGTAATTTTTGACTGCTCGAGTCCCAAGAGTTTTTAGTATTCACATATTCAAAACGTATATCAATTGCAACAATGGCATTCTGGATGTGACAATCAATCACTCTAAAATATGGAGGAATTTAAAGAAGACGCTTCAGCTCGAAAATCCTCTTCGTCATTCATTTAACTTGCTAAATATAAAATTTGTGCGACTCATCAGGATTATTCCACATTTGGCACGTTTCCCGAAGCCGTGACGTCCCTGTAATCGAGACTTGTTTGGACGTTGGGTGTGGCATATTCATTCTTTTTTGTTGTAAGCCAGTCGATGGTTAGTCGTGAATCACGTCAATATGTGATGTGGGTAGAGAATAAGAAAGTAGCTGCTAATGAAACGTTTCCATCAGAAGGTGGGAGGAAAAATAACTTTTTGGCTTTCGTTGAGAGGGTTTATGCTCAATTCATAGAGGCCGAAGATACCGTATTTCAAATCCCCGCCACAAAGTATTCCTACAACTCGCTCCTTCATGTATTTTCGCGCATAGATCTTTGAGGTTAATGAAAGCGTACTCACCTCTTGCTGCCGATAATGTTTCCTCCTTGGTGGAGGCGAGATCGCTGGCGGCGTGTAGTCCCTGGTCGGTGTAGCCTTGCCGTTGCTGAGTCCATTAGTTGGCGTGGATCCACTCCTCGATTGGCCATTGTAATGTGGCGAAGCTCGTCCAAACGGTGACGTCGTTCGTTCGTGTCGCGAGTAATTGGTTGTTTTGACAAACCTCTCCTCCCTGTGGGGGGCGCTCTTTTCCAAGTTGTGCGTAGAAGGGAACTTTTTCGAAATCCCGTTAAGGGGAGGACTAGGTGATTTGGATCTGTTGTAGGTCGGACTGGGAGACTTTTGCCCGTTGTGTAGGGGGCTCGGGGACTTATGTCCGTTCTGAAGAGGGCTTGGGGATTTCATACCGTTTTGCAGAGGGCTTGGGGTGTAAGGAGGACTTGGTGAGCTGTCGAATGAATGATTTGGGCCAGTAGGCAAAACTTGAACTCCCCCTTCGATTTTGGGGGACTTTGAAAACTTTCGTTCCTCACTTTTCCATTCGCTGATCCCTTTGAAATACGACTTATCCGGTTCAGGGGAAGGAAGAAACACTCTGCTAGGCTTGGAGTCTTTGGATGATTTCATCGTCACATTGATAAAACTCGTGTGAGGCCCTTCATCCTCGGATTCTCTGCTCGATCTCGAGGCAGATTCACTCCCGAAATGATGGTCTAGCCATTTTGATGTCTCCACTTTCCGAGTTCTCTCTTCCTGGTTGAAATCAAGAGGTTTCCTCGTCAAAGCGTCTTTCCTGTCGTCTTCCATTTCCTTCAGAAATTTATTCCGGTTTCGTCGCAGACGGGCGGACAGACTGTCCCAATCTGCTTCACCATGCCGCATAACCTCTGTGGTTTCAGCGTCGTACCGCATCTCCCTGCCGGCGGGTTGGCCGTCGACGACGAAATCAACGAACTGCTGGTCTTTCGTCTTTTTGAAGTTTAACTCTTTATTGGAGCTGTTGCTTTCTTTGTCGTTATTCAGCTCAGGGTCGTCAATTACCTGGAACAAGATACAAGGATGTTGTTAATCGAAACTTTTTGTAGTACAGAAGAGCAGCCCTCTAGCAGCCTTTAGATAAATAAGCGATTCGGCAGTAGAGCATACTAACGATAACGCCGTCGGAGCAATCACTCACTTCACTCTATAATAATATATATGAACAGTTGGAATCTCACATGTCGAAAATAATAATTATATTGAGTATAATTATTATACTCATGATGGAAATGTATGGTGGAAATTCACCAGTGAGAAGTGGTTACTGCTAAACCTAAACATCATACAGTAGAATTCATTTCAAACCAACCTCTTCATGTTCTTTGATAGTAGAAGTATTGAAGACAACTTGACCGTTCTGGTCGATAGCCTTCTTCTTCAAGGTGTCTTCAGTGTCTGTCACCCGTCGTTTGATCGACGTATGCCCGACGACCCGGGGTCCGGTCTTCGCCACTTCCGTCCCTGGGGACCGAACCAGCCAGTTTTCGACGTTCCCTCCTCCTTGGACGGCTTTCTTATAAGCCTGAGGAAAAAAATGAATAACATACTTTAAATATCATAAATCTGGAAGGTTCTAAAATTGTGTAATTATCAATCAAATCTTACGTAAATATGAAAGCAGCACGATTCAGAAGGGCTAAGTTGTACTAAATAATTTGTTGCCAGACATCCATAATGCATAAGTGAGGTTGTGTAGCACTGATGATGATAAAATTTTCCAAATTATGACTAACAGAAAATGTTTACAACTTTCAATAAGGGCCAGTGACGTACTGAAGAGAGATTTTCCCGTTCAAAGGTGTGTAATTTGACAGCTCAGGTTATCTTTTTCTTGACATTTTTCTCCTCGAATCATCCACGGTCGAGACTCAGGACCGCTAATGGTTCCTCTCGAGTACGCGATGGAATTCAATCCTTTCGCTCCGCCTCATCAGCCGTTCGTTAGGTTTTTGTCTCGTAACTAACCCAACATCAACCACAATAAAATATCCGCTGCTATATCGGACGTGAAGCTTGATAAATAACTTTACATTTTTGAGTGGCATGTGTTTCTTTTAGAACTGTGATTCTTTTTGAATACCGTAACTTCAAGGTTTCCATAGTAGATAGATATGGAAAACACATTTCTGGCATTATAATACCCTTCTTGATCAAACGATATCATACTCTTGCATATCTCAATCGGTCCAGGCCCATTCAAAACGATTACAGGCCCAAAATGTATTGAAAAATGACACGCCTAGGTCCCCAGAAATCTCAAAAAACATACTTGAAATACCCATTTTGAACCATACATTGCCACCGTATGCGGAAATCGTTTCAAGACCCCATATCGATCGACAAAGCGTTTTACAATTTAGAGGAGAATGACCAATACAAGCCTTAGTTCCAGTAAAACTCAAGAAAACATTATCAAAATACTTATTCTCACCCAAACCCTTCCTCCGAGTATGTCGACGCGGCTAGAGTGAAAACCAAGACTTAATTAAATATTTGCCAAATTTCACTTTTTTAAAAGCTTATTTCAATATCAATGGCGGTTCAGCATTTCGGATTTTGATCTCACACATAGTATTGGAACGTAAATGGTTTAGAGAGAATTCTTTTCTTATCGATACGTTCAGAAGGCGCACTGTTCCGTTGAGAATGATAAACCAAAATAGATACTCATTAAAAACTAATTGTTATGCGCCGAACCTCTGAAACTAATTATTAGAAAAATTTAATGTCATATCCAAATTAACGAAGAATCCGCGGTCACCCTTTGATGTAAGCAGCATGCTGGAGATGAATCCCCTTGAAAAAGTCATAATTTTGTGTTGGTATTTGGAGGGAATCGAGCACAGTCATGTCTTAGGAATCCACTGGCTAGTACGTTAACTTAACTGCCAAAAGTCAGATTCATGTGGGCCAATGTTAGCGCTGAACGGCACGTTCTCCATTGCACCTTGACCATCCAGAAAATCGGGGAGATAGGCTTTCAAACACTCACAATTTTCATACGGATAGATTCGACACGAACCAATGAAAAAATTAGCAATGATCTGCAGGTAGAGAGAGTTTTGCTTCCAGAGACGTGTTGAAATATGAAAGCCTTGAGTGAGTGTTGAGGAACTTGATGAAGACAGATAACACGTTGTTACTAAATGAGATAATGCGCCTTGACGGAGAGCCCATTGTTTTGTAATTGCGATCCACCTGCTCTACTTAGATTTCACACAGTAAACACAAAGTTTTAACTTCAATTCTCACGACCTCTTTTCAGTTGGTCTTCAGATAAGTTTTGCGGCCGACAGGATTTTCCGCTCACCTAAATTTCGCTAATCCGAAATTACTTGACCCTGGAGGAGGTTATTTATCCATGACCTGGCGACGAGAACTTCCTTATTGTAATGACTTTCTTCTGACACCCTAAATGAGGTTGGGGATTACGGTGATTTTGCGGGGGTTATGCTGAAATTATTATATGTAATCTTCCATCGGGAGACATCACATATGCGCGTTCACACTCTTTATTGAGCGAACTGTTGGCATAATAACTCTTACATCGGTTTGAGATTATAATAATTGTATCGCTTAGCTTTCAGAAACAACAACAACGTATAATCACGTTCTCGCTTATACCTAAATTAATTTGGCTCCTTCAACATACAACATACCGTGACCTTATTTGGGGCCACTCACCGCATTCGAAGTGTTTAATAAAACCCTCCCTCCCCCGAGTGCGAACGCGTCTTTTTCCTGCAAATGTTCCAACAGTCCAATACAACAACGTTTAAACAATCACAAAGAAGTGTAATTTGACCGGCCGTTCACGCCATAAGTTTGACCTTTGGTTCGCACGGTTTTCATTATTCATCGGCGCCTTCTAAGGTGCCATTGTCCAGGAAAGAGAGCCAAGCACTCATAATATGCAAGAACTCCACTCCCTCACACGGCTTCACCTGCCTTTTGTTGTGACGGTAACGGCTCGGAAAGGCGAGCGTGAACTTGACTTTAACACCAGCAACTCGGCACTATATAAATGGTAAAAGGTCAGTGAATAATGTTCTTTCTCGCGCAATCAGTAAGACAAAACCATTAATCACGTTTGTCTTGGGGAGAACGACGGGCGAGAAATCGCTACATCGCTTTTATAAATTCCTTCGCACCTTTGTTGAGTTCATAGATAAATGTTGAGCATAATATTGGCCTCTTGTTCGTATCCTGTCGAACCTATCATTATGGTAGACGATGTGTACTATTGCAATTATCAAAATCGCAAGAACTGAGAGTGAGTCCAAAATTTTTGGACCAATTTTCCATATTTTCCATTCCAATTTTAACTAGGAACAATAGATCAAAAACCATTTTCAATCGATTCTGCGTCCCAGAGTGGAAATGACACCCCACAAACCTATGTCGTTAAAAGCAAATGTCAGAAAACCCACCTTCTCCAATATTATGACGAGTTCACGTTTTTCTGTCATCAACCTTCTTATAGATTTTTCTGTTATGAAGCCTGTATAGAATATAAAAAGTTCGTGGGCAGATCCAGTGAAAGTTAGATTACGACACTGAGCGACGCAGATGCAACTTCGCTGATGTGACACTGCACAAAAGCCTCAAAAACTGGCTGATCATCGACAAAAAATCGAATCTTGGGAGTGATTGAAAAAACCTTTATAATAGGGTGACCAGGACGACAAAGAAGTTCTGTGAGGACAATCGAAACTTTCTCCTTTTTGGTCGAACTGTGAGGTGGTTGACGGTTGAGCGCACTTCTGACCCGGAAGCTTAAAAGGTCGTTTTATAAAAATTGTCGAAATTCAAGAGGTTTACGGTTTGTTCGAATTGAATTATGCTGATTTCCTCGCTCATTTTCCAAAATGGTGGCCCGAACAAATGACGCGTGGAGAACGTTGTTCCCAATCATCCCGCGCTGATCAATAAAAAGGCCCTTAAACAATTACTTCGCAACAAATATCTATGAACACTGATAGCCAAAATGTAGTTATCCATTAGAAGTAAGAATTTGTTAATTCATTTCAATATTCATTCAAATATTTGAGGAAATTAATAACATAACTGAAAAGCGCGACACAACAGGTCTGATGAGAAATTAGTAAAGCCAAGAAAGAAACTATATCTACAAGATCGGCAACGAATGTTCTTCCACGAAAAATGGGGAAGGAAATTACTGCGTAATGTTACTTTGTTGAGCAGGTTAACTGTTGGGTGTTTCGGCTACAACGAAATATATGTTAAAATAAGGTATTTTCAAGTAAATTCATCTTGTAAGGGATATTAAAGTCTCTGCGGGATCTAAAGAGCGGAAGAGATTTCTCGGATAGTTGGAAAATGTATGATAGTACCAAGCATGAACAGGTCGACGAGGGAAAATATCCATATTTTATGTTGTTTTTTTTTTTCTTGAGTAGAATGAAAAACCTTCCAAGTGAATAAAAACAAGTTCTTGGTGCTGAAGATGTGACCAATTTTGTTCGATCTGACGACCTTGACGAGTCAGATTGATTCCAAGCTAGGAAAATCTCATGACTAAACTATTTAATGGGTATTCTAGTACATCTACATTTCTAATGTCTTCTTACTCGAACAGTCGAATCAGAAGGCAAAATGCCATGTGAGAAGCCTGCTATCAATCATTGCAGCTTTGATCTGAGCCGGATCTTCCGTCTGAACTGACACATCGCCCATTTGGTCGAGAAATGATCCCTTCTCATTCGACGGCTACTTGGGCCACTTCGAATTCCTTTTCAAAAGGCTCGACGTTACTGAAGGCCTTAAATTGATAAGGCAACTTCACTTTCGACGACGGGCGCCTCATGGTGGAAGTTCTGAGGGAAAGTTCGCGATCTGTTCATTGCCATAGGTCAAGTGGTCACTTTTTTCAGCCTTTCTTTTCAAATTTGAAAGCAACCGCATGTCGCGAACAAAATATATATATTAAAGGCGGGCGCAGCAGTGGGGGGGGGGGGAGGCGAAGCGAGCGATTTCCTTCTATTTTTCTATGACAAAATATAATCCTTTTTCAAATAAATTTTGTTATTTTATCAAATCGACAAATCGTACCTTATCTCCCAGGAGTGAAATTTTTATCCGAATTATGAAGAGATAGTATTCGTTCCTCTCGATACCATCAGAGCCCATGGCCTAGTGACATACCGTCTAAATAGCCTGACGGATCGCACCTGACGAGCGACTCTTCGAACGATTACCAGCGCGAAACCGGTCGTTCAACATAGTTTTGTGAAGCAGATGACATTCACCGTGAAGGCAACCAGTCTCGACCGCATCGTTCAAAATAAAACCCCATCGATTAATTTCACAAGGAGAGAGGACTTTGAAAAATACTCAACTCGTCCGGCCAGTCGGTGAACATCAGTTTCGCGTATTCCTAGAGATTTTACCATTTGGGTGAAGGGCTTAGCGGTTTCTAGTTGAAAGGTTCAGTTTCCGTGGTCGAGTAACCACAAAGCGTGGGCCTTGCATTAAATGAGGTAATCAAGTGCAGAATAATATTCCTGCTCAGCGTTCTTTTAGTATGCGCGAATTCGTAAATAAAACGCTGCAAATTCTTTTACAGGTATTGGTTACTCATCCTTAGACCAGGAGCATGGACACTCATTCCGACCGATTCAGCAAACAAAATTTAGTTGAAAATGATACCCCACACGCCTAGACGTCGAAAATCTCAAAAATCCATTTTTCAAAATGCACATTTTGATTTTCATATGACTCTAATTCAGAACTTGAATCATAAAATTCGAAAAGAAGACAATGTGATTATATCCCTGTTTGGGATCTTTCTGTCAGGGAAACTGTTTTCAAGACAAAATGTTGTCGCTCGAAATCTGACGGGAATACTATCTTCAAATCTCTCACCCAGTGCCATTTAGGTAGAGCTCCCACGTTCAACCATTTGAGTTTGATTTCGAATGCTTACCTGCAGGTTGATATCTGCAGCAGTTTGATTTATGGTCAACTCGTCACCTTCAACAACCTCAAATCAATAGTCAAGTCAACCTCAAGTCAAAATTTATTCCTTGAACTTGCAAGCCGTCAGCCAGCAGAGTAGAATATCATCCTTTATTGAGCGTGATAAGCGGTCTTTACAGGGTGCACGAGTCGACCTTAGTATTGGCTTGGGAAGGTCCTTTTCAAAAAGCTCCTCGCCCCGACCCTGCGCTCATCCACTTCCTGACTGTCTCCACTTGTAGTGACTATAATAGACTCACGAGGACGCCAAGGAGAAGACGTGATATCCGCTCTTAGCTTCACAAGACTCTTTTGAAGGAGTTCTATGGAACAATCTAGCCTGATGCACGTGCGACACACGAGGAAACAAATGCCGAGCAAAGATCCCACTTACTCTTGTGGTGACTAAATGACCTTAGAAAGTTAATCCTAAACGGAACTCACCTTAAATAAAAGAAACCACGAATTAGAGGATAATTCAGCGTGTACACTCCTAATTTATTTGTCCACTGTATTCCCATTCAAATACAACAACAAAATCGACTGAACGCCAGTTGCAAGCAACTCACGGCAAGGATTATTTTTGCATCAGCCGTCAGACTTCTACAGATGATTAGAAGAATAGCAGGGGAACCTCTCTCCACTTCCACTCAACGCATTCACGAATTGTGCAATTACGACAAGCAAACGCACTATCATCACCACAAGAACGCACTCGAGCTCTCGAGTTTAATGAAGAAACGAGATGACCGTGATTGAGCAAAATAGCCAATTCTAGCAAGAAGATTCAGTGGCAATACCAACCTATTCAAACAGGATAGTTCAGAGGGACCCAACTGGGATCGTCAACTCGCTTCAGACTAAATTACAAGTGTGTTAGCATTTTTGTGCGTCGGTAGCGGTGAGCGATAATGCCACCAAGCGCTTGATATAATTAATACCTAACACTGAAGATTTTTCATATCACAAAAACACGCGTGACTCAAAGAGAAAGAATGCGATTCGTTCACTCGAGAGAAATCAAGTCGATCCGGGGGACGTTGGAAATTCCTAAAAATATGTGCCGAGCGCGTCGCCCGCGAGCCACTGAAAGTGAAATTAGTGGAACCTCGCCTCTACGATACAGGGAAATGAATGAGCGGTACTTAGGCGTAAAAAAGCCTGTTATCGGATTTCACTAGGCCTCAGGCTGAGCAAGTCATACCCTGGCTTATCACTGAGTGGTCTAAAAGGATCCAGGTTGTTGACGTTATGCTGAGTGTGTCGGTTTTCCACAATTAAAAAAAAAAACAGCTTGGCGAAAGCACTGACTATCAATTTGGATCCTTATCTTGATTTAAAAACAACCTCGTGCCAACCCCAGGAAAATAATGACTGGATTACGACTCAGAAACGGGTGAAGAACTTCTCAGAAAGTCAAGAAGCGACAGATAGGTACGTGAGGAGATGTACGTGATGCGACTTCGCAGGGCCGTTTAGCAGTCGGACCGCATTTTGGAGACCAGATAGAGGCAGGCGTTCAAAATTGTGAGAGTTACGGTGCAAGGTCGTTTTGGAATTCAACTGACACGCTGAGAAGGAAAAGTTGACAAAAATCAGACTTTCTACCTAACAAAAATGTGCACCGTGCCTCGCATTTTTAGTGCGAAACTCAGGTCATGAACGCATCTGGAGCTACCCGTGCCCGGATCTTAGCCATTTATCCACCACCAATTTAAATATATTAGGTGTTAAATGAGCACCAGCCACAGGTTTAATTTACGAATAGATTTTTTCAAAGGAAATTATAATTAGCAGAGATAATACTGCGGAATATTACTAATACATAAGTAATGAGAGGAGTATTGAGGTTCGTTCTGCGCTTTAATCAAAGCTAACAAAATTTACTATTACTAATTTTACAAGACTGCTGACTCCTGATTTTACAAAAATCAAGTAAACATCAATTAAACAGCCTCTGGCCTATTTAACACTCAAATTCCAGAACAGTCTCATCGTGATTATCGTTATCGAACGCGAACCGGGAGACACACTCCGAAAACCACTCAACAAAACCTACAGATTTCAGCTCTACCGGAGAGGTCGGTGTTACGTAAGAATTTAAGAAAATATGAGAGGAGAAAGGATGACAGAGGCAGTGGTGGGTAGACTTGATGAAAAATGAAATATGAGGCGCCTCATTGCTCGAGGAACGCGTTTTTTACAGTTACACAACTCGGTCCGGAATATTCGCAATTTGCGTGGCCCCCAACTTCCTCAGGAAGGTCATTCTATTGCCAAGTTCTTTCAAGATTTGTAAAGTCTCAAGGCGTTCAAGAGCCAAATTGCCACTGTGTTAATTAAGTCCAAAGTTTGAAGCGTCCTTCCACAGCCTCCATTCTTTTGTTTGCACAAGAATTGACTGATTCTAGTGCTAACAGGATATCTCAAAAGGAACAGCCTACGGAAATCCGTAAATAAAGTTCATACAAATGAGATGAGAAAACCTAAACGTAGTTTTACATTATGCACTTTTGCCAGTTGCAAATAATTGTGGTTCAGAAATACTTCGAAACAATTATTTGCGCAAAACAATTATGTGATTGCCACAGGAAGTGACTGCTTACCAATGGGTTCTCAGAGGTCTCCACTCAAAATTCCTACGACAAGATCTTGGCAATATCTTGATGGATGAGGCGTGTCTCGAACTCTCCCACTTTGTTTCAAAACTATTGTTTTTGTTTGAGTTTACCTTCTTGAGCAACGGAATCCCATTTCGAGTTAATAGCCGGGTTCCCGTATCAACTATCGCCTTCTTTCTAACGAGATAAAAAATGAAGTTCAGGACCCTCGTGGGCGCTTTTTACTCGGAAACCCCTCGAAAAAAAAAACAAGCCAAGGACAATGGAAACTGTGATGAAACCGTTCTCGTTGCTCCCAGTTTTGCGCAAGAATAAGAACACCGTTGCCGTTGTAAACATCACGAGTTGACTACGTTCAGCCGATGATCATTTTGTCAGATAGAGATCAAATTGAATTGTAACGACTCTAGGATAAGATTGAAGGACAGCTTCCTTGCGCGGCATCAGAAAATTGTAGGATAATAGGAGCTGAGAAGGCCATTTTCGTAAGTTATGACACCCTGGAGGTAATCAATTGGAGTCGTGCATTTTAAAATCTCGCTGCTCATGAAAGTGCTGCTATACAGAAAGAAACACTGACAAGCGGAATTTCAGAGGTTTTCTGGAAATTCTCAATCAATTTGAATGCAACGAGGAAAATGGTTTATTATTCCTTAGAGTAAGAGTATTCAGTGTTCAGAACTCATTTCAATCGATTCAGCGTCCAACATGTTGTGGAAAATGATGTCTCACACGCCTAGGTGCCCAATCATCAATACCGAACACAATTTTCGAAATCATTTCCTAAATACTCATCACGACCCATACCCACCCTCAGCGGTTAAAGATCGGCCCGTTACCCATCTCAATGAATTCAGCGTCCGAAATGTTTTAGAAATGATACGCTACATGCCTGATTCCCAAAAATCTAGTCTCAAAAAACACATTTTCACCCATTCCCTCTCCGAACAAATTCCAATGATCTAATATAGCTAGAATGAGGTCCTCTTCTAAAATTCTGAAATTTTCTAAAACCAAAAACGGAGTGGACGGTAGACGGATATTTCGGTTTTAGGTTTATGATTCCTTCAATAATCAACCTAAGCGTTCATGCCGGAGGTCAACCCTCCGATTTGGGGAGGGTATTGGTGAATCCGTGTTTTTTGAAACTCGATTTTCGAACAACTAGGCATCAGGGGAATCATTTTCCACTAACTTTTGGTCGCCGAATTGATTGGAACGAGTTCTGGATATTTCTTTTCCCGATGCTCTTGCTTCGAAAGAGTTTACTCCATTTTGACCTACCTATACATCTTGACATGCAAAATGTCATTGGTACCAATGACAAATTTTTGGGGAATTTTCTGGAGTGAAAATAGCCTTGAAAATATGTTGATTATTCAAGGAATAATAAACCAAAAACAGGGAGCTTGAATGAAGGCAATTTTCCGCTCTTCCTCGAGTTCCGGCCTTATACATAGTAAGGATTCACAACCGACTGGTAGTGCATCCCGAAACAAACAACCGTCATTTGAGAAAGTGCAGGAAGGCACTCCTAATCCTGTCATTTTGTTGGCACCAAGCTCACACGAAACGTGACGAATTTTCGCAACTTGTTCCTCCGAACGAAAGCGAACTTGATCGGGTGAAAGGTAAAGCAAGTCTCGATATTAATGCACTCGAAAGTTCGCTCAAGGAGAAGGTTTCGCTCCTGGCCAGAACCCGCCCACGAGAGATCAAAACAAATTAAAAAAACATCTTTCCCCTCATTTTTTCCGATCTTCTTTTCCTTGCTGAACTAATAACACGGTAAATACTCGTTTCGTGATCATCAAGATTATGAGAAGATCTGAAGCAACCGGACCGAATGTTACGTTGATTCACGCAACTTTCCTCTGATGTGTTTCGGTACGAAGAAAACTCCTTGTGATGAAGTTCATCGAGGAGCAAGAAGGAATTCATGCCATACAGTCTCAGCAATGAACTCTTTCTAATCGGGCGTACAAGAGTTCCCAATCATTGCTCTAATATATTCCATCAGCTCATGCTAAGCATTTTCTAATAACCGGAAAGCCTTGAAGTTCACGTCGCTAATTTATGTTTTACAGCGGTAAGCTTACCTGTGGATGGAAATAAATTTTAAATTCCTCACAAAAGGCGGACGGAGAACAAACGCTCGACGGAGTTCCACGTCTTTATTCCCTTCTACACAAGTTGTTTTGTAACTTTTAAATTACTTACATGTATGGAGCTCACGATCCTTGTCTTAACTCGAAGTGGAATTTTTCATTCCCTTTAACGTGCGAAAACTTAATGGAAAATTGAAATGAACTGCGTTTTGTGATAGAAACTCCCAATAAACCATAAACAATCTCCGGCACTTTGAATCGGCATTTGCTGCATCTTCTAGTGAAGTAGTCATTTTCCTGAACATCTCAATGATTTAAAATTTTTATTCAGATAACTTACAGGAATACCTAACCCTCTCATCACTCGCTTTTAAAATCCTCTCTCTGCATTTTTCCGCAGTTTTCCCCTAATTCCTAATACAGAAACGAGTGGATCCTAACGAGCCGTGTAAACTTTCGCCCTGAAGATACTAATGATTACTAGGCACAATGTTACGTGGCCCCTTCACCTCTGCAGCTTCTTCCTGGGGTCACGTAGTCTGGTGAAATCCCATTCTCCAGAAGTATCGACTAAAAAAGCAATTTTGGCGAAAATGTAAATAACGTTACTTGAACCGTCAATAAAATGGAGAAATAGTGGTTAGTTTCAAGTCACTTCTTTTGTATTATTTTCTATTTACTTTCTAACCATTGTTGGTATTTGGTACACGTAAGGCTGTGTTTCTTATTGACTTCCATCTTAAAAGGCTGTGCTTATAAATTCCTAATAGGTCTCTTGAAGAATTGCTGAGAGTTGAATGAGACCAGATACGCACTTCGAAGGGAGGAAAATGAACGGATGAATAAACCATGAACGCGTACTGTGACCTCAATATTAAATTCGATTGGTTGACGCCTACTTGCGCGGAAACATTGGGCGCTGGCTGTGAGTCAGTGACCCACTACTGCATAAGGATCCTTTCATTACAAATGATCACAATCTGGGGTTTGAGAAGCCCCAGAGTTTGATGAGAATTAGAGTGTACTGATACTGCTATACACGTACCCAAAAGCCATTTCAAATACTTGCTGACAACTCAACTCTCGAGTATCCTACTCTCTGTAATTAACTAACTTGACGACGTAACAAACATTTGAGGAGGATTGGGTATTTTATGCTAAATTTGTTGGTTAGGGCCCAGCTGATAAGGAAGGTTGTAAACGTGTCCTAAACGTACTCATATTATTGTAAATCAGCGCAGCGAAGTGGTTTATTATTCTAAAGTAGGTAATTATTTCATGATCGTGAACAAAATTGTGTTCTCATTCGATGAGCGTCAACTCAAAATACAAAGTCAAAATTTAGTTGACACGTCCACGTCTTCAAAAACCCCTAAAAAGCATATTTTCCCCAAATCACCCCTACGTTTGAGGCGATCGAGATGAAAATAAGTTAGGCAAAATTAAGGCCCAAATGATGTCCATAAAGCAAAATTTCAGATTTTCAAAATGATGTCAGAGGCATTTTCCAAACCGGACATAACAGCAAATTGCTGACGACAAACGGCAAAAAAATGAATCATAGATAGGTTTTTCCACTGTTTCCCCATATTCATTCATTATATGGAACAAAACTCAAGTCCTCTCCATCTTTTTTACTAAGACGAATTATATTTCTTGGTGGAGAACTAGTTACTACTCAAGGTAAGAGTTGGGAGTAGATATAATACACGGGTATGTACTAGGACTCACACCCGTCTCTGAGAAACTTATTGGCAGAGCGGACAATAACCACGACCAGGTTCAAGTTCCAGTTCTTGCCAAATCCTTTCACAAAATGAACCGGTTCCCGCACTCGACCCCCAACCACTTTCTATGTCATCGGGTAAAACGACGAGCCCATTAAACAGGTAACAGATAGTTTCTGAAATTGCAAAACATAACTGGATTACAGGCGTGGAAGATTTCGTCATGCAGTTGGTGGTTTAGATTTGAAATAAATAACAGTGTTCTCTAACAGTGGAAACGGAATAGAGACGTTGTTTGTGATTTTGGGATTTCCACGATAGAACCCATTAGGGAAACGGTCAATGAGAGATAAGCAGCCTCCAGGCCTAACTAATAGGCTCATTCAGTCGGTTAAAGAGCTATCTCAAGACATCGACTCAGCCAGTCTATGATGAAAAGAAGGCTTGATCCATCACACTCAGATTCCATTTGCTTTCCAGTAGGGTATCATTTCTTTCCGACTATCCGCATTATTCATTAAACAAGACCAGGTCCCGAAGTGTACCCATGTATTACTATGATGAACAATTGGCTCACATAATACTAACTTTCTCACCGCCAGAGTAAGCCGAACTTATGTTCTTGAACTGTGCTCTAAATAACGAACATGAACGTTTCATACAAAAACGATGACGCCATCAGAAAAATAGAAAGAGTAGGCTGCACTTCAGAGGCCGTGATCCTTGAATGTCAAGGTGGACGCCACGAAGGACGTTTGAAAGACTGTCATTTACCTACTTTCCACCCAAGCGGAGTAACCGCTGAACACGAACTGTTGTAAAAATCATATTTTCCTGACCGAAAACAAACATTGAAGTGAAGTAAAGTGTATACACGACGCCTCAGCGGCAGCGATTTCTCTGAGATGACCATCCAAATATGAAGCAAGTCGTGAAAAATGAATACAAAAAAATAATTGCATTAATTCTTTACTTATCAACTGAAAAGCCAGCGCCTACAAATAGATGGAATAATGCTTTAATTGACTTAAAACTCAAATGTTTCTGTTGGAGGATGAAAAACAAGTTAACATCTGTCTGATGAAGGACCGATCTCTTTACCTCGTAACATTTCACCACCTCGCGACCACATCATCACGGAATCTATTACATAAAAGTTCACATCAAAAGAAGAGATCAGGAAAACGTGACATTTCTCTTTCAGGAGAGCTAATCGTGCTGGTAAAAAACTGCAAAGGTTTTTAGAATCGGTGGCCTCTTCAAGTGGTTTTTCATACTGGTATCAGGCAATCGAGCAACACCAAGCAGATTTCGAGCTGGCGACGCTAAAACAACGAGGGAGCCCTCATAAGTAATCTTGACTCATTTAGGTAGGGGCTAGAGTTTAATTGGTCAAAACGCCCAAACTACACAGGAACTACTGTCAGGTGTGAATTCGGAAATTTAAAGAATGGGAAATTTTCGGAATCAAGTCGCACACTGGGAGATTCTCAGTAAAATTCCTATATAAGGAATTTTTTCCTAGAAATTTTTATGCTGAAAATAGCTCCGAAACTGTGTGAATGTGGTTTTATAGTTTCGTTCTCGATTCCTTATTTTGTGCGGAACCCCAAGAGGAAGTTAAACCTCTGTTTTCGTTATAGAATGGAAAAAGAACTTAGGAAATTCCCACAACAACTACAGGTCTTTTCCGGAGCTCGAGCCTGATATTCACTGGGTTAATTGGATTGAAAAAAACAAACAATACACTCCACCACCACCGTTTGGCTCTTCCGCGAGGCTGATTGGATCCAGTGATGAGTTATGTTTTGTTTGGGGATTCCAAATTCTTTCCTTCCCTCTCGTAAATTAAATCAGGTTTCCAAGTTGTTTCTTATTTCATCATTATGACCGTCGTGGAACAATAAGTTGGTTTGCGACCTGTGTCAAGGGTTGGGACGTTATGTTTGGCCCTTCGGCACATTCTTTAAGTGATGAATCTCATGAGGAAATCTATATTTGCTATAATACCATCAAATCTTAGATTGGTTTTTGATCGTTCACACCATCTTACGAATCTGATTTTTCGATTGCTGTTATAAAAAGTGCTAAGTACCCTTAGTGGCGCAACAGAACGATTTTACTCTAAATCATCATTTTACTGTCCCTGCGCCACATTGCAACCCCTGGCTCAACAAACCATCAGTACCAAGTACACGATGAGTCACATTCTGCCTGACCAAGAAGGAAGGAATGTCATCGGACACTGTGTCGCCCCAACTCAGATCGGCTTTCTGGGAGTTGGGAGCAATCCTCGATCCAATTTGACGAACTAATCTCAGTGTAGGCCTGGAAATCCTCCTTCCTATCATACGATAGCTTGTCTCTATCATTTAAAGAATGGTTTTGGTTGGTTATTCCTTGAATAATCAACCCATGTTTTCATGCAAAAAGTCAATCTTTCCGATTCGGCCCAAAAATTTTTTCTGGACGTTTCAAGGTGTCTAGATCAAAATTAGCAAAATGTCCGTCCCCCCGTTCACCGTACGCCGTCCACGCCGAGGTGGGTTCCAGAACGATTGGTACCCACTGGAAGAAGTTATGGGCCAAAATGGGTATTTATTACCCATTTTGAATACGTGTTTTCGAGATTTCTGATACCTAGGCGTGTGGGGTATCATTTTCCACTAAATTTTGGACCCTGAATCGATTGGAATGGGTCCGGGACCCGCCACACCCACCTGTTTCCCCCATTTTCCTCATGTTGAAGAAATGAGTCTCCATGCGCCTGGTCCGAGGAATAACCAACCCGTGTGTAAGAACTTGCAGCGTTTTTATTTTTCAACTATGCTGATTGTATCCCTATCGTATGTCTGTTCCATTGACCAAGTTGAATAGTGCAGCCTACTCTTGTCGAAGCTTCGCAGACACCCAAGGTGCCGGCACGAACTTCGGCAGCCTTGAACAATCAACCAGCGCATTGACTCTTGAGGGAATATCCTCCGTGCGAAGATCCTCCTTAAGTGTAACCACCCGCAACCCTTTTTCCTTCCTCCCACGCCCCCGTGATCGTTTTCTGAGCCGGAAAAGTCACGAAAAAATCGTATCGAAGACACGCAATCGCGGATTACACGGCAATTCGTCGCGGCTCATTGCGGTTTTCTCAGGCTATGTACTTTCCTATCTATTCCCTCAGGTGCTCCCGGGTCATCGGTTTCGTTCTGAGTTCAACTACCATTTTGTAAAATTTAAAGGGATTGCTGCCAATGTAATATCGCCAGTGAGTTAAAGTATTAAAAAAAAAAAAAAATTGTTTAACTACGCTGTAATTTGGATCTCATATTTTCATCCTCCTTCTTGTAATAGAGAAAGCGCGAGAACCGTATCAAGGAAAAAATGATAGTAGGTAGGTATTCCACAACAATATGAACAAATGGAACATTGTGATGGCCGCACGTACTACATGACCATGATGTTTGCTAGATGGACTCGGCACACGGCAATTGCAGCTTGAAGCTGTGTGTGTCCTAATCACGGCTTATTTTGTATTTGAAACGTGCTCCTAATTTACGATATACTTAAAAGGGGTACTCACAGGAACAGGATAGTTCCAGAATGTCAAATCTATGTCCCCAAAAAATTATAAATTCTGATTCAGTAACTTACGCGCCAGTAGCATGGTTTTTGTCGTTAATCATTGTTGTTAATCAGTTTGTAGTTAGTAGATATTTACCTGAAACAATTTAACCACAAATTAGTCGACAAAAATTTGTAAAGTACACACAGAGTTGAGAGGGCAAGGCTCGACGTATCCGTGATAGTGCAATGAAAAACTGGCATGGGCAGGAAGTATGTTCATTTTGTGGGGTTTTTCATTGTTCTTCAGAGAAGCCGCGGAAACAAACCAAGGTCGAGTTCAAAACAGATTCGTGAACTTTCTCGAGTGCACAGCTGCTGAGCCCAACACACTAGAGACGAGGCGAATAGAAATCCACCATCAGCACGACAATGCTTGGGTAGCTCGTGGATCCTACCAAGATCCGCGCTGGAGTATCAGGATGAGATCCGCGCGGGTCTTAAATATTAATGGGTATTGCCCCCGGGTTCGCTTCTTCGGACAACTAACATCCGGCTTGTTCGGTGGAGCGTATCGATAAATCGGTAGATTACGGCCAGCGCAGCCCATCCCGACCGTTCGGGTCACTTGAACGTTTGCAAAACTCAACACTAGGAAAACCTTCTCCAATGTCAGGTATTATTTTTGCAGAGTAGGAAGGAAGGCAACCAGAACATACGGTATCTGTTCTCAGAGAATAATGATAGGAGAGCTGATTGAACGAGTCATGACTTCAGAAATCATGACAAACAGATCGGCTGCCTTGATGATTTCCTAAGATATGGAAAAATATTTAAAAAAAAAAAAAAAAAAAAACAGGAAATCTTCAGGTTTTTATTATAAATGTATTTAAGAAATTGTTAGTTGTAGGGATTTTTCGAATATTCCCTAAATGGTTTCAAATATTTAGGCATTCATCAACCACGTTAGCCAATCGTTTCCAGTTAGTTTAGTTAGGTAACATTAATAACCAAATAATTGATAATTCGTTCCCCTGGACTACAATTATAGGTTTTTGAAGTAAAGGATCCGATTCAAATCACAGTATATATGTTTGTGTTACGAAAAACCCCACAAAAGTTATCTGGTAAGTATGGACTTGAACCGGTCCTTCTCATTTTCAAACACCACTTGTGTAACCTAACTCAGGAGGTGATAATTGCCAGGGATTTTGTCACTGAGGCACGAAACTTCTCGTGTGAATAAAACATTGAAGTGGTGGGGTTTAGGTGTTACTACGAAAGTGGCGATTGTTGCCTTACGAACGACATCGCAAATAAGATTATAACGAGGGAAACATTCGAGTGATATGCCATTTACCTATCACGGGTAATGTTTTGGCTTGATCATGTACGTAAATACCACAAGTTAATTTTGCTCTCATGATCAGTAGTAATTTCCGGAATCCTGAGTATCGCACAAACAATCGGCGTATCCATACTCATAAATGGTTTGAATCTTAACGTTATCAGGTAACTTCAATGAAAACTATATACTTAGCCGCAATCGTAAATCGTAATCACGTAATCATTACCCCAACAGCGGTGATCAAATCAAGCTTTTTGAGAACATCAAAGTCAATAATGATTGAATTTTATAGTGTTCACGTGGGATAACATTTGAACTAAGGGAACCGAAATAAAAACACCAACATGTAGGCGGCGAGACAGTTGCCCGAAGATCCGGCTCTAATGGGAAAAGGTGTAACGAATTTGCATTCACGGGATGAAAGTAACTCGACCGTGACATCACCTACTCTTTAAAGAGACCGAAAATACTTTCTCGGGTGCCCATTACATAAGAGAACGATGCTGAGTACCTATTTAAGACTGATATGAAGTAAACGAGTTGTAGCTGTGACGTACGTTGTTCATGATTGAAGTTATTTAGCTCATCATATCCCAAGAACCACGGCTCATCACATCGTCTGGTAACTAAAAACGGCAGCAGCTAACTGATCTTCAGACACACCAACCAAGAATCATGATTAGGTGCGCAATTTGGCTGATGCTGATGGGTTGGTTACCAGCTGACGATACAGCAATCGCCCGGTGGAGGTTTCCCTAAGGTTCCCTTCGAGCCCTCCTGACTTTAGGATGAAACGCGTCCAAAAAGATCAACCATATTCCACATTCGATTTTACATGAGTATAGTACTCAGGGCATGACATCACCTATCAATTTTACATTCCAACTGCGCAATTGCGTGATCCTCTGGCTTTCTTATGATTTCAACAGCTTTACAACTAGGTTGTTTTCGAAGTTTCGAAATTAAATCAGGAATGGAAACAAAATTCAATGTCTCATTTTAGAGATGCAACGTCTGACCCGAAAATTCCTTTTCTGGCGATTATTCACTCGTTCAATCGGTGCCATCTGAACTTCATTGAGTCGACTCAAAGGATCAGTCAGGCCTTTTAAATGGACCCATTTTTTTCTAAGTACGAGGTCGTGAAACGAATGGGCTCCCCGGACTATCTAATTTCCACGGCGTGACTGCTCGAGGAGGCGTCTTGTTGACAAAAGTTCACCGACCTCGGCTCTTGGACTGCCCTCGAAATTCGGACCGAGGCTTTTTGTAATGCTTTCCGAGAGGATCTGTTTTGCTGCCTTTCCCGAAACTCTCACTTGTAGATTTTCAACGGTCACTAATTCCCCAATCGACCTTTCCGCTCAAGTTTCGCTCAGGGAAATGGAGGCTATAGATCTTTCTTCATCAAGTGGTTAGTACAATCTGGATCGGGAGAGCCCCAACTATATAAGAGCAGACAATCTCTCCAGGGTTGATGTTACGTACGTAATAACTCAATTGCCGGTAATCCTTTGATCCGCTTTGGTGCTTCTTTTAAGCCTTCTGAAGTGTGCGTCTCCCTATGGATGGCGCATTTTCTTAACATAGAAGAATAAAGCATAACCATTCAACTATTAGAAAAGGAAAGTGGGGTTGAAAAGAGGGAAATGACATTGATAGTGCTTGGTACAACTACAACTTCCTCACCCAATACGACTGCAATACGTGAAATCTGAAGGCACGTCGCAAAGAAAGACAATAAATGGATGAGGCACTCCAGGTCACGTAAAAGTGAAAACTCAATACGGAACAGATAGAGCCTCGGCTGGAAGACACCAGTTGACGTTATCTTGTCGTCTCCCATTCCACAGATTCCATACCGGCTCATAACCGACGAAGACACGCAAGTATCTTTCCAGCGGTCTCCCCGAAGGCTTCTTCGCACGACGCCTGAGAACCGTAAGCTTTTTCAAACGGTCTTGCCACAAAACGTGGAAACAACGAGAATTGTCTTTGCTGAAAAGGAGCGACTCTTTAAAATAACGGCAATGTTTCGTGTTGTAGGTACTCCTGGCAGTCCTCATTACTTTACTTCATTTCTTGAGACGACGGATGCCAGAATTTCTAACGTATACCCACTACTACGCCTTTTCAACGAAAATCCACTGGTTTTGAATTACTAGGTGATTTTTACAAAACAACCACAATAGTCGTACGGCGAGGATGATACGTGATCCAGAAAACAGCGAATTTGCAAAACCCCCATTTGAGGTTTTAGAGGGAAAAACGTTTTGAGTTAGTGCGGCAAAGCAAATCCTATTGCTTCTTTTCTCAAATCAGAATAATTTACACACTTCGGTTCAATTATACGTCTGTTACCGCTCATGTAGCATCGAGACAATGAAATAGTTATCCAACTTGTGGAAATATTCTTACACGTATCTCTTGCAACTGGGTGAACAGGGTATAAGCTGAAATGACAGTTTCAGGGAACAAAAGGCTGTTGCACTGAATTGATTTTTTTTTTTTTTCCCCTTGATCTGCAGTTCGGCTTTTGAATAAGAAGTGTGATGACGTCACCGCTCTCATTGCTGGTGTTCGCTATTTGCATCTTATTAGATTTAAGTACTTGTGATTTCCCTGTACTGATTTTTCACATCACTTGGGAATCAAGGAACAGTTGAGCGGTTGGGTGTAGTCTACTCTCAAGAGTTTCACTCAGCGGCGCTTTTTGGGCGGCGAAGTGGGGATAGAGTTCGGTTTTAAACAATCTCGACATCGGGAATCCATAAACCAACAACAATTGTGAAAAGGTAAAATAAGTCGGTCACTATTTAAAATACTTACTCGAACTCAATAGTGTCAAGGGACGTAACTCAAACAGTTTTAAACATGAAACAATTTGGTTCTTTGTTAAAAGAATGTTCGCATTGATCAATTGCAGCTCAGTTGTAGGAAGGAATCGGACGAACCACCTAACTAAAGAGAATCCAAGTTGATTGTCAAGAGAGGAAAATCCTCCAAAATGCGGTCAAGAAAGATATTCTGGGTAACTACCAACCGAATTGACCCTGGAGCCGCTAGGCGACCGTCCTTGAGAGTCCTTGAATATATATATATACGAACCTCCGTAACGAACACGAGATGAACACCTGTAATCAGTGGTCGGAAAGACCGGTCCGAATAAGCCCAGAACAGAATTCGCCAAGACCTTGAAAGCGTCGACAAAGCAAGATTCTTGATGGTATGGTTCAGATTTTATGAGTATAAACGCACAAAATACTCGCCAGCAACGTCAGTTTGTACTTAGAAATTGTGGTACGAAAGGTTGAGATTTAATGGTTTCTGGACAACATTAAAAGTAAAAATTGATTAATATTCTTGCTTTATGGGTACGAAGATATTCTAATTGTATCCATCAACTTCTCTAGTTGCACAACAAGCCATCAAGATTCTGAAATTCAAGAATATTTAATGCGAGTGAGTTGCGCGCAGCCCTCGCGGTGAGCTAAGCCAGGAAAAAGTGAGGGCGATCAGTGTAAAAATCGGGATTACGATCGACTTGGAAGGTCGATTGTAATAGATCTAGACGCAGTAATGACGTGAATATAGAATCGAAGCTAAAGTAGATTTGTTACTTTAATGCCGACGATCAAGTTAGCAAGGTTGAATAGATTAAAACGAAAGGAAACAAGCATTCTTAACATGCATTGAGAATTGAACTTTTAAGATTAGGAAATCATGTGATCTGAGAACTAAACTCCTTATTTTTGTATAGGTCAAGTCAAATTTGGTAAACGGAAAAACTGGATGACATGAATTCGAAAAAATCGTCAATTGGATTCTACTATAGATTGGAAATAATCAAATTAAATTATAGTTTTATGGAACCATCGATGACTCCCCTCTTCTCACTTATTTGTTCAGCATAAAATAAGTTGAAAGGGAATTAGGTTGACGCGTTGACAACGGAAGTCATGGGGTTCATAGGGTCGTGGAGATACTACTTTTATCATTGATTCTTCCTCTTCCTAAAAGTTAAAAGTATACCGGTACTATAGAGATATTCCTAAATCTCACTGCCCAAAGACAATTCATCAAATCGCTCACCGCAACGGTCCAATAATTTATCGGATCAGTAGGAGATGAGGTTGATTAGAATTATCCTGCCATCTCTAATAATCCTGCAGCTCATCTGCGTCACATGATTTCTGATCAATGTGCCGTGAAAGAGATCGTGAACTTAATTTTTCGAAGAAACTCATTCTCTTCTCCGATTCACTGAAGTGGAGCGCAAGGCCCTGGCTCGTTTGAAAAATAGGTAGCTTGCCCCGAGCCCGACCCAATGTTTCTTTTAGAGGGAGTTCTGGTTCGATTGGATTCTTTCGTGTGCCCTGATACCAATCGCTTGCCAGACCGCTAGCTTGACAACATTTTTCGCTTCAGTCGACAACCAGTTGAGGGTCAAGCAAGACGAACTTGAAATGGGATGTACAATAGCTTAGATAAAGGACTTGAGTATTCCCTGAACCTACCACGAATATAATACAAATTGGCCAGACTGTTGGATCACTATGTCCCTCGCTTCAATTGGGGAAGTTTTGAAGAAAACTTTACCTCATTATGTCCCTATAAACTTGCCAACACATGTATATATAAAAAGAATGCACTTTAGTATGACACGTAGTTAGAATTTGAGTTACGTTATATCAATGCGATTCGTTTTAGGATCAATTATTGACGGGCTCATAGTAGAATCATTGAGACCCCGGACTTCAAAAGGTATTGGACAGGGCTTATCTGAGAAGCTGATAATGGGCTGCTGAGTTGGCTTGACTTTGAAAATATTTTATCATATTTCTTTCAATTCATATCCGGCATTAGTATGGGTTCACGTATTATATAGCTATGAAGCTGTGTTTTATTTTGAACCATAAAAATCATTATCCGGCCTGTTAAATCAGTTGCAAGGTCGAGGATTCAAAGATGCGCAAAGCCAAAATGTGCCTCCGGCCACCCTCGATGCTGTTTTGTTGCCAAGTAAGAGGCCCACTTCTGACGCAACCCCGCAGACTTTCTCGTTAAAGCCCATTGCCAACAACGAAGGGGATCGAATTATGGAACTTGGCGCCTGAGGCGGAACTGCAACCACTCCCAATGCCTCTCCCAAGTCCAACATCCACTCAGCCCCTTGAAAAACGCTAGCCTTATGCGAAGTTCTTCCTAGAAACCACTAGGACCCATCCTACGCCCTATTTATTATCGAGAACATGTTGCTATTCATCAATGAGTGATTTCTCACGAGTTCATTAGAAGAAATATATTTATTGATTGGTTGCCTGGTAAACTTGTTTTTCTTGTCGGCAGGCTGCTCAGTATGTCAAGACCTTGTGGTGCTTTCAATAATTTATTGGAAGCGTCATAAGGCGACTGAGAGGGAACTTGAGAAGATTAATTTGTGGATTCATTTCAAAGGAAGTACAATTTGAAGTAGATAGAATCTTTTTGAGCATTGTTGCTGTTTCTCATTCTATCCTAACCAGCTCCCAACAGTCTTTAATAATTTGGATCTAATCATCGAATAGAGTAGGTAAGGACTTGTTTGAGTAGTCCAGTTCACCCCAGCTGAGAAGTGAAAATAGTTCATAAGTTGAGCACTCGAATGTTTCAAAATATGTCATCATTTTTAGGGAACTACTCACACAAGTCTGTGCGCTTCAGAAGGAGCCCATCACCTGAAGAGGGCACGTTACGTTATGTAAGTAGGAACAAGTGGGTCAGTACTGGAATGGCCTTGCTCTGCATCCACAGACCACCAGTAACAACAAGGACGCAAACGGGGCTTTGTCGGACAAACGTCAGCACTGCTGTTCTCTGAACGGTATTGTGCACACTGATACGGATGCGAAGAGATCCTATACTTTGAGCATCTTCCAAGCTATTATATTTGCGACGAGACTCCCGTTTTTCATTCTGAATAGACCCGTTAGGATCGGACGGCCGATTCTCGAGCAATGCAGAAAATAGATTCACGATGCTAGTAGACAGTACATTTCTCGAACTACCTACAAAAGTCCTCAATAAATTAAATACTATAATGTTGACAGTCGAAAGGATTGTGCTCCTCTATTTCTACGAAGCTGCATGCGTGCTCAACATACGGTACACGATTAGTTCCATCCAAATGAAAGTTGAGCTCTACAACGATTAAAATGCGATTCAAGAAAAACGATTAACTACGTCGTATGCAAAATACGCCCAGGTGCAGGTTGAAGGGCCTCTAGCCTAGGTTACAAGATAAGTTTCGAAAGTCTCGAAGATTCCGGTCTCGAAGGGTAACCGTGAATATACGAAGTCCATCAATACCGTACCTAGTTCGGACGGAACGAGGAATGTTTCACATCCTCCCCTCCCTCCTCACCACACAACAACGGTAATGTAAGTAGACAAACGAATTGATGCCTGTCAAACATGAATCATCAAGCCCGAGCAATCAGCCTTCTCTCCTCTCCCAGATCATTGATTCCCTCAAATTGTTTATCGTGAAAATCGCAAATCGTTCCTTTATACATCATTGGGAAAAGCCAAATTAGGAGGAAAAAACCAGTCATTCATCGAAGGTGTTTACTACTGAACCTTGCTTGAGGCTTTGACGGAATTTCAGATTTCATCAATCGGAAGCATCAATTCTCTTGAAAATAAAACGCATACATTTTCCTTTCTTAATTTTTCCATAAAATGACAATTTCAGACAAGAAGCTGAGATATCGGTTAATATGTACAAGCTGACACCCCCTTCCCACTAAGCTCCCACCATTATGACCCACCATTCTCCAACATGATAATTTTCGCGTGTTTTACACCGTAGAAAGGAACAGATGCCTAGAAGTGTTTTTCTAGTGAAGTTGCAAAGAAAATGGAAATGGGTCAGACGTCGTTCATACTCGTTCATTTTGTGAAGAACACAGGAAGTGAAAGTTTCACGCATGTTTTACATAATATTGCCTGATGATTGTTCTTTTTGTACCCCACATCTGTTACTAATTATCAATAAAGCGAACAGTGGCGAGAAGTGAGCAGGATCTTTGAAGAGCATGGTTCTTTCTTGCTTGGACAGTGACTGAAAATATTGGTCCAGTATGGATACGTTTACTGTGCTAACCATGGATGAATGTGCGGACAGCAAATGAGACGTTCTAGAAAAAGAGAGTATATTCCGATCAATTCTGTTACCCGTCCATCACAATACAACCTTTTGTGGAAAAAATGTCCGAATTTTAAAAACGTTTCAGAATGTTTGAATTAGTAATCCCAAATGTATGTCAACTGTCTGGGTCAATGCCCTCTGAAATCCTCTATACGATCTAAAATTGTGCACATAGACCTAGTTGAGCGAAAAGTATTCTCATCCAATCGCCCCAAACTAGTGCGTAACAATGCGTATTTTGAAAATGGAGTTTTGAGATGTTTGGTGCTCTAAAATCGTGGGTTATAATTTCCCACTAAATATTTGACACTGAATCGATTGAAGTCTAGGGCCATTAACTGCACTACGTAAGAGGGGTAGGGGGACCTTGTGAGTCATGATTTGGTCAATGAGGACTTTTTGGAAGAAAAAATATGAGTTTACTACAAGTTTATATAAGTTTAATCTGCTCATTTACTTTTTAAGATATGTTCCAGGCCAAGCTAGATCTACCCGGATGAATTAATTTGAACCTTCTTAGTTGAAATTCCTTGAGTTCTCCTGAAATACGTCATACCAGTCTATAATGGACTCATGTCCGGTAAACAATAATAAATCGTTTAACTCTGGAATTCAAGACGTTAGTGGAGCGTAAATCAGAAACATTCAAATTTCCGAAGGCACAATCACGATATCGATGCTAACCTTTACGTCATGATATTATCGGGAAATTCAATAGCAGTTAGGTTGAAGATTCTTAAAACAATCAATTGGACCAAATAGAACAAATAACTATGTGCTATATTATCTGCTCTAACAGTCGTAATCGTGCACTTTTGGCCACATTCCCATTGCCCCTTAGAGCAGTAGGAACATGAGTGTTTCTCACCCTATATCACACAATGACATCTTCTCGCCTGTTCGGGGAATAATGGAGAACATGAGAGCCCTTGTATCTGTAAAAAGCCTTGGCGATGAAAAGCGTGCTTTTCTCAGTCAACTCTGGACAGTGTGAACGGTTCACTTCGACTTCGACCAGGAAAAACGTGCTTCTTTCCTTTTGTTTAGGAAGCAACCACGAATGAAAGGAGTGACCTATCTTCAGGAATTCACGACTCCTCATGTCTCCCGAGCGACGCCATAGTATGCTTCACGCTCTTTGGGGACTCCAAGAAAACCAGTTACTTCTTCAACAATAGTTGATGCACCGCATGGTACGACAACTCAATCACAAGCCCGAGTAAAAGTAAAACCAATCACGGTTCACCTACTTTTGAGAGGAGTAGTATATTTTACTAACACTTGGCTACATTTTTCTTTCGAATTGCACTCCCGATATAATCGTGACTTCAGTTTAAATGATAAAATCGCGTCTTCAGTGAAGCTGAATCAGAAAAGTCCTGACGGTCGTGTAGCTAGCTAAAACCCGTGTTGGATATATCACGTTATGTGGCTTGAAAACGATCCAACATTATATTGTCATTCAGATTTGATATCAAAGAGTTCAGGGTTCTCATTACTTCTGAGGCAGTTCATGAATTTCATGAATTTGGGTAAATCACGTTTTCGTAGCTTGGCTTGCGGATTGACAGGTGGGACATCCTTTCAACCTCCACATAACGGCTGTGCGTGGGTTGGTTCGATAAGAGCTTAAAAGGATCGTGACTCGTACAACTCCACTTCCTGCCGTATTCACCACCGTATGACCACCTCACCAGTCAAATGAGTGTTTACCTTAGGAGATGATCAACATCACAAAAGCTGACCAGGCCAGCGAACAACGATTGAAGGAAAATCGATACACACATTTGCGTATGAATCAACAGTGAGTTGGCAATGCGTGGAAACGGCAGGTTATTGAGGCGGCTAGCACAAGTAAAATAATACGAATAATTCGTGTGCATCACACAAGAACTCTTCAGCGGAGCACTCTCACTTAATCATACCACCCAATTTATGGTAAGTTACTCGAAGGACCATAACAACGACAAATATCAGCAGGAAAATCATTTTTGGGATAAATTTAATACACGGCGAATATAACCTCACGGTTCCAGGTCGCGTTATTTTCCAATATCGCAATAGTATTGAAGTTCCAATCTACATTAACCATGATCCCAAATGAGTCATTGCGCCATCAAACCCGATGCGCACACTAATCTCTAACCTTCCAAAGGTTTCGAAACAAAACAATCCTCAAGGAAGGCAGCAGCTAGAAAGCATACAATCAAAAAATAGCTACGTGATAACGAAAACAAGAATCCAAGAAGATCGTCGTGAGATTATCATCACGTGCGTAATTATGGCAATTGCAAGTATTACGCCTGAGATGGAATTCTTTTCTATCCCACGTTTTGTACGAGTAGCTCTTGTAATAACAGCCTTGTGCAAGAAATATAGGGTAAATTTATTTCCTGTTGTGGCAGAGATGACTTGAAGGTGGATACGAAAAATTGGGTCTGTCAAGAGGGAGTTTGTGCGTCTCGAGATAGAACATACATACTACACTTGCCTGAAATAAAATTATTTCACTCGAGGGACATTGCAAAGACCCCCGTCAAAACGCGCACTGCAGGGAGCACGGAGTGGGTGAACCTGTTTCACTACTCTACCAACTGGATCGGAGCTAAATAATTTTCACCTAGAATCACTTCGAGCAGCACCTTCGACCCCGATTCAAGCTAGTCATAAATTGTCAGAGGCCTTAAGGTAGGGAAGAGTTATTACTTGGAATGGTTTGACTTAAGTTGGCTGCAGAGAATGCGTTTGTTGATTTGAATGGTGATGAGGTATTCGAAACAAAACGATTTATCTTCAAACACATTGCGCAGCTTCATGAGAGCTGTGCTAAACGTGGGAAAATGTAGGTAAGAATTCATTGAAGAGCGATAATTTTTCATTAAAGTTGGTTACACGTGTGAATCAAAATTGATAATCGTTCAATGAGTAGTGTCGCCTGAACGTGAGCGTGTGAACGTGTCCATGAATCAAAGATCGTGGTAGCTAGTAAACTCCTAGATTCAAGAGGATACTTTTTTTGGACGAGTTCGTCCTAGGATACAATAAGCAGAGTGACGAGAGAACTACATCAAACCGATTCGCAGATTCACCGAACGTCAGGATGGCTAACAATTCGGTCCTCCTCTGTTGAGGATCAAACAAGCTAACTTGCACAACTTTAGCCTGGTTGAGCTCGCCGACCGTCATGTAAGCTTTACAAATTATGTAGAAGACAAAACTCAACACCAAATAAGATGCAGAGTTCTGGAGGAAAAGGACGGAAATGGCGGCGCACATTCCAGCGAACTGCAGCACCTGAATGGGCTACTCTGGAAGAAGCGGGTCGGACCGGAATGATGACCACGTGTTGGGAGCTTTGTGATTATCTGGACCGTTAGCTCTTCAGTATTTTCCAGAGCGCTCACCAGCTTCTCGATCGTCAGGGAGAACCCAGAATCGTCTGCTGTGACGACGAGAGGAGGCCAGGTCAGAATCAGGTGCTACGTTTAATGAGAGATAATTTTAGAGTCTAACTACCAACATGACCATTATCAAGCCTCTCGATCGTCAAGAATCTGGATCGTCTTGAATTGATTCAGTGATCTAGAGCCTTAAATTACGAGGCCTCTCTTAAAAAGCAATAAATTGCAGCGCAACAAAGTTAAGTTCCGCAAAAATGACGCAGAAAATGAACGAACTGGAATAGTAGCTATTATTTGAGAATTGGTAAAGAAAACATATTCCATATTCACCATATTCCATCTGGCCAGACTCACAAGTCGCACGTAACTTGATGGCCATGGCAGTTCAATTGGTGAAAAAATAAAACGCTGCAAATTATTGAACAATTATTTCATATTCAACGTGCATCATCATGGGTTCAAGAATCCGAAAATGTAATTTTTGATGCTGATCCACCTCAATTCCCCCAGGTGGGCAAATGCGCATCCATTCAGATGACGGTTCTGTTTTTCGAAAAACGAGTTCTTCCACGCTAACGCATAAGATAGACGAAGGGCAGGTTTAGACTGGGGGTCGCGGAGGTCACCGACCTGAGGAATGCAACCTGATAATTACAAGCTTGTTTGCCTGCCTGTGATCCCACGAAGAGTGGGAGGGGGCGATTGTTTTACGGACAATGATTATCTGAAGAGAAGAGTATATCGGCTCGTTCAAAGGAACCAGTACAAAGGTTGGCATTCGAAAAATGTTATAATCAGCACATTGGTGATGGTAATAATGATGTGTGCCCTGAATGATTTTCAGAATTCCAGAGGTAATAAAATTAGGAAACAAACCAGAGGAGTATTTTTTTCCAATAATGGATGAAACAAGGATAGAAACGATTATTTCTATCAACAGAGCCTTTTTTTCATCAAATGAACTTGTGAACAAATGAACTGGCTTGTGATTTGTCATAAAATGAACATTTTTTCTAACTTGCAAAAGTTTCGGCTAGGCATAAACATCCATCATGCTTCAATTACCTCAGTAACGGCCTTAGTACCACGTGCGCGTGCGTAGATTAGCTTAGACAAACAAGAAAATGTAGGCATATTGTTGACGAACGAAGTAATGGGATTAAATTATCTGACACGTTCAGGATCTCCAAACGACTTGTCTATTCCCAGCCAAGGACATTTCGCAGTAAAGTTGGAAGGAGGCGCATCCTATTGATCACTTATATACGGCAACGTCACTAAACACGATACCGTAGGTAGTTAAGCGTATATATCTAATGACTGCCCGCAGAAATGCCTTACATCTCGATGATACGGTGGTAAGAAATCGAAGTAATGCTCATTACCGGGGAAGCACGCATAGTAATTCCATTCAGTTGGCACATATAATGGATAAACCTAGAATCAGATTTGATTTGACAACTGTTGGCAACATGGGCTTACCTAACAAAGGAGATTTTCAAATCGGGAGGACTGTCAGAGGTACAACGTGTTCATTTATTTTATTTTATTTTATTTATTTTTTCTTTTATGTGTCAGCGATAATTATAAAGTTATCACGCCAAAGTGTTCTGGTCGGGAAATAGAGCTGAAAGTTTTCATGCATAAAGCACAAATTTTAGTGAGAAGGGGACACGAAAAATATAATATATAAAAATTATAATATACCAGAATGCATGAACAAAGATGTATCCCTTTGTCTTTGCCATTGTACTATCTCATCGTCGTCTTTCTATCATACGCAAATCACCGTCATTAAGAAGATTTCGGCAGTCAGCATAGTGGTTTCACCAGCATATTATGAAACTCCTTATTTCAACACGATCGCCCGTTAAGTTGGAGTAAATCCGATAAGCGTTTTAGTTTGTTTACTTGACGGTCGGAAATCAAAGGGGATTGCGAATCGCTTTCGATCGGTTGGCCGCTTCGACTCCACCAATTTCTCGGTAGGAAAATGTTGGCTTCGTAACCAAACTATCCAAGCGCTCGGACGAATGATTCTGATGTAAGCTCCAAATGGTTGACGGGATGCAGTACGATTTTATAATCTAATGTTGAGAGTAGAATCACGTTATGTTATTTTATTTTAGTTTATGAAAAAGTTATTATCATAAACATCAAAAAAGCAACAATGATACAACCTCGTATTAAAATATGATTTCTGCTGTATTTGTTTTCAAGACATATTATATCTTTCCATTTATTGCAATTAAATAAAATTTTTTTAAATTTTAGTTGTATTTATCTGATTTTGGAACCGGTAGGCTGATTATAAGCTTACGTACTGGTCAGCATGGCGTTAGAAATTGAAATTTCCTAGAAATCCCTGCAGGAAATACCATTCGTCGGTTTATCAGCGAACACAGAGGAACTTTCACAAACGGTCAACAGCGCCGCCCGAGGAATCCGGGAAATTTGTCACCGGCATCGTCACCGAAATTTGTCATAACCGAACCAAATTCCTTATTCGTCGACCAGGCGGATTACAGCGGGAGGGAAATAAGACGTTCTGGATGTCTCCTAAGGGAGTCTCAAACCTGAAATCAACCACTGGGAGCTCCGAGGTCAGAATCGTCGCATTCCGCAAGTGTACTGCCGCATGGTGGGAGCACGAACATTTCTCTTTATGGAGGTCGAGGCCTCCCGAGGGTGCCAACTCCAACGCCGTTAAAACCCGGCCAACGAGGTCCATTTTTGGACAAAATTTAGAAAACCGGGTAGAGATTTTTCTCTTTTGTTTCGTTTTCCAACACTTTCTTCGTTGTGTTAGTAAAGCAGGCCAACTATAATCGGTAACATTTTTGCAAGGGTATTTTCGTAAACTGCGTTGATAAACTGTTAGAACGACCAGTAGGCCAATAACAGGTATAGCGACAAATTCGCTTAAGTCGACAAATATATTTTTTGTAACTTCCCCGTCTTCTTTCTCTTCAAGATATCTTTGCAATGGCTGACAACCAGAAAACCTGACATATAATTGTATGACTCTTACGACCTTTGCATTGGTTTTTCTCGATCAACCAATTTAGACAGATTTCTCAGTTTTGGACTTGTACCATAATGTAACGTAATTTCAGTAACTAACTGTTCCTTCCATCAAATTTTGTTAACATTCGCTCAAAACTTTGAAACCATCTCGCTTGATTTATTGGTTTTGCACACTGAATGATGGCCTTTAATTCAAGTGAAAATCTGAACTACCTTGGCGGCTTTGCTTCACTCTGCGGTTTATAACCGCAATGAATCTCGACACCTTGCAAGAATATTGGCTCCACAAATAGCAGGTTTTGCAGATCATAATCGGTTACCGACAACGATAACGATAGAGTTGAAGTTCGCTATTTTTTCCTCGTCTTCCCACAACCATTTCCGAAAAACGAGTGTGGTTCCGGTGTGCTCAAGCCGTGAAGGGTTTCCGAATTATTCCGTTTATTGAAAAGAGCCGCGAAGCCCAAGGCCTCGTAATAGGCCAGGACTTGGGCAAGGACGGCTGCCTGCTCGGCTGCGTAATTGAATCTGTGGTCTCCGAATGGCAATGAGGGCGTTTCTCTTAAGGTTAAATATACCAAACTTCATCTACATCAGATACTGGCTGCATTGTATTTGACAAATTACTTGTGAATAACGAACTTCCAGTTAGAGGATGAAACCCAAGTTTATGGTTAGCACGATTGCTCGCTTCGAATGCTCCAGATATGAGATGGTAGTAGTAGTTCTTTTCATATATGTAATGGTATACCTAAGAATTCTCACGGCTCTTCCGAATGAACAACTAATTAGGAATATAATCGACCTCTCCGGATGCTTACCTACTGACCGAGTGTACTTTCTCCCGAGGCTATTTTTTTTTCTTGACAAGGCATGGTCGATCGCGGCTTATGATTTGGCATGGGAAGTGGATGAACTCATTGTATTGAGGGCCGAATTGTCACCACAACCACGACTCACCATGTCACTCTTGATTTATTTTACCATTTTATTCTGTGGAGCAATAGGAGGAATAGGTAGCGTGAGATTTGGTTGAGTAATCAAAGAAATGAAACATGATGTACAAAAATTCAAGCTACTATCACTTCAACCCGATAACTGTTAAGTTTGGCTGCTTTACATAGCCCGAATGGTTTCCTAAGACCTGAATTTTCATTATGGTCACAAAATTAAAAGCAAACTGAGCACGCAGGGAATAGAAGATGTAACACGGTTCTCGCCGGCTTTCAAAAGGCAGGTGTGAAGGTGTTCCACTTTACCAAATCAGATTTGAGATCTCGAAACCAGTACGACCAAGAGCTGTGATTGCAATGTAGTCACCATCAACAACAAAAAACTAGCCGAAATGGGAAGAAGTGCGGCTTTTGCGGTGGCTGAGGTCGGTGAGAGTTAATGACGTGTCTTTGTCAAGCTCTTATCAATTTGGCGTCGGCCCACTTAGAGACTGACACAATGGATGCATTGCCTTTACCGTTCTTCTCTCAACGGTGTCAAACATTCGAACTTTTGGGTATGGCTTATACAGATACATAAGAAAGAGATGGAATTTTCCATGAAACCGTAGACAAGCTTCTATGAATTGGATCCTCATGTGAGCCTGAAAGTTGAAGCGGAATTGTCTAGTCAGCATTGATAAAATTGTGACAATAACTACTGAGAAGTGTGTGCGGTTGGAGCCTTTTTGTTAAATTTGCAACTTTCTCGGATGTGGGTTGAATCTGAAATGTCTCCTGAACATCGTTAGAAAGTTAATGTAGGTGGTTGTAGGTTATTTGACCAGAGCTGTTTTCATCAATTAGAGAAATAAGGGATTTTTTACAACGAGAAGAACAGGCTATGTGGCCAACGCTGAGACAGTCACCATTTTCATCTTGAGGGAAAGGCATTCAGCCTCATACTTTTTCTTCTCAAAATGTCGTGATTTGGAGCGGGATAATGTCCCCACGTTTGGCCTACGTCGAGGTCATAGGTTTTTTGTTCGTCTTGTTCTTCAAGAGGATTCGGGGCATTGATAAGGGGTGAAAAAAGACTCATGTCGTGTTCTAGCCCCCAGAATTCTGTAATTAGGAGAATCATGTACATCAGAGGGAAAGTATACATCGGCTCCCGGCCGGCCAGGTGGGACGGTTTACATTCTCTTCATTCGAGGCCTGTAAACTGGAGGCTCTAGACCTTACCAAATTAGTGCCAAACGCAACGATACCATCAAGTAATGACTTCTCAGGTAACTTCCGTCATTATAAGCGGTCGAACAATCCGTTTAATCTAGTCAAAGTTAGACTAGTACTAGTAGTCACCAAAACGCTGGCCGAAGTGCCGATAGGTGCGATGGGGAATTTTATAATCGGCACGAACGATATCCTACCAGTAGATCCACATACCAATCCAGTATGTATATGTGAAGTATAATTTTCTATTGGGCGCTGAATTGATTAGGATGAGTTCAGGGACGATTCCCTCACAGCAGAGGACGAGAATGGTCCATATGAATTATCGTGCTTTATAGCAATTCAGGAATCATTCTCCAGTGAATTTCAGAAGAGAATCTAGGTAATAAATCATTGTAAAAGCAGCGGTTCTTTCAAAGGAGCAGAATCAGCTCAACTATGACGGTTTGTGATCATATTGGTGGCCATCGTAAAAGAATCCGCAGTATGTGGCAATGTAGATCGGTAAAGAAAGGGCGACCTATGAAAAAGACAAAACCGATATGGTATAAAGATAAAATTAAAAAAATTAAATAATTAATTAATTAATTATTTAATAAAATTAAACCTGCTTCTGGCCGCCGAACGACTAACCCAATCGAGTACATATGCGGTTCGATATCGGAAATCGAACCGGAAGCTGAAAACCACATTGGAATCAGATGATGATGATATGATGATGATGTAACATCCAATACATCATAGGATCGGGATCGATACACTCAGTCGTCATGTTCGGTAATGCGTTACACGATACCGGGCCGCGAAAGTGATTGAATATCACGAGGGAAAAAATATTCGAGGTTGAGATATCTTTCGACATTGAATCTGTACTCCTCAACTGCTTTCCTAGGCCTTGGTGAACTTTGAGAGGCACGAATTAGAAAGTGAACCTTCACACTTTGGGCCAGGGTCGTCTGTGTTGACTCTAGTATTCATTTCTACACCCCTCATTTCAGGGTTTTAAACCCTGAAAAAAACACGATTGATGTGGTGGAAGAATCCTTCAGCGAGTCCAGCATGGACTCCATATAAGGTATAGGTGGAAAATCAAGGGTTGTACCGGGATTTACTAAACAGATACCTGGGCATATTACATGGAATACCTCATGTTAATCTGGATGTATAATAGTATCATTAATCAGCATGACGCATCAGACTTCGTTGCTTTAAGAAGCAACATGTCTCAGCATTGGACGTAAGCCCATGTAACACGAGCGGTTCAGAACCATGAGTGTATCTCCTACTGATCCACTACATTTGTTCGCTTCTTCTCCCCAACATCCCGATACGGTAATATCCACTCGAGAATGATATTGTAAAGTGTTAGATCCCGATATAAACCATCAAATGAAAGTGAAATGGCTACTACAAGGTCGTGACCACTTAAGGCTGGAAACAGATGAAAGTACTATGTGACAACGCTTATAAATTGTTTTCCTCCACCGCTCTTGTTTCTCGTGAAAGATAAATAAAAGGATCGGACAAGACGGCAAATCCAAAAGAGAAAGGCGGTTTTTGCATGGCGAACAACTATTTGGCTCAGGTAAGAAAAATAATAAGCAAACCGAGGCTCTCGTTGCGAAGCACGAGTCGGCAGTTTTCTTTTAAATATCTCCTGGAGATGGAATGCTTGAAAATGCTCGTATATTTCACGCTCCACTCACTTCGCGAAGCGGCAGCATCTGATGATAATCTCTCAAAACGAGCTTCAACTCTCTAGCAGATTCGTGTAGGAAACGGTTTCATAAAAATGTGCACGTTTGAATGCAGTCTTTCTGTTGACATCGCCTAGGGGATACTGATCATTTTCAGTGAATGGTCCGGGTAATATGTTCTTAATCTAAAACTCGACAGCGTGCAACTACCTCGTAGAAATGTGGGTTGATCAAACTTCTAACATTTGAGAGACAGGCAGCATTTTGTTCGTTATGGAAGGACATTATTTTTTCAATTAATTGATTTATTATTTGTAGAAGCATTTTTTTTTAAACAATGAGAAACTATGTGGGAGAACATTGAGTGATAGATGAACGTGTGATATGATCTAAAACTGCATTCAATAGGTAGTTGCCAAAAGAGACCTTTAGTTGCGAAACAAGTTGGACACCGACAAAGGTAACTCGATCCGGCTCCTTTTGTGCAAACATGAAACAATAGTACAATGGTTTTGAGGGTGACGGACCTCCAGACTTTCATTTGAGGAGAGGGAAAATATTCATCATAACCAGCTTTCCCTGGATCAATTCATTGCATCAAAACGGGTATTGATTAAAAAATCTATTGAGGAAAGAAACTGCTCAAGTTTTCCTATTCAAAAAACTGGCTGCGAAGGTTTACCGACCGAGTAAAATTATATTAACTCAGGGAGCAGGATCAACCAGCTGAGAATTCACGACAAACCTCGCAATAAATGAACATCAAGAATAGTTTGATTGAACATTTGAGAGTGAGAATATTGCGAGTGAAATATTTTCGCATTAAGATCAAACGATCCCAAGAGTTTTGGGGGAAAAATTAAAAAGCGGAACCCTATTTATTATTATTATTTTTTAATCACTCTAGATGAAGCGTCTTTAAAATGTGTGTAAAAATGCGATTTTGTTGAATGATGGAAGAAAAAGTTAACAAAAGGTACGATCAAATAGCCATGGTCGATCAAGACTGGGATGAAACCGAGTTGAATGCCTCACGAGAGTAATTACAAGTCAGTAAAGTTTCTTTCTTCCTCTTAGATCTTCCATATAACAATTTAACTCTTATCGTGGGATCACGTAACCCTGACCAGGGCAACTCAGTTTGAAACCGCCTTCTTTCCACATTCCTCAGTCCAGTTCATCGTCTGGCTCATCCTAAGTGGTTCTTCCCCTTCGCGGAGGTCTCGAAGTGCTCACGTTGTTCTCATTCTCATTTCAAATTTACCACCTGGGTCCAAAGGGCTCACAATTTAAGCATAAATTGTAGATTGATTACCCGTTAGTACCTATCTTCTTCACATGATCAAAAATGCAATTTGTAATAACATAAAACGATAATTCCCAATGCTCGGTTGCATATCAGTTGGTTGATTGGGAGGCCTAAACCCCCCCCCCCCTCACCCCGTTTTATACAAGGACTCTATAGACAAATCATACAAGACGAGCTGATAATTTGAAGAACACTGGATTGTATTCACGTTTATGCTCATCAGAACTCAAACTGAGGAAAAACGAAGAGTGCAAGATCAAGGTCATCGAACTCTACAATGCTCGAAAACTGTTAGAAACGGTATGAACGGGAATAGGTCTCAAATTGGAGCTGCTCGACGACGAGCCTTCATGACTATCAAAGCCCTTTTACTTAATTTGAAAAAAGTAATTAAATATTTGAGATTTCCAAGCTAAAAAGATGAGGGTCGTTCTCCATTCATCATTCTACCGTTTAACGAGTAGATATAGGAGCCTCGGTTTATTACCTCGTTCAGTACAGAGGTACACCGAAGACATCCTTATCTTCGAAACGATGGTGTTCAAGAACCAATAACACTGTATCATGTTGATGAGTCTGGCGGTGAAATAAGACACCAAGGCATCAACTGGGAGTATCAAAGGCAGCATTGCCCTCAACGAAGACAACAAGAAAGGGTTTTTCAACTCCAGCTCCTCCCACTGACCGCTGGGGTGAACGCCTTCTCCTTGTAAACGAGCCCTATCCCAACACGCTTCTTTTTCTACACCGGCAAGACGAGCAAGTCGACCTGCAAGGTGCCACTCGGTTGCAAATAGCGGATTTGGGGAACAAAAAAGTGGATGTGGTTCATAGCATGTCAAGAAGCTCGACATGGTGTCGATTCCTCCTCAGCTAGTAAAAAATGTCAAAAAACTCGGTGGCAGGGGAATGCCGTTGGCTCTTCAACGGCTTTCAGCTTCAGGAAAATCCTCATATCTTCGACCCATTCATGTGACATTGTCTGCCTCCAGCGGTTGGGGTTGACCCGAATGTTTCGAAAGCTGTTCCTGTTACATATAATCTCAACTATTAAAATCACTAAGGGCTTTGATCCTAGTGTGTCTACAAGTCTTACACAGGGGTTGTAACCCCAAAAATTGTCGAATTTACAACTCATTTTTTGTATAAATGCCTTTCTTTTTACATATTCCCAGAATAGTGGTTTTAATTTCTTTACTCTTTGAGTTTTCTTTAAAAAAAAAAAAAAAAAAAAAAAAAAAAAGCAGATACTATTAGAAACAATTTTGGAGCAAAATTTTGTATGGACATTATTTTCAGGGGAACCATCAGCCTGAATAGTTAAGTTAATCTAACCCCAAAAGTTAGTTGCTATTTTCAATCTGTCATTCAACTGATGTTTTTCTAAGATATCAACGTATCCCTTTCTGACAACAGATTTTTGAGCACATAACTTGTTTTATTTTTGTCTTCGCTTCGTTTAATACAGAGGCGCACTCTTCGGCCAACTGAAGCCACTAGACAAGAAAGCTATCCGCGATTCACAACGTCCTGTGGCTCAAACCGTATTTAAATTCGTTCCGTGAAAAACTTTCCAACTCTTTAAGATCAAAACTTGTGTCTAGCCAGGTTATAAATGGTCATGAATGATCTAAATTGAACAGCAAAATTCTAACAGATTGAAATGGAGCTTAACCAAATTCATGTTTTAAGAGACCCACAGAATCACAGCTTTCAATACGGCGGAATCGAGGATTTCTTCTCTCACGATCTTTTTCTATTTTTATCACTTGACTCGTTCGAAGACCCATCATCGGCGCCCACTCTACAATTTTCCCTCGTAGAATCCCATTGGGCTGTAAAGACGCTCCAGGAACATGAGGGATTATTATGTCAAAACAAGCCAGGGAGAGTTCCCCGTATGAAATGCATTCCCGAACGAGGACGTCAACATCAAAAGGCCAGTCGGCCAGTTACTTTCTACAACGAACAAAAACTCATCACTCCAACATACAGGCTCACTCACGAACTCAGTCGTCTCATGTTATGTTGTTGTCTCGATAGAAGTTTCTTCGCATGAAGAGATCACTGACATAGGAGGCACGTTATAGCGAGAAAAAAAAAAGAAATATTCCACCATAACTGCATAATACTCTTATCATGCTGCTATCAGGTTTGCCGGTTCCCTGTGAATAGCCCAGTGCTCTGACGTTCAGTTGGTTAATAGTCCATGCGTGACATTTATTCTTAGTTTATTGGCGCTCAAAAGTACAGGCTTTGTCTGGATCGAGCTGCATTGTCCCATGTCCTTGTCCGTCGATACGTCCTTGTCGTGCGCTCCCAACTTCCATGTTTCTCATAACCAGCCCCAGTAGACACACGAGATCTAATGAGAACGTTATTGCTACTACTGAATTATTATGTGACCAAAGTTATACTCAACAGCTCATTCCCATCAGGGGAATCGGTATTTTAATGGGAGCATTGATTTTCTAAAAAAATATTTTCCCAGCATAAAGATTCCCTCTTCTTCAGAACATGATGATTTTCGTGAGAAGAAAAGATCACCTACCAAGCCGATTTGGATATTTATTTGAAGCGCCACAGCAATCAGCAATCAGGATATTTATGTTATCTCCCTTACCAGCGGAATCAGTTTTCAATTTAGCGTTTTAGATATTTGCATTTAGGCGAGAAAATCCTTTTATCACTTTTTTTTCTTTATTTCAATTATTAGTTCTTCAATACCGGTCGGCCCATCCGAATCGTACTTCATGGAATGGAAGATTAATGGAAATAATATTTCCGATACAGGTTATAGTCGACATCCATATTTTTGCCAGTGAGGCACGGATGAGAGAGTTGATTTTTCTACAAGGATGAAACGAAGGAAGAAAGTTGAGATTAAGTCATCAGTAATAGAATCCATAACACCTGGTTATGGTCGTTCAAACGAGAATACTATTGAAAACCATTCAGTGGGATCGACACCGTGCCCTTGCATTGGCGAAAGACCGCATTTCCATACAGAACCATCTATTGAGAAGATATGGTCCGATCGTGACCGGTTAATCCGTTCATCTTTGGTCGTCGACTCTCATCATAAACTCGAATATGGCCGCGCATTGCAACATGCGGATTTACGTCTTATGACGTTCGTATACCATTCGTAAATCAATTTCCACGCACGATCGATAAAACCGATCATAAAATGTAACGCAGTGGAGGTATTGGGAAACAACATCACACATTTCACATGCCGAGATTTCAGGCTACTGACATGTATATAGAAAAGATTGTTCATGAATGGATTGGGCCGCTACAGCTCAAGAAACGTTAACATTATTGAAGTCCACAACGAAAGTGTACTATCCCAGCGTTGTTACTTCCACTAAAAATGTCATTTTTACGATGTAACAGGTAAATATGTCGCATTGTCTGCCGATTTGGCCTTTTGCTGTCCAAAGCACGACGGTTATAAACCCTCCGAACCGACGAATGATATAAGAAGGGTAGACAAACAAAATAGGTGTCAATGACAAGAGTGGATCCCCAAATAGAGATCTCTAACTCATGAATTCCAACAATTTGATCCACGTACGCCAATAGTTTATGAAATTGCGTTATCCGTTGATTTCTTAGGGAAACCAATCCAATGAGGTTCTGTGGTTCTGAAAAGCGGACTTCAAAATACCAGCTCGTTTCTCTTGCATTCCATAGATTCCTTTTGATATTCAAAGCAAATAATCCAATTCCCGCGAAATTCGCCACGAAATTAATTTTTTGGGAAATGGAACATACATAAGAACGTACCTTAGTGAGAGATCCTTACAATGCACAAGTCAGCACGTGAACTGTATGTAAAACAGATGAAAACAACAAGGAAATGCACACGAAAACAAAACTGGCCAACACAGAGCTACTAGGAGCAAAGCGCAAGAGCGAATGAGAGTCGAAGAAGGACGCGGGTTCCCCCTCTTGTTCTTGAGCCAGGGAGCACAACAGGTCCTGCGAGAGTTCCATAGGAATAAAAGAGGCTCACAACAGCACGGAATGGCATAGCGTTTAGGGAAATTCGCACTATCAGAAAATTCAACCGCGTGCTAACAACTTAGCATTGCAACGGAATGGATTTCCCCAAGTTTCCACCTAGGAAGAAACTGTGCTGTTAAGTTGAACTCAACCTGGAGCTGAAGGATAACACATTTTTTAATCACGTTATTTCACAAAAGTAATTGGAAACAAAATACAGAAACGCCACTCCAAAAACTATATACACAAAGCGGATTTAGCTAGCACTACTTAACGCCACTAAAACGCCAGCCACCTTAGGAGGAGGTCTATTCCATGTATGGGTGTACAAAACTCCTCGGAGCATTTCGTACGCCTATTCAAGAAGATAGTCCTGAGCTGCTGCTCTGGATTCGGTTCTGAGCCTCAAGCTATAAAATGTAATCACCAGGTTACCTCGAAAAACAAGGATCGTGAAGAGCAAACCGTTATCGAGAATTGAATGCTTCCAAAGTATGAACAGTCAAGAGGATACAGCGCCTCATAAATTGTGTTTGTGCCTTTCTTTGCATTAGAGCCTCTCCACAACCAAAGCGTTATTTGGGCACTTGAGGGCAAGTACCCTGAGTTTTTCATGGAAAAGAAGATCTAATCTACAGTATGGATGGCTCATTCTACTGTCCCTATGAGATAATCATTTTGCACACGCTGCAATTAAATTGAATAATAGAGATATTTAATGCATCAGAACGCTTCGTTTGAGTCAATCCGAGTCGTTAAATCTGGTTTCCCAGCTAATCGACGGTTTTCCCGTGATACTCTCATTATGTAACGGAGTCATTGGCCTAACAGTATAATAGATAAAGTACCTATAAACAATTATTGACGATTAAAGATGAAATCTACAAACTTTCAACCAATCCACCAAGAGTAAAGTCATGAGCTTCTGTCAAAGTTATCTTTAACCGCACGCTATGACAAGAACGGACTAATGAAAAAAATCAAACCATTGAAAAAAGCATACAAAAATATGAATGTGAACTAGATTCACTGCTCCGTCAACTCTCATTTTTTTGCCCAGCTGCACTTGATTTTTCATTTTTTATTATTTACTTAATTAAGACCCCCCCCCCACCCCCATTTAAAGCACGAGACCATCTTCGTAATCAGTTAAAATTTCAAAATCTCGGGCCCTTTTGCTCTATGGCGGACAATATTTACTTGAGATTAAGATCAGCGTATGATACCATTAAATGGGGGCCTATTTGGTTTTGTTAGATCGTTTCAAATAATAACGCCACAATAGGTATTAGGTCCTCGACTATACCACGTTCATGCAGTTCTGCAAGTAGTATTGGGTACTTATGAACTAACCCATTGTCTTCGCTAGTATCACTGATCGGTATAAACCCCGAGGCTCTACCCTCAAACAAGACCCGAAATGTGAAGAAATCGGACTACTCCAAGAGTCGAGCAATTTCTAACAGGCATGAAAACTTCAATGAGAAAGAACGAAAGTATCTTAAAATCTCCCGCAACGATACCCTCCTAATCTAACCATACAATGGTTCCAATAGGTTATGAAACCAACCAGACATATTGTTAAAAAAATAGAGCACGTTCTATTCCACTCTGAATCAGATTTGTGTATCCTCTCACGATCTTGAAGCCTTCCAAGGCGGAACAGATTTTTACTTTTTGGTTACGCGGTCGAACCCCTGCTCTGGAAAGGCGCTAGGAACTTGGAAGGTTGCGCAACGATAAGAGCTTCTACGGGATTTGCGGTCACTTTCCGGCGAAAACAATAATATTACGATTCCCAAGAGAACAGATTCGAATGGAAGTATGGGAAGTAAGTAACTAGGGGGCTCTCGCCCTTGATACCACATTTGCTGGATTCGGGTGGGTGACATGAGAAACTTTAGCGCACACAATAAGAATTAAAACACCCTTCGTAAAATACCTTCATCCGGGATAGAAAGACCCGTAGTAAAAGGCAACTGGACAAACTGGTTGAAACGGTTGGACTACCATTAGTGCAACCCAGTACCGTCAAATTATTCGCTAGGTAGGTGCCAGCACGGGTGACCTATAACCGTACTACAATCGGCTTGGAACGCTAAGATTCAGAGCTCGAAATATTGTGACGCGCATATACCCCATTTTGTATACAATTTAAAGACACTTCAGATATTCTGATACACTGATACTCTTTAGGGGATGTTTGAGGTAGACATTATGTTACTGAATTACGAGTTCAAAAGCTACCAATATTATTGGCAAGCCATCTGTATGATAAGAACATCAAGCGAGCCAAAACCAGAGGCTGTCCAGCTTGGTGATATCCTCACAAAGGGGCCGAGCGTAATGCTCCTTCGACCGATTGAAATTGTTTGTATATTGAACGCTGATGGAATGGAATTAGGCTTCGCACATTCGAGACGGTTGTCGAGTTCTAATGGAAATAAGAAGGTTAAAATCACGCCAACGGCACGATTTCATTCAGGTAGAAGGTAATGTCGCAGAAAGTTAACCGCTCATCACCGAATTTCAAACCGCTAATACCCCGAGTCTATTATTCAACAACACTACGATTGCTCATCTCTCTTGCGATAGCCTTGTTATCATACCAGGCAATTATGAAGAGCGGCGAATATCTCTGCCAAGAGGGATTAAGTTTCGCGTGTTCTCAAAACAGCGATGCGGTCGTTATGATTATAGTCTTATCCATGATTACAAGGAGAGGCCGATCGAAAAAACGGCTGGTTTAATGAATAGCTTGTTGGCCCTATAGACCCACAGGTGACGCAAGTGCACTTCTCTCGTCATCGATATCGGTCACTTTCGTTCGTAGGAAGACGGTCGGCCCACTTATGACCATGTCACCGACTCTGGTCAACAGTAACGGTTTCGGTTCGCAATAATTTTCCTGCAATGGCATCGAAATTCTTCGGGCGTGCAGACTGGGCTGGTGCCTTGGCGTTTCGGTGGAGCTCAATCAAAACTGCGTGCCGAGACTGTATTAGGACGAATGGATCAACGATGAAATTCATGCCGTTGGCTGTTGGCCACCTTGAATGCGAAGCTCATACAAGCGTTGGCAGGCACGGTTTCCTAAGCAATGAATGCTAAACTATACTAGTGAATTATGCTAACATACACGAACACATAAACACGCGCAATGGCACAGCTCAAATGAATATTTTGTAATCAACCATTTTGTGATATCATTTTTATTAGAAAACTGCATCGTCTTCCAAGTTTTCCAGGACTGGTATTGCTGGGTTGATGACAAAGTACTAACTTTGAACACACCGAGTCCATTCGAATCCTAGTTGCTACATGTGTACTGAAATGTAGAACAATGGGAAGAACAGTGAAACAACTATGGCAATTATTTGTAAATTTGTTTTTGTTCTTGTTTTTAAATTCCAGTCTTTGTCGCCCATCAAATCCAAAGTCGATGAAAACACCCAACCGAAGTGCGAGTTGTCTTATACCGATTATATCAAGAGCCCCTCCATCATCGAGCACTAGAATTATAGAACTAGATAGACTTCGTGAAATATTATTGAAGAAGATGATATTTCAACAGGCAAAAGTCAAGATTATTCAATTCAACTGGAAGGGCTTTGTAATCATGATTCTTGCGGAATATCCTTACGTGATGTTCATTTTCATTTTCAGTCATTCGGGTCACGACCTTTTGTACCTTTCGAAATCAGAATGACGTGTAGGATCGAAGCAGACAGAATGAAGAAGCGCGATTTATAATCTGCCGTTAATGGGGTCATGTGAAACGCAGCAGGCCAGATATTCACTTCGAACATTTTTCCACAGGACAAAAAAGTAGAGAATAGATTAGCAATAGATATATAGCCGACCGACTCTACTCATGATCTTCCCATACAGCTGAGCTTTAGAGCTCCTAATCATTTTTATTCACGAAATTTAGATACCGGGGGATGTTGGTGGACTCAACAGGCGGCATTATTTATCACAATTTGCAATAGGAATTCATGGCTCATGGGTTACATGGCTTTGAAGAGAGTCAGACTACAAATGGCCCAAATCGTCAAACGGGTCATCGATAGCGTTAATTCAACCTTGAACTCATAGTATTTTAGATGAGCGCCCTAAAGTAGAGAATTGAGAGCTCTTTTCAAAACTGGTGTGATGAAGTGAGTCTTTCAATGGATGTTCACTTTCATAGGCTAGACTCAAACTAGATAGACTACTCACTAGATCGAAATATCCATAAAACCTATTCGATATTTTCGATCGTAAGCTATTACTAAACCGCCGAGTGGCAGCGGTCAGCAGATAGATGGATGAAATTTTACGTGCACAACAACACATTTATGGTAGGTTGAAACAAATGTGAATAAAATATAATCACCCGACAATGAGGAGAACCTGTGAAGTTCAGGCTATTTCTTCGATCTTACGAGGTCCTAGGATACACTATTTGATAGCTTAAAATTTAATACGAAACTCGTAATATCAACAATAAATTATACCGTTTCACGCTTGAAATGAATGAGATACCCCCCAAAAAAGGGAGTTCACAAAGACACCTTGTAAAGATGTTTTTTTCCATCATGAAAACAAAAGGACTCTCGACCCTTTCACTACCAAAGACGCCTAAGGCTCCGGAAAATAGGCGAGACGAATCAACGCCAGCCTATCGGACAATTGGTTGTGAACAAGGGAAACAGACGGTGGTTTTTAAGGCCTTCCTACTCAAATTTCAACTTTTGAAAAGTCAGAGAGAAAAGTAGAAAATGGGAGAATGACATGGCATTTCCGTTGACCAAGAAAGCGTAAGATCCCAAAAGGGTTTAAGTCGTTATTTTTTACTATGTTGTTGAGGACAGTGTTCGAAAAAAAAATTGTGATCAGAGCCCGCTGCCATATCAACCCGTAAAGACGGTTTAGAAAGGAAAAAACCCGTCACTTTGTTAAAATGAGCTGAATTCAATTGAACAGGTAACTGATAACTCTTCAAAGGACATTGTCATTAGCCGGTGACTGAAGATCTCGATAGTGACGAATTCTGAAGAAATAGAAAAGGACACCCAACAACAATTTTGGACCCTGAATCGATCGGAATGGGTCTGATACCCGAAACAGCCACGTTTCCCCCCATTTTCCCCATGTTCGACATTTTCGATGACTTAGGCGTGTGGGGTATCGTTTTCCACTAATTTTTGGACGCTGAATAGATTGGAATGAGCCTCCATGCTCCTGATCCAAGGAATAACCAACCCCTGTGTAAGAATTTGCGGATTCAGGTTCCTACACTTTAAGCTCAAGCCCGTCGGGTATATAAAATTAGAGAGAGACATTGAGCTTCTCCTTATTGAACTTGATCAATGCAGTAAACTCCGCTTGTTGATTCTGTAGGTAGCGGCAAGGGGTTATAGAGAAACACTTAAAAATAAGCGGCTTACCTCATCGGAGATGTCTCCCAAGTGCTTGATGTCTTCAGTCTCCAAAGTCTCGTTTGTTTGCTCCCTGGTTGTCACCTTCTTCTCGCGGATTTCGGTGAGTACAGCGGGATCTCCCGTGGCCACCCAACCCTCCGTAGAGCCATCACCGAGGTCGTGGTGCTGTAAATAAATATTGGAACCGTTGGAGAGACAGAGACAGCTCACACGAAGAGTAGTTTCAACAATCGATTTCAAAGATATGTACTGTAGAAACTAACATTCCACTATCAGAAACAGTCATTCTCGATTCAACGAGAATCAATACTTTATTAAAATACTATGTTTAAAAAAAAAAAAAATTTAAAGTTGAACCTTTTGCAAAGAGTGTTCTGATTTTCTAACTACTATAGCGGAATTTCTTGAAATGGGTCGGATATTTTCTTGAAACTACCCCTGACAAATTTTGAACTATATTGTATATCATATTTATATTTTTGGCGGGACGCCAAAGGTAGTGAGAAATGCTGTACGAGGGCGTTGTCTCGATCTGGAATTTATCCCAAAAATTGAGGAGCCTCATTAGCTCGGTATACATTTTTACCTCACAACTCTGCTTGACTTTGCGCCCCCAGATCTCTCATCTTACTATCGTCTTTCGACTATCAATACTCCATTGGCATATAAAACCGATCCCATTAAAAACCGCACCTCCAACTTCACACTGCGACGCTGTTCTATGCGAGGCAGATAAACGGGTTCGGGACCTCGAAGGGCGACACCCACCTGTTCGATTTCTCCCCAATGCGACTTTAATTAGGTCCCTAAGTTGATTCAAGACCACGATCCAGAAACAAAACCATTCGGTTTCCTTTCAAGTTTCCCAACCACCTTCTGACCTTTAACGCCGAGTTGCCCATTGTTCGGTTCTACAAAGGTTTGTATTATACAGGATTATCGGTCCACCGATAACGTAAGAAGGTAATAATGAAGCAACCTTATTACATTTCGAATCATCGCGGCCTTTGTCACATTCTTTAAATGATTCGGTTTACCATTTCTTCATAAGGACTCCGGCTGGTTGGAAAAACCCTACAATTTTCTACATTCATGTAGCCATTATATACATAAACAAGCTCTACCTAGCATTTCTAGGCTAGGACCACTCTACTTGATTGCAAAAAAAAAAATGCAGCAATGATTAATAATTGTTCTGGTGGGCCTCGCTAAGTGAGATCGCCAAGCTCTTCAAAGTCAATTTGGACAGACAATTTTATCTCAAATTCCGTCTCTCTATTTGCTGCAATCGATTTAGAGTAGAGAATTTTAAATAGAAAATAATACTACGCCCGCCTAGATTCCAAAAAATCTTGAAAAACCATTCACAAAATAACCGTTTTGTTTGTGATGCTTGGGAGGTTGCACAATCAAACCCAAAAAAATGAAAACTTTGAAAAGTTTTCTCTTAACGGGTGCATTCTCACAAAAGGAATAATTGCCAAAACTCTGATTTTGCAATAACCAATCATTTTGCCGTAGAAATTGCGGATGAATGATTTGCCAATCAACAGTAATGACGACATCCTGAGTCTTAATAACAACGTTTTTTTTTTTCAATAACTTTCAAATTAGTCTACACTTCCAATGGTTTGGTGAGTTCAGAAGCAACGGAGCATTAGAGGTCTTCGCGAGCCCTCAAGCTCGTGAATAGGCAAGACCCGCACAATAGTAAGATCTTGCAAAACTGTATAACTCGAGATAGTGGAAGGAGCTGGTATGGCGAGCCGTTCAGGGTTTGCCTATCGCCTATGCAAAAAATATGCCAATTTGACATTATTGGGCTAATTATAAACGTGACAGTTTGCCTATGGAGAAGAATTACTAGGGATTAGGCCAAAAAAGAATATATAATGACAATTCATTGGCCTAATTTTCCTCGTAGTTAGTCCTACAGAAGCAGTTCGGCTCAAAGAAAATGATCTAAGGACCGTTTTCTGGCGGCGGGGTTTCCGGACCGTCGTTAGAAAACGATATCTGCATGTACCTAGTTGGAGCAGTTAGAGAAGGGTACTTATTTCCCACATTGTTCTAGGCTGAAGCGATTGATGTGAGAAAAACATATCTGTAATGCTACAACATAGCTGGGGAAATTGAAAATCGGAGTAAGGAAAATGTACCTCTGTATTTTCGGATTCATTCTTCTGGGTATCTTCAGTGGTGGTGGTCGTGACTTTGGGCCCAGTGTCCTGTATGACCTTCCCGTCTTCCAGCAGCACCTCCCTTTGTACTCGGGTAGCGATTTGTCTCTTAGTGACGACTTCGACCTTCTTCCTGGTCACCCATTCTTCTGCAACAAAAGGAAACAAAACAGAAAGACGGATTACTTATTGATACTCTCCCACGATCCTGATGAGCCTAGGTTTACAGGCTGGAGCTAAGAACAAGGATGAAAGAACTAGAAGATTTTTCTCCAGTCAACACTGCGGTAGGGCAAGGGATACTGCGACAGCTAGACAACTTTGTAATTGTGCTTGTAGGTCTCGGTTTTAGTTACGTCGAAAATTCAGTCAGTCATTCCTTAAGAATTAAGGAACCTTAAAAACGATCCATTTTGAACAAAACGACTGAATTGGATAGGAATTTTGTATTTGGAATGTGAATCAAACGAGGAAACGTAAATTTAAAACTTGAGGGAAATTTTTATTTTATTCATTGGTGAAAATCTCAACAATGATAGCTATGACTCAATGAGCAATCAACCAAAAATTATTAAAAAAATGGTTTGTTGTTCATATGGATATTATTCGTGTAGAAAAACTGATTTTCATTAGGGAGGTATTTACTTACAGTTACAAAACTTACCCAATTTCAGACAGCTCAAGGATACTGTCGAACTGTTCCGAAAAAACTCGAATACACATTCTTTATCCAAACTAGGGTACCAACACAACACAATCGAGTCATCATTAATAAGCAGACCCCTAGGTACTCTCTTCAGTGCCCGAAAATACCAACACCTCATACTTGCGTAAAATACAAAAAGTAAACAAATGAGGTTTTCAAGAACTTTTTTTTTTTTGGAACTGAGTTTATCGGCATGTTAAAGGTTTTCTTCCGCCCGGCTGAACTTTGAGTCTTATTGGAATATAATGTACACCTTCGAACATAGAACGAAAGTCTTTAGTCGATACGAAAACAATAAAAATGATATAACAAAATGCAAATCATGGTAATTTGTTCCACCAGTAATAGTTACTCTCCGAAAGAGCACTTAAATTTGAGAAGCAATATTTTACGGATAAACCTGCCGCGTTTTTGCAGTCAATTTGTCATGGAACAGCATGTCAAGGAGTGGTGCCTCCGCTTCGTAGAACGTTCGAGCAGATGGGGAATTTCGATGCCATAAAATTATCAAAAACTTGGTCTAAAGACGTTTTGTCTGAAGCCGATTTTACCCAAGAACGAAACCGGTTTTCCTCTGTCGCTCTCTCATTACGAACCGATCACGAGTTTTTAGAGGAAAATGTGTATGAATGATTCCAATGTCGTCTTTTTGTGTTTCCTCACCTAAGCACTTCCACTTAAGTGCCCTCGTAACCTGCAACAGTTGCCTGATGTCGTCCTTTTTTCACACGTCAACACGAATCGGGGAGGACAAAAAGAGCCTGGCCGAAAACGATTAGCCTCATGTACTCGGTAGATTGGAAGCTCCTGCTCTGCTTCCCACACCCACAGTCATAACTACAGCTATTAACATTATCTCTAGCAAAAGAAAATGGGTTTCTCGCACATTCTTGGAGCTAACTATTATTGAAGGACGGGAGAGAAAGGATTCCCTGTCATATATATACAGTGCAGTACACGATGTTGGATTCAACAGCGAGTGGCGCCGGTTGGAATATCCCCAGTACGCACAAGTAATAAGCTTTGTGCCATGGATGGGAGGAGGCTCTCAAGTTTGCTGATCCAATCTTATTATATCTCTCTCCAGCGCGAGCCGTAATGAAGGGGTTTTGTCGTCTTTAAAATGCAAATAAGCCACTAGAGCCTCGACCTAAGTTGAAAATTGGCTTTCATTTATCACGTTTTATCTTTTTTTTTTTTTTTTTTTTTGAGATGCGAGGGCGATGCTTATTTGTAGTAATGTACCCGTCCTCGATGATTCTAAGCGCGCAGTAATACGTGCAATAAACCGATTACCGATTATACCAACTCCACCAATCCATTCAATGCCAATGGAAGTACAAGGTGTCTTTCGGCTCAAAGAGATTGCAGAACACTTCCGGTGAAGAGCAGACCCGGAACCGCAAGTCGTGCAAGGCAGAAGACTGAACAATGAACCTGTAGCTTTACCTTTCCGATTTATGAAATTGTACAATGCTACACTTCGCGGCGCATCTAAGCGCTCATACTGTGTTTATGCCGCACGTATCCTTTCCTCTGTCACATTACTAATATTTTCGATCCTTCCCATCTCAATACAGCTTTATCCTTAGAATTCAAAACAGAATCACTCCTTTCCCAAAAGCTATTCGCCTGAACAGATGAGATTACGAAAAGAGGAATTACACCAAACTATGGTCATTTGAGCCGTACGTGCTTAATAATCTCAAAGGATTCCCGATAGTCCCCCCTTGTGCAACAATAGTCGTCCCAAAGACATCTTGGAAGGTATTCCTCGATTCAGAACCGCACAAACTCACCTGAAAGTGAGTATTGTAGAAGTTACGAGTAATTTCATAACTGGTGCTCATGTCGAAATGAGAAAATTCTGTTATACTGGTACCTACCGACGAGGTCTGTCAAGGGTGCCATCAAAAACCGGTGGAGCCTCAGCATCATTACAGCTCAGCTGACTGGCTATGCACTTCACAATCATAAAGGATGAAAAAGGAAGGAAATTACCTCTGATCGTTCATGTGCAGCCAGTAGGTTGTGCCCTTTTCTGCTGTTGAAATGGAGTTCCTACCCAGTTGCCGCAGATTGGGAGGCCTGGGGGCTAGTATTACCTTCATTCCACCTCTAAAGCCCTGAGGGAAATGGAAGGTACCGCAATATTTCTTCCTTTGTTGCGCCAAAGCTCACCCCCCGTTTTTCACCTCAGACCCAAGAGTAAAAGATGTAATTGAGTTTGGTGCTCTATACATCTTCCAGGTGAAAGAAATCATAGTTCAGAAGCTTCGAGCAATATAAATCACCCAGACAGAAATACTCGTGCAATTTTAGTGCCAAGTATAATTTGAACGAAGTTCGCTCTGTTCAGCAAGTTGAGACCCAAGATAGAAGAACTACTGAAAATACACTGGCATGACCATGGACCGCGTGTAATATGCTCGCACATGCGCAAATTTAGACTAAGCCGGATCACAGTTGTGTGTAGTCACCGTAACATGTTCATACCGGACCTGCAGAACCGTTCAATGGTAGTTTTCTAAGCTAAATTCATGGATTCATTTTATTTCATTTCATTTTTTTATTTTTTATTACTTATTTATCATTTTATTTTTTACTTTGAGGTATTATATTTTTACCAAGAGTACCTCTCTACATCGTGACAGAACCTTAAGTTTTCATAATCAGATTAACAGATGAAACTAACAAACGGATCCCAGGTGGGTGACTATGTGTTTCAACGTTAAGCAGAGATAGGTTCATGTTGCGCTTGCGTCTACATAACCGGCACTAAATTTTGTATTGATGCCTTCGTGCAATAACGGCTGCTTGCTGGCTGTTCTTGTCATGATCGCTCTCTCCCAGTAGGAGTACCTGCTTCAAGCCTCAATTAGGTACGCCATTGCTCAAATTAACGACCCCAGAAATAAACTTGCTTCGTGTTAGGGCAAAGCTGCCTAGTCATAAAAGAGAGCTTGGGTCCCTTGGTCATATCAATGAACGGCTTCGAGAGAGGGAGCGGAGGTCTTCTGAAGATGACATGTGATACTCAATGAAGCCATAAATAATGTATCGCACTATTTTCGCACAAGAAAAATCTGAGCAGTGCGTTTGTAACCTGATCTCGCAATAGCGTTTTTAGAAAGAAAGCTCACACTCAGTCCCAGAGTTGCGTCTGTACTAATTTCAATAGAAGCACCGGGATCGCGGTCTATCGCCGAAAACTCAGAACATGTCTGCTGGATTTTACACCATCATTACCCGTTTTTTCTACGAAAACTCGGCGTTTGCACCATCATTCCTCACATTCGTGGAACTCAGCAACACAAGTCTGGTGGTTGTGAGAGTGGGAGAGGGGAATTGTAATTCAGGCCTCGCTGGTTCGAAGGAATCCCCTTTATGGGCGCGTGTTCGGTTTGTGTTATGGAACCAGAGACGGCTAAGCAAGGACACATGGAGTCAAGCTCGAGGATCAGCTCCGCTCCCAGCACTTGTCTCACGTGTCCGCTTGTCAACTCCGATTTTTAACTCGTCGAGAAACCAACACGAGGATTTGTCTTGTCGCAGGGCGCATAAACATGTTGGACATTTTGAGCATCCTATCTGGATTGTCATAACAAAAACATACGTCAGCATTGACGTAGGTGCAACATCAATGGTACCATGATGTTACAAATTCAAACAGAAGAATGAGATATCTGACTGGTTTTGGTTGGTTACTATTGTTTTTCTTTATCGAGGCAGAGCGGTTGTTATGTTCCAACGTTTGTCGTAGGTAACAAGGCACTACGAGAACCTTGATTGATTGAGCAAAAGTTTCCTTAAATGCATCCAGTCATTACTTGATGAGATGTTTATCACCCATCGAATCAACGCAAACACCCAATACCCGAGAGAAAGCTGTGCAATGTCCATCAATGAGATCGATCAATTATTCAAGAAACCAAGTTTTTTATTTCTGCTTTTAAAGTTTTTCAGTCTGAAAAAATTGAAACCTTCTAGAAGAACACAGTTATTAGAATAATACATCCATTGATCTCAATTATGATGGGATCTACGACGATAGGGCTTAGAATGACCAGTATATAACAAGGGCCTTAATGGGATCAGTCCTCAGAATTTCAGATTTTTTCAAGGCCTTTTTTGGCCACAACAGCAATCAATCAACACAATTCTTGAAGAATAAACGTTATCGTTGTATTCCCACCGCAGCCGCGACATTTATTTTCTAATTGAACCAGAAGTCTGACAAATTTATTGAACAGGACGGTATCTTTCGGGAGTATTAATACTTATCTCGTACCATACATGCGAATAAATTTTCAATTGATAATAAATAAAAATAATAATTAAGAATAAATCTTTGATATCCGCCTTTCTGACGGGCATCTTTGACAATTTTTCAACATGGTGAGTCCTGAAAAAATTAATTAAATGCCCGTGGAAATATGAATATTCATTAAGCCTTCAATGAAAACATGTAAACGGGAAACCATTTTTCAGTTCAAATGTAGGATAAATATAGGCTACAAAAGGCATCGTTAGAGCATTAAATAATCATTATGTACCACAATATACGGAGTGCGAAAAATCGTTAAAATTACCATATTTACCGAGTGGGGACTTCTGAAATTTCTCACTGAATATCTTTAGCGCAAATTTATTGCCATGACTTTTCATTCAACTTCTACGACGGACGTCGTCAGCATATTATTTTGAAGTGCATATCAATTTAAAGGCACGAAGTGGATTTGGAACACGGAATTCCAATTTCGTAGAAAATGATCGTCCTTTTCTAGATCCTTATCCTTAGCGGTTACTTCATATGGGACCAACAACATAAGGAAACTTTGTTGGCTTTCTACGCAGAAACAGTAATTTTAAAGAAACCTCATTGATAATTTATATGCTGTAAAGTAAGTGTAATGGTTACGATATTCTAAACGTGATATCTGTAATTTTGACGTAAAAGTACTTTAATATTACTCCAACTGGGTGTATCTGAACAAATGGTTTTGGATAAGCAACGCGCCGTCCGAGGGTCAAACATGAACAAAGAAGAAGTTATACCTGCTACTGCTGTGGGTTGCTCAATTAATTCTATGTGAAGTGTTGATCAACGAAACCGCATCACCCGTAAAAAACCGTATAGCAACATAGTAGGGTAGAGGAGCATTTCAACAGGTGCCGACGCTCTAAGAAAGCTTAATGTCAAGGTTGCTACTTCATCCTAGTGGGGGTGAAAGAAAATTCCGTGCCTTAACTAATAATTAGACGTTTACTTGAATACCTACGAGTATTCAGAGGAAACTTCAGGACTCCTCCTTACAAGAAGCGATCAACATGAGCGCCTGCCTATCCTACTACTGGAACGTGTCCGACCGAGTAGTCATTAAATGAAAAAAACTCAGAAAATATTTTTCTTCGACATCATGTTTCATAATGAATATTTAATTCTTTTATTCATTTTTTATTAAATTTTTAAGACCACCCGATCAATATCCTGGAAAGATTTCCCACAATGTCCTGAGATTTTTGGTTGGTTATTCCTTGAATAATCAACACCGGCAAAACGTCGAATGTGAAGGAATGTCACACAGTATTTCGGTTGTTTGATTCGGACATAATGAACAAAGAATTGAAAAAAGGCTTCTAGCAAGCAATGCCACTTCAAAAAAAAAAAAAAAAACACTTCAATTTCTCCCGGGGATCTGCCCTATCTGCGTGGTATACTTAGCGGTTGACACAACCAACTATCATCACCGGCATCTGTCGTTGTGAGAAGCCAATTCATGCTCGATTTGTTATTTCTTTCTATTTCATTTTGTCGAAGGGCGTTTCAAACCGTCTAACCATCGGGGGACCTACCTAGTCCCGATCAAAAAACACAACAAACCGTTAGAATGTCATTCTTTGATGAATGCCTGAGCTTGACACGAGTCGACCTGCCTTTCTAAAACATCGCCCCAATGTCAAGTGGATCATGAATTTAGAGTTTAAAGGTTGAGTTGCCGATAGGGAATAGTATCTCGTTATAACTGAGATAAGAACGGAGCCATTTGTTTCACTTCTCACGATACCATAATAAGGAACTCTTAGGTTAGTGGGACTAATGGTTACCCAGCTTGACCTTGGACAGGTTGCTTTCATTCAAAGGGATTCCTCACTACGGATTTCTTTGGTCAATTATACGGGCTCGACCAGCTTTTTCCTCGTACAGATCATATTCAGATTATATACAGTAACCTCAGGATCACGAAAAATTACAAAAGGAGTTAAGTTAACTTGAGCCAACCTGAAATTTCGGATTCCTGGTAATTATTGTTGCAGTGCGAAATTTAGCTCTCATTTGGTGAATCATACTAAACCACCCCTCACATGCACGAATCATTTATACATAATGATCAAACTTTACACATACACGAATCAGTAGCATGTGATTGGGTAGAATGACCTCTAACCCCATTTCAAGAAAACGCAACGTGTTATCATGTCATATGAGTCGTTGTTTTGAACCTTGGTTTTGTACTTCTCATGATCTGCTCTGAATGTATTACAACGGCGGGTGGGCAGAACGTACGGTTCAACTTCCCCAGCAGTCGAGACGCTCAGGAAGTGACTGGCCGATTCGAAGTGAGAAGCCTGGATTCCCTCACTTGACTTGCAATTCGTATTCAGACGGGTAACGTCTTGGAAATGCCTAGTACGAGTCATGCCAAAAGAAGTAATCAGAAACGAGTTTCTGAATTATGGTTCCCATAAAATTCTCAAGGTTAATCTGATAAGTCATCGTAATCAAAAACAAAATTAGGTTCGTAGAAAATGGCCTTTTGTTCGAATTGTCGTCAATTTGCAACGAACCGTTAGATTTCTTGAGATCCTGTCAGCAAGATGGTGGTTCCGCTACCCGAGAGCCTCTCCTACCTAGTATATATACATAATGAATAGATGCTAATGAACTGGATCAAGGAAGAAGTCGCGATTTGAATGCACAACAGAGACGCTGGACTCTTAAATTATCAGATCAGTATCATTCGTGACAAACAAGAGTGTGTAACTGCGACATGGAGGTCTCCCATGTTTGAACTGTTTATTCATGTGCAAAAACAACATTCTCGACTTTTTTTAACGGTAAATGAAGAAATGTCTTTCTTGTTTGGATTGCTTGTTTCACAGCCTCATGCTCTTTGCACGATGCCACGTCATATGCAGCTTCTGCTGGCCATTGAATTAAGACATCAATCAACTCTGAAAGCTGCTGTTGCAAACGTGTTGCTCATAAATATCACACTTCAGTACAATCATTCAATGGTTGATACAAAAACATCATTCATCTTAGATTTTGTCAAATGATGCTATCCCTGTACTTCAAGTTGGGCATGATCGTTTGCGAAAACCAATTGGACTCACAATCATTGGAATCGCGACCTTCCTTTTCAATGCAAGAGATTATCAACATAACCGTGTATTGATGACTCAACGTCACAATCCTACCATTTCCCATCAGAGATGTTTACATCTCATAAGCTCTATCGTGCGTTCAAGGACGACTAGTTTCCTGCGTTCAACTCTCGTTATGTTACAAGTGGCTAACTTGTGAAAAAATTGCCTGGTCGAGGGTCGAGAATATTTTCAGTCATGCTGCTGTCTCGTTTTTCTTCCTCGTGTCGGTCGTTAGCCTTGGGTGGATAGTGAATTCAACCTAATTGACTTATTATGAACAGGTTTGCTCCAACTTTGCTGCACATATCTTACTCTCCAGTACTATGAGTTTGCGTAATTTTGGGGTTGTGTATGGTCCTTGTTCTGGAAGTGACCCACAGATACGTTTTATGTATATTTGTATTTTATATTATTTGTGTATGCATGTAAAGAAATCAATAATACTGAACGGAGGGAATATAAAGATGGTAGAAGGTGGTCAAAACTCAGATGTTTGCAAAATATTTGCCAGCCTATTTGCCACCTGAATAAACAAGGCCACCCGTCGTTCCCCTTCTGCAGCCCTTTTTGCAGTGTTTTTTAACAGATTAGCCACACTCCAGCAGTTACTACATCCGTGAAAAAGACGGGAAGGAGGAGAAATCCACGTGAATTGGAAAAGCTGGGAGTAGAAGGAAAACCGACTCAGCCAGGAAAGAGCCTAGGTGTGAAGAGGAGCGAGAATCGAGTTCAAGAAGGGGACACTGACTGATGACTTGGGTTCATAGCCCAATCAGAGTCCTTTTTCTCTCTAGAAGGCTCCTACTAATTCCGCCCGTTCAACTCGTCTTCATCCTCCTCAGGTTCTTTTCAAAAGTATCCATGTCAGGTCATTTATCAAAGAAGCATCCAGTGAATTTCAGGGGCCTTTTTTCTTCATTACATGCCTAATGAGTGTAAGAACACCAAATGGTTCATAAACACCGTTCCTGTATCAACGGCTTTCTTGTATTGCTGTAAAATTGACGAGAAAATGCAAGCACAATTATTGGGCTGGAGATAACTCCAGGACCTGAATTTGGCCGCTCCATTGATAATTCAAACCAACTTTTCCATAGCACTTCAGAAATCACAACATTATGAATTTTTTAGTTCGATGAGAAAAAAAAAGAGAGAACGTTTTTTAGAACGTTCAAAATTTAAATCACGGTTTCTACATTTTCCGACTGGGAAACAGATATGAATAACGACAGTAATTTAGTGACGGATGAATTGTAATTGTCAGCTCAATGATGCAACAGGAAGCTGCAGTGCCCGTTTCCATTCAAGGGCAACTCTGCTAACTTGTGCGGTTTACCACAGCAATCTTTTCATTCCGTGAAATTACCAACACAGCCCCTGCAAGGGACATTTACATGAGCAGTATCAATACAATAAATTTAGATAAGATACTACCTAGTCCAGCAAATGATAACAGAACACACTAGCTACTGATCAATATTATTGAACTTTTCTAGCCCCAAGTGGAATGAAATACATATCCCCCTAAATCAGTCCCACGAGAACCTATAAAAGACACGAAGACGTAATTTTTCCGGTTGGGGTTTCACTCACTGACTGACCGTCTGACTCACAGATCCCAAATCTCCATACTTCTCGCCTCCTGTAGAAAAATATGTGAATTTTCAGTAACCCTCCTAGGCGATGGTCATGAATAGTAGAACACAAGCAAAGTTAAGGCGCAATCTTATTAGCAGGCAGATAAAATTGTATTGTTGCTCACGTAGGTATATTCTAGAGCGGCACTTAGCGACATTCCTATTGAAATACCAAATTGATAACAAGGCACACAGTCTTCGCAACGTACGCTCATATCAGATCGCTGCACTGGAGTTCAGTGTTATGAAAACGAGTTTGATCCCACTTTCAGCAATCAGATCCTCAACAACAATAAACAAACAGTTTTTCGATTTGTTTCACATTCTCCATCGCAGCCACCAGTGGAAAAGGTCGCCGTAATTATGCGACGTCCTTGCTCTTAACTTCCTATTTACGATTCGTATCGCGGAGGCTGTGGAACCCGATATTTCTCCGAGACACCCAACGCTGCGCGCATTTTTTTTCTCTTTGCCCAAACCACATCAACCGTTTCGAACTTGAAACGTGTAATCTGAGTTAACTACAAATAAATGAATGCCTTCTACCTGTGCGGATCCAATATTGAGAACTTTTTGATCGAATGCTCGATAGCGAATTGTTAATCACTAGCGCTTCTCAAGAGATTCCTTCTATTCAACGTGGCGTTTAAAATTCCTCCTTCGCAAACGATTTTCGCTCTGCCTTTCATCAAACCAAGCTGCTCGTGAAGAGTTGAATCGTCATTTCATTTTGTTTTTTGATCTTACTAGAAATACACAGAACGCATGTTTTGAAAAATTCTGTCACGTAACCACGCTGACAGATGCCGGGAGAAAAAGTACATAAAAGTTCTAGTTGCCTAAAATTAATTTTCAGGTTACTCCTTTAGGTATCGTTTGGAAGAAAGTGTTCATCAAAACAGACAATAATAGATACACATGGCTTAGGAGAGGACCTAGAAAAAATTCAACGGGATCTGATGTAGCCCCGATAAGGTAACGTCGTTAATAAATTAGAGACCGGGAGTCTCTGACTGCTGAGCCCTAATTTATTAGGTCATACTCTTAACCGGCTGAACTAGCTCCCGAATGTGCACAGGAAGGCAAAGTACGACCTACTTGGTTCCACTGGTTTTTTCTAGATGAACCGTCTCTATTAAAGAGGAAGCACCCAATTCTTGAGGATTACCACGGAGCAAGTTGCCAATGCGACTGCTCGCCAATCTTCCTGCAACTGCAAGTGGCTAACCAGGTCGAGTTTTGCATTTCCAAAAGAGTTTAGAATACGCCGCTCAAGCTAATTTGATATGGTCAGGGCGGGAAGACGCGAGGCGGTCAGTTGAATCTGTGGACCTTGGGCGCCCGTTTTCACTTTCGACTCATCCACCTGTGTCGCCGTCACTTTCCAACTAGTGATAGTTTTTTCGTTCTGTAAGTATTCCGTAAGATCTAAATTATGGTATACTTACGAGATTCTTCAGCATTGTCCGACTTGTCACATACCTGCAAAAGAAACGTCAGATTAGCCATTGACGACAACTGTTCCAATAAATCAGTGATAATCTACAAATTCGAATTTAAATTAAAGATTTTTCCTTAAAAATAACAGATACAACAAATTGGTACCTACAGCAATCCCTAATACATCTTCAACCCAGTTGACTCGTATCTCAGTGATTGGAATCCAGGTTTTGTCAGGTATCAACCTCTTACAGGTTTGCAACAAACGATGATAGTTGGTTTACTCCTTACTTAAGCCATTCCCTTCAGCGCCAAGGGAGTGAAATGCAACGGTGGTGGGACAATGACGTGTTTCTCAAAAGAAGAAGCGCCTCAGAAGATGAAATTCTTCAGATGAAGGAACAATTAATTCGAGAAGAAGATGAAACTCAAGCTCACGAAAGTTCTGGGACTCGAAAGCATACGTTCAGGTTTGTCAACACACTGTCCTAGCAGGAGTATGTCAGAGGGGAGCCTTCAAAGTTGACCTAATAGGTCCAATAAAGAACTTGACAACTAAATTACGTTATACCGCTTGAAACGTTTCGTTCATTTTAGGGTTCAGGCTGAGACTCATCCTTTGGAAAGAGTCGCTATCGCAGGAAGCTGTCCAGAGCTGGGGGCCTGGGACCCTGAAAGAAGCGTTCTCATGAACAAAGAAGGCAACACTAAAATTTGGGCGAAAGACGTCCTCCTCCCGTTGTTAACTGCAACAAGAATCCGTTACCGCTACCTGATTGTTACTGACGAAAACTACACCGAGGAAAACGCAAAGAAAATATTAGGCAAGCCTACGAGAAAATCCATCCGACGATGGGAAGTCACATCATCAAGTAGAATAATTGAACCGATAACTAATACATTTCAGGCAACATCCTCTTTTAGGAAAGAATATCTTCATATGTCTGCCGAAGAGATCCGGGCAATGCGTCGTGAGAATACTGTAGGCAATGCTGCACCAGAGAACTTCGGCGTAGTGGCAGGCTCCCGGGCTATCGGAATAGGGTGGCTCACGGAAGAAACAGTATTACAACTTGAATTGCCCACCAAACACATGAAATTCGCCACGGAACAGTTCAATGAACAGCCCTTATGTACGAAATTAAGAGCAATCCGGGTGTTCCGAAGCGGGCTGGAGAACGATGACTTCTGCGAGGACCTCGAAGACGGCTGGCCGGTAATTGAGTTATCGATTTTGAATAAACAGAACAGAAAGTTCCAGCGCCAGGATATGTTCGGTTCCCCCGTGTGCACCGAGGAAATCATGGTCTTCCAGGTGTTCCACGATGATTCAAAATCACTCGGTCTTGTGTTCGATTTCTACGTTTACAAGAACAGCCATTTGATGAACCCGGTGAATATATCTGTACCGATACACGTGGGTTTTGCAGTTTTACACCCATGTTTATTGGCTGACAACGAGGGTGAAGTCAAAACTGACGTCAGCAGTATTCGAGGAGTCACTATCGGCGAAATATCGATCAAGTACGCGGTCATTCGTAATTCCGGACCGCTGAAGTTTAGATGCAACAACACGCTTCTTCATCAGTGGAAAAGAATCTGGCATCCGCAGAATCCAGCCCGCGAAGGCCCAATTTTGAAGACGTGCGTTGAAATACGGGACAACACGTTAGCTGCTGTGGAGGAAAAAGCAGCGCGCGGCTTCGACTACGTCGAAATTTCCCTCAAGCTTACTAAGGACGGAATCCCAATTTTTTGCCACAGCTCTTACTTGGTTATTGGCGTGAAAAATTCAAACGACATCATCCCGATGGACCAATACCAAGTGCGAGTAGAGCATTTCACCTTGCCGCAGCTTCATCGAATGAGAATACTCCCAGTCTCTCCTTGCGACGACTTCATGAAATTAGGAGGAAAAAAGTATCCTTGGGACGTCAAGAATCGGCCATTTCCAACATTGATGCAGCTGTTGAACGGTATAGACAAGAATGTCGGTTTCATATTAGATATCAACACCATGACGCCGCTGGAGTCAGGGGAATATCCCAGATTACACAACTTCGATGTGAACGATCTAATCGATAAGGTGCTGAAGACCGTCCAACAGTCTGGAGGACGCAGGAATGTCATCTTCACGAGTGTTCATCCATATGTTTGCACGCTACTGAGGTTGAAGCAAAACGCATTTCCAGTCATCTTCATTCACGATGGGATACCGGACAAGTATCGAAGGTACGATCATGACGAAAGGTGCAAATATTTGGAAAAAGCTATTGACTATGCGGTGAGCCAGGAGCTCCAGGGTATTGGTGTTCAAGCAAATACTCTTGGGAGGGATGACAACGCGTCAAGAATAAACAATGATAATTTGGTTGTTTTCACAACCGAAGAACCGGCGGGAGAACGGGCACTTTTGGAATGCCTCACACGTCTTAAATGCAATGCCATTTTGTGCACACGTTCGGATGAATACGGCCGCATCAGAAGATCGCATGGATACATTCTGGAGCTCAAAGGTAAGGAAAGGGAACACATTGTGGGTTGGTCGGACGAGGCAGTAGCAGATGGTGTTGAAAAACCCTACATGCGCTCCTTGGATAATCTTCAGCCGCTTATCACTCAGTTAGAAGGTAAATTAAATTTGGAGCCACATCAGCAGCCAGCTGGAATGATGAAAGTCGTACCATTGATGCATCAACAAAGCGAAAAACATAGAGTCAAATGATGGTGGCTAATAAAATTCCTAATTTCATGTGTTCCATCTCCTTTTGAGGGTGATATGCTCAGATGGTGTAAATTACGAATATATGGGATGATATGTATCATAATTTGAAAACTTCCTATTACCCGAAACCGAATATCAATATTTTATCCATCATTTTTAGACCAATCTTGGTCTAGCCGAAACATAGACAAAATTAATCATTGCGGCTTATTAATGACACTTATTAGATGTAGTTGTATAATCGGCAAGTAACAGCAGAAATATCTTGTCTTGACGTCAGTGCCGGAGATATCCTTCAAAACGCCTTGTGTGTGTGTGTGTGTGTGTGTGCACTTAACTCTAGTTACACATGTGCCGAAGTTCTTTTCAGCCCAAACGCCCCAGTGGGGCCAGATATGAATTCCGAGGTGTATTTTGAGAGTGGATTTTCGAGATTTTTGGAAACCCGGGCGTAAAGGGTACCATTTCCCAGCTGTAAAACGGTTGTGATAATTTAAAAGCAGGTAAGCTTACAGAATATATTATGTAGTTGAAACAAATTCGAATACTTTTACTGAGGACTAACTATTGATACGAATCATCTATGCTCTCCTCAATATGAGCAGCAGGTATTCGATGGCATGGGGTGAACCAACCGATCCGTTTCCTCGTTTCACAACTCTCCCAGAGGCACCTTCGAGATGAGGGGAGGTTTGTAACACCTCGATAATAGAAGACTCGATACCTCACAAAGCTCAAGCAGCCGTAACGGAGAAAAAATTTGATATCCACGATAACCAGCAACGCTTCTCCGACAAAAGAAATCCACAGCCGTGAACCCTTTGGGAGCGGAGTGTTTTGCAAGATTTCAAAGGTCATTCGGAGGACCCGAACTTGACCTAGCTGACAGGTGAAAGGGCCAGCGGGGGCTCCGGTTATGGTACTCTGAGATCTTGGGCCCAAGAAAGAGCATAATGTATGCCCAGGGGATGCGTGGTAGGCTAGATATTATAAGACAATTATTTGTGACAAAACCCATGATTTTGCTTTGTTCCGCTCACCTCTCGTAAGGCAATTCGCAACCCAAATGAGCTAGAATGCTGTGAAAAGGTTCTGCAAAAATTTAGTGGCTTTCCACTCACAGACGAGAACGCACGCTGTAGACATGTTAATTTGGATAGATCTGAAGATCATATCCTAAAAATACGCTCCTGCCACATAATAAAAAGAACCACTTCGGATCAAGGGGAATTTAGATACAGCTATAGAGAAGAACTAACGTCACGAGTTGGACTAAATATTCAAAAAGTGATTGTTGGATGCCGTCAGTGAAGCAACTAAGCGTTTCGTTCATACCGCCGCTCGTTATCTCTTCCTTTGTGATTCCTCCTTACAAGGTCTCGTCAACGTTTAACCCGTTTCAGCTCTTCCAAACGCGCTGTTTGAACAAGAGGTAAGACTCGTGCTCCTCGGCGATTGCGAAACATGTTGCGACGTTTTGGGAATTCCGAGTCCACTGGAACCTGATGCAAATTGTACGTTTAGGAAATTTAAGTGATTACAAATGCATCAACTTGTCTCAAAAAAGAAAGGTCTTCTTAAAACCGGAAATTGGATAGAATAGGATAAACCAGCTAAGCGCGAGGAAATTTTATTTATCCAATAAACACAGCTCTTCTGCGGAAATACTACACAGCCTGGAGACGGTCGGATAGATTATACGAACTTTTTAACTAAAACGATTTCCCACTTCATGAAATGAAGAACAAACAATTTCAGGCAGAAGTGAACCTGCGAATAAAAGGAAATCTGCTAGAACTTCCTTTGTCCTTGTTTGAATCAGAGCAAGCCATCTTTTCGCACATGGATAACTCAGTCCTTGACACATGTACGATTAGGTCCTGTCCCCACCCAGGAAAAACCCCAGGTGCCTGAGATTCTCATCTGAGAATCACCTGGGAATGAACCCTCAATCAGGTCATGGTTTCTTACAGATCCGCTTCAGTTCACGAGATGTCTGCGCCGAAGCCTAATCAGAACGAGGCCTGTTTAGCGCCGCACAGTATCAACTTAACACGCAAACGGTTTTTTTCCTTTAATAACAAGAAACGTTGATTTCCTCCAGGTTTGAGCCTCTCAGAAGTGATTGAGTCATGTTAATAAGGCTGCTCTTTTCGGGGCCGAGAAAAATGATATCGAGTGAATTTCTCAACTTCAGCTCATCCAACAGAAGGCGTGTTAGGTTCAGAACTTCAACGGATAAAAGGCTGCCACACTCGAAATTAGATTCTCCGCCCTTTTGCCAGGAAAGGCCGGATGGGGCAGACCATTATCTCGAATCCTATTGCGTATTTGCTAGCTGACTACCGTCCGTATTTCATTCTTCGCGCCCATGAAAAAGGTTAGGCGGGGCTCCTTTTTTTCTGAATCAATTGCGAAAACCTGACAACCAGAACGGAGGCAGGAAAACGATTGCGGGGAACGGCTGTGCGCACAGTTCAGACGCTTCCTTTAGTATCGTTTAACTGAGAGCAAGTTGACAGCGGAATAGCCTGTCTTCCAGATTGAGCATAAGAAATAAACTTCAACATTAGACTAAGAGAGGTGTCTGTAAGTAAAAAAGTAAGAAATAAATTTCAACATTGGACTGAGAGAGGTGTCGGTAAGTAGAACCCATCATGACTGCTAAAAATGAAACGGAAACATCGTTTTTTGAAGAAACGTAACATACTGATAATATACACGTAGTGTATGATATATGTACTTTACCATGCATGTAAATTCTTGGCTGAAAAATCTACCAAAATTTGGAATCTACCAAAATGATGGAGAAAGATATCCCTAAGCGCAGAATCTGAAAAATAACGAAACCCCATATTCACAATACACGATTTCATCCTACCCACCTCATTTGCGGTGATTGGAATAAAATTGAGTTAGTCGCACATAGGTAGGACCCGAATGTAATTTAGTACATAATGAATTGACATTTTGAATGTTGGTACACACATCGAAACGTAAATTTGATTACTTTTTTCCCCATTCAAAACAAAAATTCATTATTAGATAAGAATAATAAAGAATAAGATATAAGAATAATAAAATAAGAATAATAAGAATGAAAATAAGAATAAAGAATAAGATATAAGAATAAGAATAATAAACCAAAAGGTTTTTTTTATGGAAAAGCAAAGAAGGTGCCTGAAATTCGTCACTTGGAATTGGCCGAGACTACTAGCAAATCAAAAGTCGAAGGATGCATCAAACGACCCTCATAAAGATGGTGTAGGCGATTTCTTCAAACGCCATAAGCGTTTTCTGCGAAGGTATCATGAGAAGGACGATTTAGGGCATGAGTTGCAAAAGTGTGGGAGTACATGACTGTGTGAAAAAGATTAGCACAGGTGTAGGAGTCAATCTCGAATTTGAGAATCCTCTAGGACACAAACTGGCGGTAAGAGACCCGATAAACATCGCCTCAACGAAGGTTGGAAGGAGGAACGCAACACCATTGTAGCTAGTTCTTGACATCTCGCCATTGTGTCCGATCTGAGGAGCTTATTGAATGAAACTATCGAAAAACCTGATCAAACAATGACTGGTATACTTTCTCGTAAAACAGGCAACAACAAGTATTCACCGACAGGGCGCATATCTTGATTCGAGAATAGTCCCTTTAAAGGTCTTTAATCAGATGCATTTTGACGCTATTGGTGGCAGGGAAGAGTGGCATCGGGGAAGGGGAGACCATTTCAGCGTAATTTCCGGATTGGGTAGTCTCTTCAAGTTGCATAAGAGATATTGATCTGGTTCTACCTTCCGTATTCCCGTATTCATCCGGTCAGAACGTCTAGAGGAACAGTGGAATCGGGAATCGATGAAGAGATTCAAATGAGGGGTTCCGTGAGTAGACTTTACGCATGGCTAAGATCCTTCGGACAATTCAGAGTTATGTTGTATGATGTGGTCATGAAGCAGGACCATTTCACTTCAGCTAACCATATACCGTCGACATGTCCCCCCCCCCCCTCACCTAGGCATAGAAAAATACAGCGCAAGTTCAAGAACAGTCCACACTAGCATAGCTAGTCAATAATAGCATCTACCTACAGGATATGCGGACTACTTCACGGTGGAGTGAGCTTTAAAATATATTAGAGCAAGCGCTAAGTAAATAAGAGATATTCATCATGACCCACGTTCCGGCCGATTAAACTCAAGTTTGCATTGGCAGTCATTGAGATTCGAAAAAAAATTATGCCCTGTTCAATCATCAGGATGGCTCAGAATGTGTATTATGACTGGATCAGGCGCCTCCACTCGTGCGTTGAACACGGACGCCAACAAAGATCATTGGTCCGCATGTAAATGTCGGCCAAGCCTGTCGTCTTCTCTTCATGAACCATCTGACAGTACGCGTGCTTCCACTCTCATTTCACTGCTCGGAAATCTAGTTCAACACTTGTTGAGACTGCTGGTGAATCATTTGAGCGAAATCCAGAGCAAGCTGAAAATTATATTACTTTATTACGTTGAGAATATAATCGTTCGGGCACGGGTATGATCTCGTTTCGAATTCAATTAGGAGCGGAGCGTTGATCTATTAATCATCCGCAAGGTCGTTTGCCCGTATGTGATTAACTTGGCTGTTGCGACACCTTCGAAATATCGGGCAGAGGTGGAGAGGGCAAAACGTGAAGGTGAAAGTATTGCTGAACCCGAACAAAATCGGCTATAATTTATCGATCTTCACACAACGGAAGAAATTTGCCAAATCCTATACCACTGCCACTCATCTCGTTCCTAACGGGTACCAAAACACGTATCAGCCTGCTACGTCTACTAGCTTGTGACCCTTATTATTAATGTGTCCAGACTAAGGATGGGAAAAGTTGTTATCCAAATACATCTCATGTCATTTAACGAACTGAGCGACAAAGAAGCTGACGATAGAGAGGGTGTGCTCAGGGGTAGATCTGAAAACAAGTTGAGACAATTTTTGATGGGTTGGTTATTTCACCGTATGATAAATTTCACCTTTGAGTCAGCCAAACCGTCGTTTTTCACCATCATTATAGTGGGAATAAAGCTATCCTGAAAATCAATTTCCACTGCACGTTCGGCGCCCATTAGGACCGTATAATATCAAAAACGGGCGTAATTCAACGAAGCCGCTTTAATGGGCAAGATGAGCTGAGGATAAAGGAGTCACGTCTTCGCTGCACTTGTAATTGATAGCGACCTTGACACAATTGGCCCGTGATTAAGCTTACATACGCCCTGAACGCAAGAACGTGTCGCATTTTTTCCTTCCTACAAGCAATAGTCAAGAGCTTGTAAAGGCCTAAACCGAGAGGTAATATGCTATGAATCAAGACAAGCACCGAAGGTATTTTTTTCATCGTGCCATTCATGAAGTGAATACATTAATATTTTAAGATCGGTTCACGATTAAAAACGACATTGAGGATCACAATCGAGTCCTGAAATACGTATTTTCCATGTTTGTCAATGGCCCTAATTGAAGATGAAAGGCCAAAACACCGGCCGATGTCATTCTGAGGAGTCTCGTGTAAGAACAGATCCCTTTTTTAATGCAATGCTTCGAGATGATTTTATTTCCTAATAAGCAGGAACAACGTCATGTGGCTGATTCTAGCTCCTCTGCATTATTCGTATTATCCAAATTATTAAAAATAAAGTTAAAAGTTTTGAAGTAACAGATTATCGAGATTCCTCAAAATTTGTGGAACGAATGAGAACATTTTTTACTGTTGTGCTTGCACCAAATAGAAACTACAGTACACATCATTTGTTGTCATATATCCACTTGCCTGGGCGCTTAAAGGCACTTGAGGACAGGGCACCGTTTGTGGTGAATCCAACAAATTACCAATAGCAGCTATTGATATCAGCTGCTGATACATGAAATCGAAAATATGCAGAATATCATGTGTACCTAAAGTAATCATGACAGCAGTAAAAATGCATGCGAAATTAGAAGCAGAAAGAAATGATAAACAAGCGTAACAAATCATTACCAACCCAAATTCAATTTTCATACCTTCTTTGGTCGTAGCAAGATGCTCATCAGGTGACACGTGTGAATCTGATGATGTGATTGAAACGGTCGTGGAAGACGGTACAGGGGAGGGCTGTTCACCTCCCACAATAAGTATCACCACCATAACATCACACTGGCCTATGCTCCTACCGAAAACCCATAAGAATGCAAAATTAGTAAAAATCCGACTCGATTTTGGGGAAAACCCGATCTTCGCCGAAGAACGACAAGCACTGCTCAATGCTCAAACGCAGGTATTATGATCTCAGCTCATTGGTATTATGACAGCCACTTATGATAGATGTAGTCTCTGTATTGGGCAATATCATTCCCTCGTAATATTTGCGTATTAGGTGGCATAGGCCTAGGCACTTGAATATTTATAATACGATGTAAAAAATTATTGAAATGACAGGAGTAACTGGACATCGGGACTGGTGGGCTTTTTGCAATTGAGAAGGTGATACAACTCGCTTCATTGGAGAATGGAAGTGGGCCACAAATATTACCTTCCTCATTTAATTTAATGCTGCACGTCTGTACATGAGGTTGAACGCAACAACCACGGCCGATTGGGAAGGAAAACATACATATCATGGTAGCAACCGCGGACCAAAGGTAAATTTCCCAATTGCCAGAACAAGATTCACGTACCCCATCAAAACTGCGTTAAATTTCTGAAACACTGACGGTAATTGGATAAGAGCCTTCGGGGGTCATAATATCTCGAAGAAGACCGGTCGGCTAACTTCTTCATTACAGCCCACACATGAGAAACGGCAGCAAAAAATCTCTCTTGATATCGTCCGGATGGAAAAAAATTATGAAAAACTGATTCTGTGTCGAACTATCAACTCTGAGACGTTACTAATGACAAGTGAACCGCACGTTATAATGACAGCCTCTCGTGGCTCGGACGGACACGGTTTACACCTCCCCTACTCTAATTTCACATGGGTTATGAACTAAACTTTATGATAGACAAGGTTTTTTTTTTTTTTTTTTTGAAATCAAGTGTTATGTTATTCTGTAGGATGGAATGTTATATACACTGCTGCACAATTAGGGAATGAATATTCTTGTACTGGGTATTAATGTAAGACGCAGTTTTACCCATTCAACACACTCAAATAAAACATCATACCGACCGGGGTAAAGATGAAGCCTCGCATTTATCAAAGGAAATCTGGTTTTCAAACAAGTGGAATCATTATGCGATGAAAAAAATCATTAGTTCTGCGGCACTCCAGGTAGGATTCAATCTTTTGAAGCTCTCAAATGCGTCATTTCCCCGGCGTGAATCAATAAGAGAGACAATCCCTAAGGGATCCTATAAAGGACGTTTCTTCTAGGAAACGTAAGGAAATTGATCGAGATCATGCAAGAATGAAAGCACCGCGAGTGTTTGAGAATCCATGTACACTTAGATACTCATTTCCCGGAGCGATTCCTGAGAACTAAGATCGCATTCGAATGTAGGTATGCGATAAAACATCGGCATCGATGGTAAACCACGTTTTTATCCACGGTTAGAAGATAATACGATGATCTCAGTGGAAACGTAACAGCAGATAGTCGTCTTAGGAGCTACAAAAACAGGCGTTCTGCTTACCTTACACTCAAGGTACTGCAATCAACCCAGTGGAAAATATTTGAGGATTGTTCCAACGAGAAGAAAAGGAAACATTTATAATAATGAGGCCGGTTAGGATCCGCAGTAGACCTAACAAATGCCTCCGGGTTATTATTCCTGCACGACTTCAACTGGAGAAAAGATGAGTAAATTCTAAAAGGTCAAAGGTTAACAAGATGGAAAGAACCCTCAAGTGCCGAAGCGAGGGTTAGCTCAAGATTCCAGTAGGTACAATGAGAGTTCACGTACGACAGAGCAATGAGATGATAACGTACCGCCAGAGGTTCCCATGGTGGATTATGTGAGAAAATACTGACCAGACACAACCCCGAGCTACCGAGTACGAAACCACTCCTATGAATGTGAAATGAAGGCGTCTACCGGGGGTTTGTCAGGAATAGAGACTATTTATAATGCCTTACCTCAGGCTTTTGTTAGTTTTCCTTTTTTTTTCATCTGTAAGACAAGAGCAAGTGTTGGCTCGAGGAGACGCAACACCCTAATATTCGAGAAAGCACTGTCGGGGTGAATTCTGTAAGAGCGGAAATTGGGATGTGTAACCAAAAGAATCGGGTGATTCATTAAAAAATACATATTCAGCATATCCTTTTTCCAAAATTAGGGAGTGAGATTACCATGGGGCATCTAAATTTAGCTAGTCCAAGAACCTTCAAAAGTATTGTGGCTCAACGACGAATGAATTTTGGGTTCCGTTTGGCTTCTCCAGTATTACGTATATGTCGGCGGGACACCAGACCCCCTCGATGGTTTCGGCCAGGAAGGGAAGAAAGATATCGATCCCAAAAATCTCATTCTCCTCCAAGAAGCCGCAGGGTCGTGGAAGAAGAGTTGGAAAGGCCTTGTCTTGGGTAATGCCAACGTTTTGAAAAGCAAACATCACGACAGGTAGGCGACTCAGATGGGTGACGTAAGTCAAACCACGTGACTTTCGAAGGATGCCTCACAGCGAAATGGTTCCATCTGACGGATTTCCCCAAGCAGTCACCAGTGTCATCGTAATCCTCACTTATTAGGCGACCTGATGCGTATGTACTCGTGATAAAAGCATACTGTTTAGTGCGGTTTTCCGCAGTACTATTTCGTTCTCTTCATTTCGCTTTTTTGGGTGAAGCCATTAGCTAAAAGGAAACAAGCCGCTTCACTTTCACCGTAAAACGCTCTAAGTTAACACGGTCCACGAAGCATACACGCAGTGACGTGTAAGTGGTTTTTTTTTTTTTTTTTTTTTTTTGCTAGCGTAACATTTTGTAATACGGTTTACAAAGCCCACAGGAGAGAAAAAGTTGAAATCACATATTTTGAAAAAGACCCTGCCACATCTATAGGAAACCTCAAGTTGATGATTCCTTGAAAAAAATTCCGTGAAATGAAGCAAAATTGACGTTTGTTCCTCAGTTACTGGGAGTTACTGGGAAACTGTTTGTCTTGATAAACCAAGATACATGGTTTTCACCTCCTTCCTCGTCTAAGAACCCAGTCTAGCCCCTTCAATTCAAAAGCCACATTTTACCAATATTCTCCTCACATTTGAAGATGAAATCACCGCAGAGAAAACACAATAGGTACTAAATAGACGCGTGATATATTATATGAGATCTCTTAAAAATTAATTAACAGTCCCGCCATTCAGAGGCGTGAAATCTTTAACAGCCGCAAGATGTCTTTAATGGTCCATGAAAACTCGTCGTTTAGCCTCTTATAACTTAACTGGCCGTGACCACGGGGTGTGCGTACCCTCCACTAGTCACAAATCCTACGTACAATGCGTGAGGGGTCATTTTTCAGGAAAGTAGGAAATTAATATATTTCAACTCCCTGAAAACGAAAAATGTGACGTTTTAAAACATTTATGACCGCTAGGAGGTTCGTGGAGGGTCAGGAGTCAGGACCTTCGGGGCCTTTTTCGAAACACGGAAAGAAGTAGCCTTGACGTTGTGTGATATCAGAAGTGTGAATAGTAAGAGGTTGAAACGCATATTGAGTTCACTTCAACCTTGAAAGATTTGTAGTCAGGTGGGGATCAGTAAACGGTCAATTCCATCATTTAAGGGATTGCGAAATCGTCACACAATAGGATCACTATGTAACATTCTTAAAAGAAAATAGGAACGATGTAAAAAAGCACTTTTGTCATAGTTAACTAAATATGTATATTGGTTATAATATAATTTAAAAAATTCTCGTGAAGGAATAGATAGAAGAGGATCATCAATACTGCTGTTCCTAGAGAAAATGAAAAAATTCTAATTTGGAGGAACAAAACCTTCTTATTGTAACCACATTCATTCGGCATCGTAATCAGAGATATGCATAGCATTGCGTAATTATGAGTTCAAACTCGAAGAATTATTCAAACTACTTTTTTCAGACTCTCCGGGTTACTAACCCAATAAAACGTGCCTCCTTCCGTCTTGAAAGTTGTGGCTAGTGGGCATTTCGTGTACGTACACCCACGTCGTCTTAGGGGACACATAATTTTTTCCTATCTCGCTTCGATTAGGAGTAAGGAAACGCAAGGAATATGTTATAAACGGAATAATTAAACCAGTTTTGAGGCTGAAGTGACCAGCTAGAGCGAAAAAACGTCCTTGAGTCCACCACGAGAGTTTAGTTTGCTTTTTGAAATAGGTAGTATTCATTTGAAATGTTAATGATTTGATTTGACGAATGGTTCACCCAAATGAGTTCGAAATGTGAAAAATTAGTTTACATCAGGAATCGATTTGAAGCAGTTTGGTAGCCATGAGGAGTGGAGGAGGAGGAATTAATGGTTGCAACCATAATTCGAAGGTCAGAGGGTCGGTATATCCTGTGTCACACTATATTGGCTGCAAAGACGATACAACATTGGCATTTCTAGGTTAGGGGAAGTACACAGCCATTTCAAATATCTATTAAGAAGGGTATTAAGTGGTACACGAAAAGTTTTCAATTACATGCCGATTTCATTAGACGTTTATATTACTGTTGAACGAAAGAAGCCAGAGAGCTAGAGGTATTACGTATTTTGTGACCTCGATTGATTTATACTCCAATTTCATACCTCTCTGTATATATCTTTTAGGTTTTCAACCGAACCACAAACAAATTTTTGAGGGGTTAGAGCCAAGAGATCTGCCAAACGCATCTTCACTGTTACTGGGCAGTCACAGCTTTTCCATGAAGACAGAAATGATAACTCGCAGGAAGAAAATTTACAATTAAAGGAAATCGCATCTAACATGTAACGAGCATTTCAAAGTGAAAACTCTTAAACCTTGCGTAAAACTGGCATGTCACCTCCCAATATACGTAGTACGAAAGGCCCTCAAGTCTACGAAGTTATGCACGAAAACCATTCTACTACTTCTAACACGAGTACACGAGAATGACCTTTCGGTAGATCAATTTCGGTGGAATCCTCCACGCAGAAGGGAGTAAGGTATGTAGTAAACGAGACTAGCGTGACAGCTCGGAATCCAGAACAAATCTTACAAGGTATGTTGCATGAGGTCTGTAATGGGAGTTTTGTTTCAACACTAAACCTATAGGATCCCACACCAAAATGCCTTTTCCAGCGCAAATTGATGTTGATACCCTCGTTCCGACCCGACTCGTGTCGAAGTATTCCCAAATCAAGGGAGGTACCAACAAGAAAATTATTATTGTTGTAGGCATTTTGATGTATCCTAGTTGTACTCAACTTGGACGTTGAAAACGTAAACACTTGAGCAATTTAAGAAATAAATTTATTCACTTTATTTTTGCATCTCTTACAGCTTTCTTTTGACATCAAATTTTATTGGGAATTGTTTATGGGGGGTCTAGGACATAAGTCTTCTGCTCTCTTGCTAATTGTGGATTGCGCTGTCCCGGTTGATAGTCTTTCGAAACCCATGTATAGCGTTTGTTGACACGAAACCCAAATCATTCATAATGTTTACACACTGAGCGGTCAATGATATTGCATCCTAATGCATCAAACAAATTGTTGTGTGTGTATATAAAAAAGTATTACTTCGCGGAAACGGTGCAAGAATCGATGAACTGAAATTTTGTCTGACTAATAAATTATTTCTAAACCTAGCTACGAGTATCAAGCTACCAAGAGTTACCAATCCAATATGCAAGGCAGCAACCCCAAGAACCATGAGAAATGCATTAGAAAACTATCTGTTGGAACAAACAAAGAACGCTTTATTTTTTAATAGAAATAACCTCCCAATGGACGGCTATATTATTATTATTCCTTGAGTAATCAAGCTGTTTTCATGCCAGAGGTCAACCTCTCCGACTGGCCCTAGAATTTGACTGAATACGTTTCATGACGTCAAAATACAAATACCGAAATGACCGTCCGCCGTTCACCCAGTTTTATTTAGTAGTAGACAGTTTTCTAAGATGAAAATTTTTCGTCAGGGACCTCCCCAAAGTCGGGGAGAATGTGGGTGAAAATTTTATTTTTGAGACTCGATTTTGGGACTTTTTGGGAACTAGGCGTGTGGGATATTACGATTGGATTGAGTCTGGGACACTCCACACTGACTGTTTTTTAGGGATAATCAAACATTGTGGAATAACACGGAGCGTTTCCTTTATGGTAATTATTCTGACTAGATTAGCACCATCAAACATGAATATGATATGCATATTGTGTGCGGCTCTAGTTGGTCCTCGAAACGCTTCGAGGGGTCAATTAATGAATTCATACAAAATTTAGGGGGGGGGATTTTCGGCCATATAGGCGTATGGGGTGTTATTTTTTACTACTTTTCGGACGCTAAATCCAATGGAACGTCCCGGATCGATTGGCGCCCACCAGAAGAAGAGGTTATGGGTCAAGATGGTAATATCTACCTATTTCAAATGTGGATTTTCGAGATTTTTGGTACTTAGGTGTGTGGGATATCATTTTCCACTTAATTTTGGGCTCTGAATCGATTGGAAATCTCCATGCTCCTAGTACGAAAAATAACCAACCCCTGTGAATGAATTTGCAACGTTTTTTAAACATTTCAACCCGCAATCTCCAAGTATATAGCTACTGTGAAGTAACTCATAACTCTACGAGTTAAACGGTAAATTTTTTGTTCGTGTGTGGTGTTCTCCTCTTTTTAGGGGGAAAAAACTTGACTATGGTTACGTTTTCTTCTAATTGTAAATAAATGAAATGGATTTGACCGCTTAAATATCCCCTTTTCTACGATGCTTCTACCCTTCAATTTTCTTATGAGCGGTTGAGCAGTGCCATTACGTTCCAGATGATCGGGGCTATGCCGGACTGGATACCTGATGTATGACCCGGACGACTTGACAGCGATGTTTACATCGGCGTCGTGGTCAGACACGCCCGGCACAACACAACACTCGCGCCGCTGCGGGGTTCACTCGGGATTGCACGACGGTTGACTGACTGTGAAGGCACTGCCGCTCGGGATACCGCGGTCCCCTTCCTCAACAGGCCAATCCCACCTGTTGCTTCCTAACGTGCTGGTTCACTAAGGACCCGAGTGTAAACCTCAGCCGCAAGCGATACTTGAATGGGAGTCAGGCTGGTCATTTGCATGAAAGTTACGAAAAAATGTTGCTAGCAAACGTTGAAGAACTTGAGGGAAGAGTAAATATTGTCCACCCGTGTAAGCTTAAATACAAAAGACAACGACCGCGGCGCTCGACACAGAAAATAAGGAACGCCCCTCCAGTTCACACAACCAGAATGTGAGAGTTGAAAGTTAAAATGATACATTTAAAGTTGTTAGCAGATAAAACGAATACCTCGGTGTGACTTCGAATTCAATTTTTCAATCATGACCATGGAATGCTAACTCTTCAGCCCGATGTGAGCCGTCGTAGAATTTTGCGCTCATCTCAAACCAACGAGCAACGTCAACTCGTGAGATGGCTGCTGTCACTAAACCTCTGGCCCCAACTGTTTTCCTCTCAACGATGAATCAGTGAAAGTGCACCGCCTTCGCGTTGTTTTCAGGTAGTCGACCCCAACGTACGCGCTAAGACCGAGAATCACATACCGTAACTTATTAGAAGTGAAAACAAAGGAATTCGTAATTAGGAAGAAGATTTCACTTACGAGGATCATCATAACGACAAGTGGATTACCATCGTGTCGATAGGGTGACGCCGAGGTTCGTCATACCTGAAGTTTCGCCCTCAACCTAACTCGAGTAGAAACGCTGTTCCTCTCCACTGGTTCAAGTGTTTTACGTTACTATATATCCGTATCTTCAGCCATAACAAGAAAATGAATACTTTGAGACGATTCTGGCTGATTACTCGAACTTATTTAAATTTAAATGTAATTTAATATTTAGGTCCTACATTGTTAACAACGAAGGATTATCCTGCTTCAAGGACTACACCCTGTATTTCTGAAGTGCAAACTGTATGACAGCCATTGAAATGAAAAATTTAGGTTTCCAACTATGACACTGCCCCTGGGCTAAATTACCGTGAAATGGATAATGTCATCGGCGTTTTCTCAGGTGGTCTCTGCTATTTGTCAAGAAAACGCCAGGGCGGGATGACAGTATCATGCAAATGGATACGTGCCCAACCGAGAGGGACCTCGGATCGTATTAGATACACAAAACGAATGGTAACACCGTCATAAAGATCGGGGGCCTGAGAATGCGCCACTCCTCAGAATACACAATGTGAACGTTGCTAAGCCGGTCTCTGCCTTGTTATCGGTTCTCAAAATGCGCCAGACGAAAAGATCGTTTCAGAATGCACACCTCGACTACAAAAGCGATTGGCGTCATGAAATAATACAAGAAACGGTATCCGATTTCGATTAGGCCGAAAACCTGCTGACGTGTTATTATCGGAAGGTGCTTTACGTCAAGGCTTCTACGCGGTCGAACTTGATGAACCTGCCTGTGAAGCCTGGGACCGGACTATGAAGCCTGATGGAGTCAAAATGATGGATGGACACCGTTGCACGTCCATCCAACAATGGTCATATATCATCTTCCGTATCGATCCACTAAGTTCGTCAACATTGTGGTGTCTTGGAGTTGCAACACTGAAACCGGCCGCATTCCTCATATGACTGCCGTCTAGATTGATGTTGGGGATGAACGGGCCAATGAACTTGGGGCGCGCTGCAGAGATAGCGAAAAACAAATATCCTAATCTAAACCGCGGCGGAAAATAACAAGATATATATTTTTTAGGCAGATATATCACTCAAGAGTCAATATTTGTACTTAATAGTCATGATCATTACCAGGTTGATATGTTTTAGTAGATGATATTTAATTGCAATGGCCCATCTCCTCAGAAGGTACATGTTCAGAAAAATGGTGTAGCATCATACATCATAAACCTCTTTATGAAGTGAATAACTCGAACGTAATGATAAAACTATTGTAACGGCAAGTATAGTACTTATTTGAAGGAATAGATAATGAAAATTGACAAAGTCGGAATTCCGTTGTACGATTCGGGAATTTGCTAGTGTGAACCGACATATATCGACTTCAATTCCATTTTACATAAACACCAACTCAAAGAGTCGGAACATGCCGGCGTAACTTGCCCTTACCTCAAGACCAGATTGAAATCTACCACCTGAGCGATTGAAAAGAAACTAACTAATGTAACCCGTAATCAAACTCATCGATTCACTAACTTTTCACGGACTGGAATCCATTATTACCTAGCTCAACTCATGATAAAGGGATGAGAATCTGCGAAATTCCGAATCAAAACCGATACACCACCCATTCAATGGTAATGAGGCTCCCAGGACACTGAACTGAAAGTATAAAGGCATCACTTTTCGAAGACTTTTAACTATGGTAATGGATTCCTCATAGACGTGAACAGATTACACCATTTTTGTTGAAGGTATGATCAAGAAGAGAAAGAACAACGCTTGTGTAATGATTTAAGGAGTTCGGCTCAGTTTCATCAATGATGGATAAGGCGTAGAATAGAGAGCGTGAATTTGAAATGAAGGTGGTTGAAATCTTACCATTTTGGTTGGTTATTCCTTGTGTTTTTAAAATAATGTTGAACAGTCAAACATCACCTTATCCAATCGAAATGAGGGATTTATATCAACTCTAACATCGGTCGTAGAATGGTAGCCAAATTAATAGAAACGGGAAGAACGTGTGTTAGTATTAAGTAGGATGAAGGTGGGGATCCAACAATATGCAAAAAAGCTAATAACAAATATACGCCAACATTTAGGAGAGAGTTTGAGAAACAAATGCAGAGGCTTACCTAAAACAAAATGACTGACACTGTGATCATATATATCAAAAAACAATACTACACACATTTTCGTGTATGGACGATTACGAATATTCATGGCGGTAAATATTGTTCTTCAAGTTTTCGAATCATAATTTCACTGATATCTTCAGCGAGGAACTAGTTTCCCACCCAACTGTGCGGAGAAATCCTTTCTGAGAATAATCTCAGGTCAGTATATTTCCTACGTCAGATGTTACACAACAAAATCAGAAGGCTGCCTCACACCGTAATACTCGTAAGTAAGCCTCACCCCCAATGTGACCTCACTCTTATAAGTACAATTAGTAAAATGATACAGCAGCAAAATAAATTTCTCTCAGAATAGGCCGGAAGGAAGATGGTCTCACAGTGAACATGGGTCAATCAACGACCCTTAGTTACGTTTTTTGGTTAGGACTTATTGGCTGGTGCAAGAGTCAGTTCTCTTGCTGATGCGAAAGGGCGGACAACCTGCTGTAGTTAGCTCTTTTTGAAACAATGTCCCAATAACCAAAGAACTGCGGTTGGAGCCGACAAACCGACGATCCTGGCCCAGATTTCACAAGCGATACGGAGTGTATGTATCGAGATATGTGCGAAACAGAGGCCGGAGAAGGGGGAGCGGTCTCACGACTGTCCTCAGGCCTTTAGCCGGGCGTTGTTTTCAATGGAAATAGCTCGGGAATTTTGCGCAATCGAGTCCCTTGATAATACAGTGAACCCGCCTCCACCTGCTTTGAAACGGTGTTCACTTGTTGGAGTTGTTTAACGCTAGAAATCTTGAATGTCGACCGTAATACGAACTCCAGTGGGTCCCCCGTCAGCCGATGCACCTACGATTATGCTAAATTAATTGGAAGATAAATTTGGGATTGTAAAAGGAACTACAGAAGAAGGATATTTGTACTTTCAGCGACGTAAGTCACTTGCGAGGGAATTGTGATAGTTGCTGAGAGAAATGGTTAAAAAATATGCTTGTATTTCCACAAAAACCCTCAAGCAATGTTAAATCGATTTTGGCTGTCAAGCCGTCATCAGATTTAACGATGTTTGTGAATATTCGTCGAAACACAAGACTCTTTCTAACCATTTCTCTCTTGTACTTTCAGACCAGAATGTCTTGAAGCACCGAGACTAAAAATAGTCGATTCTCTCATCCCATCGAGAGGCGCCTTACACGTTGTTGGGTGATTAGAAAGCCGGAATGATTCAAGCGTGTCCCACTTGTTCTTTACGATTAGGTCGACCTGGGTGATCAGGATTTACAAACAATCAGCACGGGTAAGGACGAGCATAATAATTTGTAGCCGGTGACCCCTCAAGTACGTGCTCGGCCAAGTTACTTAACTACGATATCATCAAGACATATTTTGCGAACGGTTTGCCATGGAATTCAAATATCAGGACCCCGTGAAAGTTTAATATCGCAACGTTGTACTGTATCCTAAGACGATTATCAATACTGAAACCAGCAGTGAGCAGCACGGCTCTATTGGGGTCTGAATACACATAGAACCTCTACGAACCAGTCTGAAATATTTTACAGTACGGAACGGTGCCACAATGAATTTCCGTGTTACAGGTACATTGTGAATCACCAGAGTTGCGTGTGAGAGTTGTAGATACTCGATAACCGCAGAATTTGATCCCCTCCAAAGAACGCACGACTTCAAGATTTCTCGCCAGGGGTCAAACAAAAGAAAACCTCACAGCTTCCAGTCCTTGTTCGCTTTAGTTCTCCTCGACTTCTCATAATGTATTCCACGATCCCACATGCGGAAGTGAGCCTGGAGATGTAAAACTTGAACTTGTTGGCGCTCTAGTGAGAGGCGTAGGACTCAAAGTTTCGTTCGTAGTAATGAAGAGCCTTCAATGATATAGTAAATCACTATACTTGCCCTGTTTCATCGCCTAGAATCAACTGCTTCGCATAGTCCTGGTCAGCGTTCTTTGTTTATGGGCCTCTTAATGCCCCTCAGAGAGCTCTATTTTACTCACGAACCGGTGCAAAGGGAAGCGTTTTGCATAACGGCTTTGCAGAGGTGCAGATCCGCGTTCTTCAATGGGCGTGAGAACCTTATTTTCATTGCTTTAAGCCTTTTTGATGAAGACCTAAGAACAATCGACCGCTCCACCTAAGAGCCTTGAAATTATGGACTGCAGTTGATTTTTATAGTTAAGGCTGTGAATGCCAATCGCTCGACGAAATGGTTTTCCCTAAAGAGAAAGAGATGCGTTGATAGAGATCCATTGGGTACGGAAATTCAAGATACTAATGAAAGTTGGCCAGTGCGCATTCGGCATTCACAGAATAAAACTAATTCATGTCCCTACGGTATAACATTATATCAAAAGCTTCGACTTCTAACAGATATCGAATACATGTGAGCTTATCGGTCGTACACGAACGCATTCTCCGTGAAATTTCACTATATCATCGCAGTGCCTCAGTGCCGCGTTGTAATTAACAATCTTACCGCTTTTAAACTGTAGCTTAGTCCTACGGAAAAATTGGCCTGTCAAGAAACGGGCGATTTCACCGACTCATTCTTTCCAATATTAATTGCCCCGTCTTTGCCTTCGTAGATATCTTCCCGTTAAGAAAAAAGAGGTACGGAAGTTCAACATTTTTCCCTGTGTCGGTCTAACGTACGCTTGTACCTACGATCAAAGAATGTTCCAAATGAAGAGCACTTAGACCTTCGCAGCAGCACCCGAAGGTAATTGTAGACTATAAAATAAATTACCCCACAGTTCAGCCCGGGAATAGTTCGGTCTAAGCCGTCAGAGGGCACGTTTACGATCTTATGGTGTCTGAATGTACCTATCCACAAAGGGACGGTTCGTAGTCGTGAGATTAGGATGAAACCTGAGAAATGGTGAGCAAAATGACACTAGCTGATTCGATTTTCAAATTTCGCATTTTTATTCGCAAAGCAAGAAGATTATTGTGAATAATATGGAATCTAGGCTTTCCGGGCGATTCAGTACTCATCCGGAGCAACCAGAAAATTCGAATTTCCTCGTACGAACCAGACTATGGAAAAACTCACTGTCCATTGAGCAATGTTCTTGACTCATACCAATCTTTCATTCTCCACTTCCCTCTCAATAGTGCCTTACCTGTTCATGGTTAGTAGGCAGTGGCCTGTCCGTGAGTTAGAAATTCACTCTCAACTGCGAAGACTCCGTGCAAATTTCAAATCGGATCCGATTTTGATGTTTCGTCGAATGAGGCCGTAGACTATAAAATTAGAACGTGTCGAGTAACGTCGGATTTCAGGCATGAAGTACAAGAAATGGTAAACTACGACTGTAATCTTGACACCGTTGGAACAGAGTAATTTCATCCTTCCACTCATCTGTGTTTGCATAACGAATAGAAAATCAAGTAAATGCTCATCGTTTCTACAGAGTATGTCGGTTTCTCAAGTTACTTCAATATAATAGGATGAGAAAGAGTAAAAACTTTTCAATATTTCACAACTATACAGTACCTACAGGTCACGCACAAATTCATAGAACGGCCATTGGGGTCCCTCCAGAAGGCTCACTTTGATTGATAGTATTAGAACCCGGCCAGTCTAATTACCTACCGCTCTCGAAAGATGGGTTTTGGAGCCTCCCACGTCCTTTCGAGACTATGACTCCGCAAAAGCATTTGTCAAAAAACGTTCCGAACCATTAAACAGCCAGTTGGGGGATATTAGAGGCGATGGCTACAAGTATTCTGCGCAACCCACAAGCTCGCTGTTTGTTTTTTGGTCATTACTCATCGCCCCTTTTCTCTTCTTCTCTTCGACCCCAATCATTCCCAGCCTCAAATCAAATCAAAGTATTTTTGCACCTTCATTATTCTCAATATTATAGAGCCCTATTTTCTAAATACTTTCTTCATCTCTTCCATCTAGCGTATCGTAACTTCTCGGGCCTACGTTGGTAGTCGCATAGACGTGAAAACCCATGATTTCCCGTACCAGCGAAGAAATGAGACCAAAAACCCTTTGGTCGCGGGAATAGGAGCGGATGAATGAAAGAACTCCCGGCGTGATCTGTACCAATCTGCAGTGCGAGGGTGGAAGACAAGGTTTTTTACCATTACCAATTACTTCCTGATGTTAACATGACACTTATGACATTTTCGGGAAGGCAGAGGTGAGGGAGACAATTCAGATTGATTATTTTGTCACCTGCACCAATTTATTTTATATTTTTAAAATGGATGTCATGTTCAAATATAGCGAGCAATAATTCTGACGCGGAACTTGTCTTGTTTTTTATTGTCAGGAAAGGCGTTTTAAAAGGGGGATTCCGCAAGTGAAGTGTGTGCCAAACCACTCACGCAAAAATTACCGGACGCGTGTTTTGAATGAGAAAAGAACCAGCGGTGTCACGGTCAAATAGACGATCTTGTTCGACAAGTTGTCTCGCAACTCCTTCATGAGGTTCGTCTTCAAACGAAAATTTCATTTTTCATATTTTACGACTTTCACGGGACCGCGGAAATTTTCACCTAGACTCGATTTAGGTCTAGTTGGTTGAGTAACGCCTTTCAGACCGATCGCAGCAACGGGGGAAGGGTATGGGAAAAATACGTATACGTATGTAATTTGAAAATAGAGCTTTTGGGTGCCAGGGTTTTGGCTTATAATTTTTTAATGAGTTTTGGACGCTAAATTGCTTCAGATGGGCGCCGGGCCACGTATTTCCGGAGAGCCTTACATGTGGGTTCAGAAGGTATTTTGGAAACGGTGCTTTTAAAAGAACGGTGCGAATTCTTTCACAAGTTGTTGGTTATTCGTTGGACCATGAGCATGGGGAAAATGAGGAAACAGTGGGTGTGGAGTGTCCCGGACTCATCCCAGTCAATTGAGTATCCAACTCTTAGTGGTAGGTATATCGATACTCATTTTGACCAAGAACCTCTACCGGTGGGTGTCAATCGTTCTGGGACCCGTCCCATTGAATTTAGCGTCCATAATTTAGTGGAAAATGAACCCACACGCTTAGATCGCCAAAAATATCGAAAATCAATTTTTGGGAAAACACATTCCCTGCACGAGCGAAATACATCTCGATTAATAAATCGTTGCACAATAATTTGTTTTTTTTTTAATTGATTATTGACTATATTACATTGAGATGTATCAACGAAATTTCGGTTGACCTAGACTTAGCAAGTACCCACGGGAGTCAATCAACACACATGTTGCCTTTAAAAGGTGCAAAATATTTGAAAATATCTATGTGAAAACAATCAATCCCTCAATCGTTTCATTGCATATTTTACTGGCAACATGGTCTTCTCAATTTAGGAGGATCTCTTCAGTTGGTGAGCAACTTGCCCAAAGGGATAATCAGAGAAGAGAAGGGGCGTGTGATGAAATGCATCGACTCCACGGACAAGTGATATCACAGGTGACTATCGGGCGCGTTCATTTTAATTGCCAAGCGGTAACGCAACCATCTACTTGAGGCAGATGAAACTGAGATAGGACTAGAGCGGGAACGGTCACAGGTCATCCAGGTAAAAGTGAACGGGATGGGTTTGGCAGGACCCGGACGACGAGATTCGTCCTCACATTAGAAAGTGATATACGATTGAAAGAGTCGATTGCATTGGCACTAAGGAAGGGGAGTTACGAGTGACGAAACAAGAAACATATATTCTCAGGTTTCTGACACAAGTCATGACGGATTATTTATTTGAGGCGTTCAAACTTGTAACTCAAAGGAAAAAGCCAGTAGGGGGTAAAATCTTAAAATCCTCCCGAATTCGTTTAACATTGCTCCTAGGCAGATCATGGTCATAGAGGGAATAGTATCTTTGAGGTTACCAATGTATGAGGAAAGCAAGGACGGTTTAATGATTTTTCTTCATTCTTCGCAAAGGAAGCTAGAACCAAAGCCACCTAGCATCTTGAATAAAATTCATGGTGTAAAGATACTTTACTGGTAATATCGAACTCGACGACAGAACTCTCTGAGTAATGGTTAGTAACAACTCAGTAATTTAGTCTCACACTTTTTATCTACGTATTTACAATTAGTTCCTAAAGGGAATGACATCTGAGTGTTATAACTCCCCTCGGGAAGACCATGTGCTATGTCGGACAAGGGCCACTAGGAAAAGCCAGAATTGTACGAATTATAATGAGAAAATGGCGGTCGAATGCACGACCAGATGAAGAGGACCCAGGACGCCTAGTAAAAAGGGTAGAGCAAATGAAGAGCAGGATCATCAAATGAGAAGTCACTCCTCCGTGCAATGTGAGGTAACAAAAATATCTTGTTTAACCGGAAATGACACATGACGGCTTGTTGCACTCTTTTACTGAACAAACCTGCGTTCACGCCGCATTATGACACCATAAGGGCAAAAGCTTTCTAAACAGTGTTATCAGTTATCATAGACGAGATAACTTGGAAGGATTTCGTTGGGTTGGAGTGTAGTTTCCCTTATCTCATGTACGCTAACGTGTCTTATGGCTGTGAATAACAGAAATATTCACGCTCCGATTCCTGGTTTGAAATAAGCAGAAATGTCACTCCAGTACCAACCTACAGGGATAAAAAGTAAAAGTGTCCTTTCTAAATTAGCTAAAATAATTAGAAAATCTAAAACAGTACTGGTTTCTCACATAAAATGGGATGTACGCCCGCGGCTTATAAATTATTTTACATTAGTGCGTTTACGGCTAACTAACTGATTGATTTACAACTTAAACTGCCTAAAAGCTAACTAAATTACCAAAATTGATTTCAGGGAAAAAATTGTCAAACAACTGATGTTATCCATTATTGACTGTTCGGAGGCAGCCTTATCCCAAGAGAAGCAAACCAACTCTATCTATTTTGAATACATAAACTGCCAAATCATGAGCTTTCAGCTATGGGTGGAAAACGATCGAAACCATATTGTAAGGAATACCGTCACGTACAAGTCTAACACGCTTTCGCATTTATCACAGGGTCGCACTAGAAAAAAAAGAAATTTTTTTTAGCAAGTCATAAATAACTAATGTCCGTCCTAGCTCCTCGCCCACTCAATAAGAAGGCATCACGTACGCGGAGGGCATTTAAAACGTGTAATCATTCAACAGAACCGCGAAGAATATACCTGCCGAAGGTATCGTGAATGATTCGATTCCATCTTTATTGATACTTCTTGATTGATACTATTGATACTGTTGATAATAACATGAGCGCTAATTGCCCGCCCTTTTGCTGTTCGCTCGCTCAATTTGTGAACCACACAGGACCCATCCCATCACGGTTGCAAAATGAGATTTAAACTTCCATCTATCAGCCTCTGATTAACATGAGTATGTTAATAATGCCTAAATGAGTATTATAAGATCGGGGTCTATAAGACACATTTCAGAATATATATTTAATACAAACTAAACTATATTTTAAGGGAATGAATGAATTTATTTATTCTAATGGGTTTGATCCCAGAAGCATAACGATGAAGTTACGAGTATACAGCGAAGTTTTTTGTAGAAAATCTCGGTGTACGGTTCTTATCCGCATTCAATAAGTTGAGCAAACTCCCACAACCTAACAATTCACAGAATTCAGATGGTTTCATCCAACTGACGGCCATCCCCCACTTCTAAATGATGATTAATTATGATTGAATGATTGATAATTAAATGACTTTTAAAACACGGATTCGCTCCAATATGGCTTAGCGATTTCCTCTTGTTTGGGATGTTACAAACGGCACCCAAGACGCTCTGATTGATCAAAAGATTAAATAAACAAGATTGTTTAGATGCCTGAACTTTTAGATTTCAAATTTGATTCTAACATTGTCCAGGGTACTACTGTACTTAGACCTTTTAATAGGCGGGTGCGGCCTCCAGAGCCCTTGAAAGAAGGCCACGCAGTAAAAAGCCCTCAGGGCGTCCGAATCGTTTTCCTATTTCATGAACGCGGTAAGCTTTAGAGCCTGATTATTATTCCTTCGACCTCTCCGAGGTCATTACCACAATCGGAATGAATCTTCGGGCTAACAGGTGGTTGTAAATTCCGACAACCTTTTCGATGTGTGAAAGAATCAGTTCATGGTTGCCGGAAATAGTGAAGCACTTCCCAAAAATGGTTAAACCGAAGTGGCCAAGGATGAACTGTTGTTGTAAACAGTACCAGGCTGAGTTTCAAAGGAAGGAGGGCTTAGTGCGGCCCTAAATAACCGATGATACGGTCCCTTACCTGTATCTTATGCTAATACTAATCAAATCAAAGAAATTTCTAACAAATCTACCGAAAAAAGTGAACCGTGGTTCAGAAGTACCAATGTTCAACCGTATCTCTATTACTCAACCTTATAAAGTACTGATTGTTAGATCCGACTGCAATTCTTCTCAAACCCATTAACACTTTCAATCAAAATTATGCAGATAGTTAACATTTTGATGCTTGAAAGAAAGGGAATTCATGTACGAAATGAAACCAGTGGGACCTGTGTCAGGACGAAAGAATAATTCTGCTCAGGAAATCCCGCATGCGTGCCTGCACTCTCCATAGGGCGAGATATTCGAAGGTGCTTCAAAGCAGTAAGGCGCACGTGAACCCGGGGATAAAATGAGCCTTTGCTATGACGGCATAGGGGAATATAATATAAGACGCACTTAAATAAATAATGTCTTGGAATATTACGAGTTTTTTCGGTCTCTTAAAAAAAAGTTGTTTCCCTATGCAATCTTGCGCTAAAACGTTAACTTTTTATGGGTGAACACTTTCTGCAATAAGGAACTTCACCGCCTCGAAACTCCAACGTGATGAGGGCTTCATATTTATAAATATTGAGATTTCTGATATTTTTTCTGTCAGAGACGTTCTAGGTATTCTGAAGGTTTACTGCTCAACTCACGTAAATGCATACAACCGCATAACCAACCACTTTGGTTTGGTACAGGGCATTTTAGTGGAAATTCGAACTTACCAAATTATTGAGTGTGTTAATTCGTACTTCATAGTATAAGTTCCTGATGAAGGTCAACATGATTATCTTATCGGAGCTGAATATATAAACTCGTATGATTCTTAAGACCAAGAAAGGGAAGCACCCACAAGCACCCGTCCTATGAAACAATGAGAAATGATTCTGCAATTCTGATTTATTACGGAGGCAGGAGTAAAAAATAACATGAGGAAGGTAGAAATTACATTCCGTCTGAATACAGCAAGACGTTGCATTCGACAATGTTTCAAGTAAAACTATGAACACCATAGTCTTAAAGTTATTGCTTATGTTTCACGTTCACTCAGATCACCCAATTAACATAAGCTCAAGCGTGATCGCAACAAAATATCTCAGGCCAAAAAGGTCGAAGATGTGTCCGAAAGGATTTACTTGAGATTCTCTCTCTTCCGATGTGTCCTATATATTTTTTTAATGTGTTGAGCCGCACGGTTGGATTTTCCCACGAAAAGTCATGTGATGAATCGACCTTCTACGTTGGCATGAGAAGCGATTTTTTTTTTTTTTTTTTCACAACCACTAGCCAATAACTTCAAAACCATTTGATCGGAGAGATTAGTTTTTTCGTCCAATCAGAAAGTCTCAAGTTGAATTTCAGTTATTCCTCTAATGACTTCTAGATATCGTATTATCTGAGTTTTTATTTTTCTTCTTCCCCATACAGAAGTGCAAACAAGAATGATTGATCGAGGACAGGAAACATCAAGAGCAGCGTAATTTATTTTTTAATTTACCTCGAGTTATGGTGCGGGCTTCCCCCGATAACGCTCCATCATTCCTCTGATTAAATGTCACAAGAACAATAAATTTCATCCAAACACAGATTCCAAGTGGATTGTACATCGATGGGGGTGCAGAAATATAGGAAGTCCATGAGAAGCATGCTTTTAAAAGAAAAATACAATTGAAATCCTTTAATTCAAGACAAAAAAAATCAAGATTAAAATAAGGACGAACATTTATGGAAACGAGAAAGTGGATTAAGAAGGAAGGTAGATAAAGGAAGCATGAATTAAGCTGCGAATTCATTCACACGGGTTAGTTATACCTAGGAGACTCATTTCAATCGATTCAGCAAGCATCCAACATTTAGTGGAAAGTGATACCCCACACGACTAGGTACCCAAAATCTCGAAAACCCACTTTCTAAACAGGTAGATAGATACCTATTTTGACCCATAACCTATCCCGGTGGGCATCGTACTGGAACCCGTCCCATTGGTTTTATTCTATTATCAAAAACGCTGCAAATTCATACACACGGGTTGGTTATTCCTCGGACCAGGCGCATGGAGACTCATTAGATCAACATGGGGAAAATGGAAACAGTGGGTGTGGCGGGTCCCGGACACATTCCTATCGATTCAGGGTCCAACATTTAGAAGAAAATGATACCCCACACGCCTAGGTACCAGGAATCTCGAAAACACACATTCGAAATGGGTAGATAGGCACCCACCTTGACCCATAACTTCTTCTGGTGCGTGCCAATCGTTCTGGGACCGATTTCATTGGATTCAGCGTCCAAAATTTAGTGGAAAATTATGCTCCACACGCCTAGATTGCCAAAAATCTTGAAAATCCATTTTTCGAAATACACATTTTGACCCCTACCCCTCCCAAATTTAGTCTGATTGGGCTGAAAAGTTTCGAGAACCGACCTAGGCCGGAAACAGACCCCTGACCCAAATTTCAGATTTTTAGAAAATTTTCTACCGAAAATGGTGCGGACGGTAGACGGCGTACGGCGGTCGGCGGACGGACATTTGACTTTATTGATCTAGACACCTTGAAACGTCCAGAAAAAAACATTGAGCCGAATCAGAGAGGTTGACCTTTTGCATGAAAACGTAAGTTGATTATCCAAGGAATAACCAACCAAAAGTAGCTGAATAGGTATATATTTTTATAAATTTAGATTTAGGACAATATCAGGTAGAATCTTAAGTAAATTGTTACTGATCGTAGTCATTTGTTCGTTCACAGCCATTATTCACTAGAACAGCAGTTCTGGTTCTTGAGGTATTTCATTCGCATGCATTAGCCGGCTCGTGGGGTTCAAAATATCCTCACTTTTACGCAACGAACTGTTCCCTCGAACTAGCAATCGGCCTTGTCCCCACTGTACTATCCATTTTGGGAATTTCTGACATTCCCTGACCAAATAGGTATTCGTTTCCCTAGATCTCACCAATTTATGCTAATCAACATCGATAACGATCAAAACAACACCGACGTTTTGAATCTTGTTCATACGAGTATGGGTAGAAAATTGACCTGTGCGTGGGTCTATAGTCTCTCACACAACTTTGAGATCAACGAATTGCAGTGAGTTAAAAATTGACTTGCAAATCAGATAATTGGAAGAAAAATGTTACTAGGGCGAAAGCTAGGCTCCACCGTAAAATTACCCTCCTTTCATTCTCTGACTCTATTAGTTTCGATGTTTTCATTGAGAATACCAATACGAATCATCTTGAAAAAGAGATTATACCAAGGTAGTTCACAGATATTCACTGTAGCAACTAGACATTTTGGAAGTAATTTTGTAATTGGCAGCTACTCCCGTTCGTCTGGGCCGAAAAACACCTTGGTAACTACTACTCCTAACAGGGCAAACGTCAGGTCGGGAACCTATTATCGCATACTACGGGAGGATATATGTCATAATGAGTAATTTTTTAAGAATTTGAGGGACTGAGGGTTCTACGTCGAAATTGATTTCCAAGGGCGTCATTGAAAATAGAGTAGTACCTACATGACAATTTCATATAAATGACCACACTAGAGGTGCAGACAGGCCATTCAAATCCTTAAGCTTGAAATCGAACTCCTTTAAAACCCGCCACTTAGTTAATTGAGCTAAAAATCTCTCAAGGCTCAGGTCTTCTTTTGATAAATTTGGCTAATCAGTCGGAGCAATCGTGACTCGACCCCTGCTATCTCGATGAGAATTCGCCGTGGCCGACCGCTTACAGCTCCATTCTGGCGGGTTCTTTTAATAAGAGTGGCGTGCGGGGTTGCTTTTTGAAGGTCTTTCGCAGAAAAGGAGCAAAAATACCGCGATATTTCAAGAAGTTGGTACCAGAGAGATTCCCATGGTTGTCGAAGTGCCATACTTTTGTAAAAACTCGCAAACCACAAGAGACGGAATTTATCTGCAGAAGAAGTGCCTATTAGGTGAGTATAAATTAACTTCGGCGGCGCACGCTTTGAGAATTCAGTCGCTGCGAGGAAATAAAAAAAGTCAGTTGACGGGCCTCTCTTTACAAATTTACCATAATGCCTTTCCACTAATTTAACAAAATGCCCCACCTAGGAGTACCTACATACTTGAAGATCTACATAACATGGATAACACGGTAGGCATTAGTTCACAGCAAGAGTAATACAATACCATACATACTAATTACGGTCTCCGCTTTTACTTTACACTGAAATGTAAAACATTACACTGAGTTTGAATAGAATTATCCTCCCGCCAGGTCTGAAATAAATGTGACCATTCACTACTGTATTTTTCAGTACAGTAACGTTTTTCCAAAATTTTCGTTCCACAGGTGAAGGCAGGATACAACGCGGGATCTATTGCGCCTCATTCCAAACTCCAGGATTGAGAGGTCGTAAAAAGAGACAAGGTTTTGGAACGGAGTAGTTACTCGACTTTTATGACTTCCAGCAAGTGATGGAGGTGGCGGACGAGCGAATGAGACGGAGCGAGAAAGAGAAGAAGAAAACAAGATAAAATAACACAATTTAAATAGTTTCGAGCCATTAGAGTCTCTTTCTCCTTCCCGTCCCTGTCGGAAAACGCAAAAGATGGCATGTAATTGGTTTCGGCGGGGTCTCAACCTTCAACCTTATTACAGAACTCGCTTGGAGGATCGACTTCCATCCAGAGCTGGAGGAAATGCCTCATTACTACAGCGGGTTCGAAACGGCTTCACTCTAATAAAACTTCATATCATTCGCCGTCCTGAGCTTCTAGGCCCCCCGGGAAGACTCTGGGGTACAAGATCGTGCAATTAGCAGCCAGAAGTAGTTTCCTGATTACTCTGAGACAATTGGGTGTCCTTTGGAGACTCGGAGGCGCTCCAAGTCTGTTCCAAGAGATGACGGTGAAATGTTTCCCCATCATAGCCCCCCCTCAATACGTTTTTGACATTTCCAAGTGAGCACATCCACAATCCAACTCAAGAAGCGGAATGAATAGAAATGATAACAATAATAGGTGAATAATTATTGTTCCAGTAAGCACAGTGCGGTTATAGATGAAGATATCCATCCCTCGCCCACAGGGACTGTCATGACTCTTGAGGAAGCCGTATCAGACGTGTACCGATGACCTCTTATGTCCCGAACCTACCCAAGGGTCAAGGCTAAGCCCACGTGTCATGCTCGCAACGTCTGAAGCTACTTGAGAACTTCACGATTCCTGCCTCGAGGAACAAAAGGCAACCAACGAAGCCACCGCAAGAGTTTCATAGCTTGAATATTAAACTGCTAGTTTAGGACTTGGCAGGATGAATTCTCATCTTATTTGGGATGGTCAGGATGTGCTCTGAATGCTTGCCTCCAGGGCCACTGACGTTCTCCCCTGCTGGGTAATGCATAAGGTATTAGCGCGCTTGCCTTCTTTTAGTTTCGTTTTACGAGAGCAGATCGTGAATAATACCACGCTTTTGTGCTGTTGCGGGCTTTGTTCAAGGATCGTGTTCTTGAGAATCGTGATAAGATGATATTTGGTTGTAGCTACTGGGCGGTCATCTCATAATATTATTAGAGGGGTCAAAACAGAGAGGCCGATTCCGATTTCATCTCCTATCTTCGCTCATAGCACAATTCTCAAGATGATTGGCTCTCACGACCGGAGGGGTGGGCAGGGGTTCTTACTACCGTGACCATTGTATTATTGTTGTCTTGAAAACCTCACATGGCTATGAGTAACAGATTTTGTCATCATACTTCATATCATAGGACTCTGGGACATCATAGCATGTTTACTAATTTCGACATTAGTAAACACATACGAGTTAGCACTATGAATTCCATTTTGCACGTTCGAATCATAGCAAAATGATCAACTGTTGTAGAATCCCATTCAAAAGTCAGACATCATCAACTGGTATTAAGAAAATGTGGTTAATTCCGTTGGGCCATGCAACTAACTACCTACATTAGTGGAAGCATCCGTCTTACCTAATACATTCAGGGTGATGAACTGTCTTACTGAGAACTAAATAAGAATATACGTGACCTTCCACATAATATAAAATCGGGAGAATGCAGATACAATTTAGGGATTACAACGTCAAACTGTCCTAACGTCTTGAAGATAACCACTCAGCTTATGACTTGCCATTTCACGCATTAACGTTTCAACGAAAGAACCGCTTTCGCTTGGTTTCGGGTTTGGATTTCCGTTAAAAGGGCAAAAACGAGGTTTGTACTTTCGACCCACGCCCCGTTGAGTAACGACAGAGCGAACTCACCGTGGAAATTGAAACTCGAGTAGCTTCACTAGTCTCTTAGGTGTCGTGGAGGAATCTGAGAACGATAACATGACTTAGTTCAACATTTCTACTAGGTAGCCAAAGAATCTCCGTGCCTACGTAATTGGGGATTTTGAATGTGAATTGGTCGGCTTCTAATACTGCAACCCATGAGCTCCATGCAAACCTGAAGAACTTGCACACTGAGAACTTGATAGTCGATGTGTCTCAGGAGGGTCAGCCAACAATTGATACTAAAATCCCAGAAAATCTCTGCTGAGGTTGATGAAAAAAAAACAACTTTCTAACGCTCAAGGAGAAACATTATTGGAGAGGATGACAAGGAACGTAGTCCAGTACCTGCTGTACGTGAAACATTAACGACTAATTTTTATTATTATTATTTTATTTTTTTTTTTTTTAATAGTTAAAACACTTGAGACTAATGAGAAAAAATGAAGAATTTTGAGGTTTTGCGTTATATGGGTATAATTCGGGTATGGACTCCTCTGAGGAATTTTATAATGTAAAAAGAAAACGCTGCAAATACTTTCACAGGGGTTGGTTATTCCTCGGACCAGGCGCATGGAGGCTCATATCAATTGATTCAGCGTCCATAACCTCTTCCGGTGGGTGCCAATCGTTCCGGGACACATCTCATTGGATTCAACGTCTAAAATTTAGTCGAAAACGATACCCCACACGCCTAGACCGCCAAAAATCTCGAAAAGTCCATTTTTTGAAATACACATATTGACCCCTAACTTACCCAAATTTTATCCGATCGGGCTACAAAGTTCGAAGACCAACTAGAGTCGGGAAATTTCAGATATTTAGAAATTTTTCTACTACCAATGTCGGTGTGGACGGCGGACGGATATTTGACTTTTTGATCTAGAACTTTGAAACGCCTAGAAATAATTCTTGGGCTGAATCTGGAGATATTACTTTTTGCATGAAAACATAGGTTGATCATTCAAGGAATAACCAACCAAAAACCAAGCGTGGGTTTCCGAGGTTTGCCCTTTTCTGTCTCGAATCAAGCTACCTTGAACCAAAACATAATCTCTGCCCTCTAACCAGAACACTAAAAATAGCCCTTTGACTTTCGTCTAACTCGAATTATCAATCATCGCTCGTCATTCTGATCAGAAGATGAACAATGTCGAGTTTGCGTCAGCACTTCAGGAGTCGAGGGAGTATTCTCCCTATCGAGCAAGAAGACACTAAAATGAATGAACACTAAAACGTAAATGAATTTATGAGAATCTTTACTTACAAGTTGGTTGTTGGGGGATTCAACCTCAAAGCGCTGAGTTGAAAGGACCTGAAGTCCTCCCTGACTGGAAGTCATGTCCTGCAACACAATGATGATTAAGGTTATAAGATGTTTATTACGTGAACGATTCGTATTGTCACGAGTGAATATTCCTCCTTGACGTGGATTGATAATTTTCACTTACAACAGAGAATTGTAAGAGCTGTGATTCATTATGCGAGAGGGATAATACATTACGTTCAACATCCTCATTTGTCATCCCAAAAACATTTGTCTCTACACTTTGGGGATGTCCCAACTACCGTAGTATTTATTTGTATTTTTATGTAAGAACCAGATTTAGGTTGTGGGCCTTCTTCTGTCAATTCCCTACGTGCAGGGAGATTGAATGGCATTATAAAAGTAGACTTCATGTAGGTAAGGCAGAATTACTGTTAAAGAATATTCAGAATAGTAGAGAAAGAGCGCTGTCCAACCGATAGTCATCTAATACTCTCGGCTAGAGAATTCTTGAAGGTAATTGGTTGAAATACGGCGCTGATTCGAGTTTTATCGGAAAAAAGGCCGGCTCCCCTTCATGCTTCAAGTTCATTGCCCCTCTAATGAGCGACCAATGAAGAGGCCGTGCCCTCTGATACCTGATATCGACTTCGTGTCACTTGCAAGAGGTTCACTGTGGCTTGGCGAAGGAAGTGCAGTTATGTTATGGGCTCCATCTACCCGCCTAGACTTGAGCACGAAGCTGTGCGATTAAGACAGTATCTTGACAATTATCGACATTCAAGCTAACGGAAATCAGTATAAGCTCCGTGCCTACATTAATGTATTCTCCTATCTCCTTAGGTGCATGCCAATTAATGCTTTCACTTGATTGCGAATGTGGCTCCTGAAGCTAGTTGTATTCGTGTACAACCACAAATATTATGGCGGCATAGAATTTCTGTGTGGTAGTACTTCATGAAAATGTACCGTTTCTTACCGAAAGTGTCTTAATTTCCATTCACATTACTTCACAATAGGCAAGGGCGTCTGAACTCTCGTTCCAAGACTGGAGAATAGAGGTATATTCTCTGATTATTAAATCAATAAAATCCGCCGGTTATTCCGTAGATGTGTCATAATATATGGCCCCAATGAGACCCGTTTCGCAATTACCATCAGTGCATTCCATGAAACTCTGCTGTCAAAAGCCAAAACTATAGGAATGTGTGTCGGTTTTGTTTATACTGATATGTTTACAATAAAATTAAAATATAGTTGCAGACGTTCGTAAAAAGATTACACTGTTCTTGTACTTCTCGGTCGTTCACGATAAGAGGTCCACATCCAGATGGAGGGCGCTCGAGACGCTTGACGCGTGGGCGCCGGGCGCCTGGGCTCCTGTTCCAGTTGCAACACCACACAGGAAAAACCAATTTCTTATTCGGATTTTTGATTGATTCGCTCGAGAAGCTGGTCGTCATTCGTCACCATCCATCAGTCCTAGCAACAAGACGACTTCCGTCTCTAGAACTCCGTAGACGGTCATCGGATTAAAAAAAGGGTGAACGGTTTTGGTAGTCGTTGGTGGCGGGGGAGGGGGGGGGTCACTTTCATATATGTGTAGGTGGAGAAAGCTTTTTTTTTTTTTTTTGCAAAAAGGCCTTTTGAAGGCCTTCTAGTTGGTTCTTTTCCATTAAAATTTAATTAAAATAATAACACTGTTACACCTGCATCTGGCGACCATTTTTCTCGAAATTTGATTATTCTCATCTAGATCCTCCTAGTATCTTTAGGTCACCAGAGTACCTACTTAAAAATTGATTTAGCTTAACATTTCTTAGACACATGGACAAGAAGGACAAGATAGACTGTTTTTATGTTTCAGATTCTTGGAATACAAAAAATCTCGAAACATTAAAAGTAGACTTTCTATAATAGGAATAAAACGGTTTATTATCCAAGACATAATCAACCAAAATGGAAAATATACAAATCGTCGTACGAGTTCTTGTAGTTTAGTAGTCGACGCATATTGTTATGCTTAGATTATGGCCGCCCGTGGACTCGCACTGTTGAGTGAGTGATCATCTCAATTTGGTACATTCACTTCATTCTTCGAGGTTTAGCTCGTTGTCACGATCAATACAAGGACCAGTCCGCCACGTTTACAAACGGAATTGAAAACATGCTTAATAATCATGAACAAAATCATACGCGTTGTATAATAACATGACTTGAGAGTTTTGAATTCTAACAACGAAGTGGCCCAGTCGAGGTTTGAGATCTCGAGTCCTTTCGTTCTTGGCCTTCTCTGTTGTGGGTTTGCATATATTAGTGGGCGTCTAACTTCTATCAGGTAATACTTCGGCCGCAAAAATTCCATCACTGGTCATTTTTGGTTGGCTCACGTGGGTTGAAGACAATGATTGGAAGTAGGAAAATTCGAAATTATTGAAGGATGGTCGACCGTTATTACCACTATTGGACCACTAAGCATAAGTGCACACTAATATAATAACAGCTATTCACTCCCAAACTTGTTCAGAAAAATTATGGGGACTCAATCTCGCGTTATTTCAGAAAAACAAGGACAATGCACTCCCGGAGTCATTAAAAATAAAAATAAGGCGATTCATTTGTTAGATTCAAAGAGCGGTTCAGAAATACGAGTATTATGATGATTTACTGCCAGGCAGTAATTGACTCTTCTTGAACGAGTCGTAGGAACATTTCAGTTTACACAGTTAGCAAAACCTACGGCTATTCCCTCTCAAACACACAAAAAAAAATTCAGAATAAATACTGCGATATATACCTAAGTAAATTATTGGACAGCTATTCTCATTACTTGGGCAGCAGTACACTCACTAACCCAAGAATATTTATAGGGGTGTTGAGGAGAAGTCCATTACTAATGTATTCTTGTCGATTCACATTCCGGTTGCTTTGGAAAATTAAATAAAAGCGATTCACTGCCGAGTTCGTTCAGCAACGAACGGCAATGAATTCCCGGTTGGTTCAGATCACGACGATTCACTCCTCCCGGAGGAGCGGCAGAAGGTTACATGGTTTTAAGAAAAAAAATATATCTTGTCAAGATAGAGTCTATGAACTGTATGTCTAACTTTGTAATATCTCCGATTAAGCATGAGATCGACGGGATAAGCCTAAGTTAATGAATTTGTCACCACATGAGCGCAAAATTAGAATACCAACGAGAACTATGAATGATCGAACGGGCTATGGATGACTTATCCCACAGGCGTCAAGAAACAATACGAGTGGTCTTTGAAGCTGTTGCGCTCTCTAGCGGTTTTGAGGCGAGACACTGGTCTTGTAAGCCTCCGTTAGAGGGAACTGGATGGCGATGGTGCTTCTAACCCTGCTTCGGGATGTTAGTCAATCTTGACATAAATTATAAAACGTACGGGGAAAAAATTGCGGCCAATGAGAGTGGGCACGATTAGGTAGACAGGTTGATTATTCAAGGAATAATCCTAAAACGTTCGCCGTTCGGATTGCTCACATGGTGGAGCAATTTTGGAACCCCCTATCCCGCTGTATTGATCTGCAGTATCTAATGATGAGAAAGTACTAGTGGAAATTGTTTTGATTGCAATGTGAATAGAGGAAAACCGGGACTCAACAAAACTGGCAACCGACAGCTGCTCAACACTACCTAGATGCACAATAAACGAGCCGAGGCTCGTATTAACATTCAACCTGCTCGATATCGGGGCGCTAGAAACATTATCATAAGATTGAAGCCTGGCACAAAAATCTGGATTCAATACGTGCGTCTGGCAATTAGAAAATTGTGTCAGAGTCGGATTAAGAGCTATGTCCGCTGCAACCGGAAAACAATGAGATGTGTTCATACTATACCTAGATAAGTATACAAAATACTTCATCAAACTGGAGATTTGTATCTAAACCGATTTTGATTCCAACGAATTCCTGAGTACTCATACTACGCAGTTCAGCGTCAGCCGGTAGGTAACTGTCTCATTGAGTATAGCAACGACCTTGATCATGGGCGTGGGCCATCGCTAACCACTAAGGCGTCACCTCCTATTAATCTGACAACATTGTGCCAGCGAGTTGACAGGTAGGCTGATGAACTCAAGCACCGACTAATTTATCATTTCAATGCTAATGCCGATCCTTAAGGATCTCATTCTTAGAACCTTGCGATAAATTTATCACAGAAATAAATCACCGTGCAAAAATCGCGATTTCATCGCAAGCAACACTTTTAGAGTAATGTGTGGTCTACAATCCGTGAGAGAAGGGGGTTCTCATCTGTTAAAGGGATTCTCAACGCTTCAACTTGCGCGGTGCTCAGGTACTTCCCACCTAAACTTTTGTTTTAGGAATAACATTAGGGGATTCGCAACCAAATTGAAAGAAGATACTTCAGAAAGAGCGCGTAGGTCGATTGTTATACTAAAAATAGCGAATTTCGTCTCAATTCTTCAGTTGATTGATAGGAGGTGGAGTGGAGTAGCCAATAAATATGAACTGTAGTACAAAGTCTACATTTACATGGGGTAAATACCAATATTTCGTTGACCAAGTTGTACGAGAATCCCGACTCTGTTGCACCGATTGCTGCAGCAGCCAGTAGAATAACTACAGGTACCTCATAAGGAGTCCATCCCCGGAATTAACTGAGAACCACCTCACCTTGACTGACCTACTAGAAGTCTCGGGGTTGGGCCTATTTTGTCTCAATCGGGAGTGTTGTGACTCACCGCGACCGCAAACGATGAACGAATCGCCGTATAAGTTGGAAGCCCCCAGTTGGGCCTAACTACCGACGTATGAGAACATCCAGCATCAAGTCTCAACTAAGGGTAATCACCTTCAAGAAATTATAACCCCGTTCAATATAACCCTAAGTTGACGGATCATTATTGCCTTCATTGTCAGCAGAGGCAATCCCACGAAGTTCTAGAACTCACTAGCAGTTATGAGATGGTAATAGTAGTATAAATTTGGTCTGAGATCTCAGGCTTGCTGAGGAATCAGTCGGATACCTACTCGTTTCTTTACCCAATCCATGAAAAGCGTTAACCACGGGAAATAGCCAGCAACCATGGAATTAATTATTCCGCGCACTTATGGCCGTAGAAGGCTACCCGAGCATGACTAGTTTTACAATAAGCAGGTATGTAGCGGATAGAATACGAAAAGCGTGGATTTGTAATAACAAGTATGCAACGTTCTGTATAATCACACAACAAAAAGAGCGCCACAAAAATTCTCAAAGTTCCGATGAAAAAGCGACCGAAATTCCTGATTAATAAATTAGGACAAGGACAGCTACTGAAAGATGGCAAGGATTTCATAGGTACAGCCAGAGAACAATGGCGGAACAATCAGTTTTCAGGTGCTGCCAGCATCATTGCGGGTTCTTCTGCTCTTCCCCCCTGTGTCATTCTTATGGTAATGCTTAATTCACTAATAGTATCAGATTTTTTCGCTAGTTAATGGGTAAATCAATCATTAATTAAAACAATTTCATTTCGACCTTATCGTTCAGGACGAACGGTATTGCTTTAAACGATAACTAAACTTTGTGCCCGAAGTCTCCCTGAAGTCACCTTAATTTTAAATCAGCCATTCAAAGCATGGGGTCACTCAATAATACAACGTTAGAAGTATTTTTTCACTAAATCGAGTAGTAATATATAAATATATAGTACAATACACAACAATAAGCTAGATAAATCTGCAAACTAGGTATAGTTCTTACTCAAGAATCTGAAAAGTAGTTAATACATAACCTATGACTCTTTCCGCGGAAAATATGCTCCTAATACTTCAAATTCATCTTCAAACTCCTCACCAAGGACGGAATAGCTTCATCATGACGCATGCGTTTATCAACTCGACCGAGATAGAGGTCTAATTACCATAATTCCCCTCCAAGTGGGATGACCCATGGCATTCATGATTTCATAAATTTCTGCCGAGTCTTACAGGAGGTAGGAACGCAACAAAACTAATGGAAATGATAAGTTATGCATCCTTCGGCTCAGTGTTGTATAGCTACCGTACCTAATAGGTGATTCTAATATGAATACTCTTCTAGTGAACTTCTAGAAAAAGCCATCTTCGAAAAGGAGGCTGCTATCATGATTCTGCTATAAGAAATGGTAGAATGTGAAATTCTCTCGTTTATATAATTATTTTCATCATTTTCCATTACTACAGTGAAGGATTCGAACATAGGCTGAGCACACTATGCTATACTATACCGGTAAGATACTATACAATTCAAGACTGATGGCTAAAAGGGAAATCTAGTCAACCTCAAAAACTACCAAAAAATTCTCCAACATTAATTATCCCACAATATATTGTTGTATTCTAGGTGTATTTCGCTTTATGAGTAAGCCTACCTCTCAAGAGTGAAAAAAGAAGGGACCTCAATTCTCTTCAATCTTCATTGGTTGAACAATTTGTTTTTTTGAATGTATTCACTTTTACCTAGCCTTTTTCCCACTATCCGGTACCCATCTAAATTGATTCAGCGTCCTATGTTTAGTGGAAAATGATACCATACCCACCTGGGTCCCATAAGCTCTCACAAACCCATATTTCAAAATATACATTTTCACCAATACTCCTGCCTCCCTTCATCACGGTTGGACTGAGCATGTGTGAGGCACCACTAGAGCCCAAAATGGAGTCCATGAGGGAAAAAAGAGATTTTGCGGATAGCTTAAGGCCTTTCTCGGCCTTCAATCTGACGATGGACATTTCGTGTTTCTAATGTAGGTATGGAGAGGACCGTCTTCTGCCGAATTCGATCAAATTTATAGTACGTATTTCATCAACTTTGAAGCCCAATAAGAATAATAAGCCAAAAATAGGTACCAAGGAAGTTGAGAAACGAAAATAACAAATCAAACTGCAACAAATATCGTCGTTCTAAAACCTAGGCGAGTTCCACCATCAACAGTCAACCTCTTCAAAATGTTTGCACTCTAAAATCGCTGACTGACGTTTACTTCTTATCACAAAAGAGATAGAGGATATAGATAGAGAATTTAAGTCGATAGAGATAACGTTCAGTTTCCACCCGAATGTACAGTGAGTGCGTACCTACAGACAATGACTGCTTATAAATTGTTGTTGCTCGGATTTACGTGTGTAGTAATAGTATTGGTTCTCTTTAATGCCACCCCCAATAAGGCTAAGGTTTACCTACCTGAGCCGTCCTTGTCATTCAAAGCCCCTTTTAATTTTGAGAAATTCAACAATTCTATCGGTAGTCTAGACGAGGACATCGTTCCCAATTACGTGCACTTCATCCGTTTTGGGGAAAACAAAATGACTTTTATCGATGCTGTCTGCATCATGGCAGCTATGAAACATCAAATGCCGGATGCGCTTTATATCCACACTGATCAGACTGATTTCGACGAGATGTGGGGCAGATATTGGGATGCAGTAAAGAGTCAGCCTCTTGGAACTATGATCAAGGTGAAATACAAAAATCGCCCTGAAGAAATTTTCGGACAAAGACTCAATGAAAATTGGATAAATTTCCACGCCTCAGATATTGCAAGATTGGAGGTTCTTATGGAATATGGAGGAGTTTACCTAGATAATGATTCCTACATTGTTAAGAATCTAAGTGAGTTTAGGCGATATGAGATGACATTAGGCTGGCAGGAGGGCGGTAGCTTATCAAATCAGGCGATCATAGCTCACCCAGACGCCAGGTTTCTAAGGTTGTGGCTCGAAAGCTACAAAGACTCCTACAAACGCGACGAATGGTTCTACAATGCTGGTGTCAAACCTACTGAAGACATCCTCGTAAAAAAACCATTTCTCATTCACAGAATGAGAAACTTTTTTGCAGAGTGGATAAACACACCGCTCATGATTTACATGGATAATGATGGCATTTGGCGGAAACACTACGTGATTCACCTTTTGATCAATCACCAATACTTACTGGCAAATCGAAGCCTTGGCAATGGAGCAGCTTACCCGGTTGTTTTTGATGAGTACAACATAGTCAAGTACAACGCAAACATCAAGCAAATGGTGTTAGAAGTTTATCCGTGAGGAATAAGCCGATAATTTGATCCGAAGCTAATTGGATCAAGACACGAGCATTAATTGTTAGAAGGTATCGCCCAGGTATATTCATAGTATCGAGTACTTATAAATTAAATAATTAAGTGCGTTACAAATCATAACTAACTAAAAAATTACTCTCGCTTCCAGGTGATATTGTCAATCAGTCGGCTGGCTGGTCCTTCCGTAGGTTTTATACTATTTGATGAATATACAGACTACAGAGTGAAAGCAGATGGGTAAGTGAGAATTTTTTCCAGCGTAATAAACCTTAATAAGGATTTTTGTAAAATATCTCCGACGTTTTTTGCCTATATCGCTTCAACACACACTAAAACATTTATAACACTGTAATAAAAGTAAAAGTGTTTCTTGGACATTTAAAACTTAACGAAATTGATTCAAAGGCAGAGTCCAACTTCACAACAATAGTCTCTCCCAATGATTTATGTAACCATTTTTAATAATATATGTTTGGCTTTCCTATTATTCTTGAAAAGTGCTGAACAATACGATATTTCTTGAAGGAATCGATGGAGACTGTATGAAGTGCTCTTTTATGTAAGACTTCAATAAAATCCTTGATATTCTCAATAAGTGAATAGAGCTCTAATCAAAACACAGTGCATATAGACGAACGGACACATTTACTACATCACACAAGATAACTATTTCTTTCCCAAAAAAGGCCACGCTCCGCCAAGCCCCTTTCAGCCTGTCAACCTCCGTTCTGTTTCCAGGAGTTGCTTCATCGGTGACTCTTTTGTTCGATTTGAAGTCAACTCCAACCACACCTAATCCAACCAAGGTCGGCAGAAGCCGCTAAAAAAGGACAATGGCATGCACACGGAAATGACCAGATAATGAGAATCGACGTTCACTTCTTTTAGCGTAGGTAGACACATTAAAAGATTAGTAAGCTTTATTATTGTTGGATCTCGTTCCTTCTGTTAACTGCCAGATCAGATCTAGGACTCCACTTATGAGAGCAACAAATAAATACGGTAAAATCATAAAATACTGTTAGTGGGTAAACTTTTTGCATGGAAAAATAACACTTAAATGTCAGTTGGATTCAAGCAAATCAGTACCTGATGTTCCATCGCAATCGCTCAGATCAATTAGATCTAGGTATGCCATGGAGAACCAATGAGTTGTTCGTTTACCAGGGATATTCCGTTTTTTGTTCATCAGAAATACAGGCACATGCCTTCTCACGAATAAGAATTAGGTGCTTTTGCTTGAATGTGGGGTTTGAGTCTTGACTTAATATGGACCAATGGTCCTACCTATTGACAAACGAAGCCGATTATTTGTAGACTGATTGAAACATACGAGTACTTCGTACTTCCCCTCCCAACCTATTGAACAACCGCTACCTTCCTACATCAGAGAAGATTCTCATATTGATAAAAATGAGAACATGCAGCAGGACGATGAAGTGTGAAGGCGCCTAGGATTATAAGAATCTGATCTACGTCCCACGTTCCCCCTAAGCTCCTAGAAAAAATTTATAGCTCTATTGTCATCTAGTAACGGCCGATAAAAGCTTAGAGAATGAAAAGATAGACATGGAGTGAAATACATATACTTCCACTAAAAGACAAATCAGGAAGACATCGCTGAAAATCAATTCGACCCGCATCCAAACCGTTATAAGTGTAGGCGTTGCCTCTTGATTGCCTTTTCTGTGGTTTTTCTCACCCATTTTTGAAGGCCGTAACAAGACTATTCGCCCTAATTGGAAATGAAGGAAAGAACTACGGCATGGGGGAAGTCAGTTTTGTCAGGGTTCGAAGAACTTTCTGACAGCTACGAGCGAGAGTCAAATTGCTACGATCGTGGTTGTGGGAGTTTTTATGTGGAGTCCTACTTAGGAAATTTTATAGACACTCATATTAGACCGCGGACTCCAGCAACAACCTACCTACGTAAATTTTCGTTAATTCCCTTTTAGCGTTCAAATTATGGAAGTTTTACTCCGTAGAGCGTCGGAAGAACATGCAAAGTGAGATGAAGTATCATATATGTATTAACACTTAGAGAGTTGGCTTCAAATTGAAGAGGTCCCCAAGCACTACTAAATCAATATATCATACCCAAATGATAATTTTTTTTCTCACTAATGATTTTTCCAATGAGATCTAGAAAGTTTTTAAAAAACAGTTCCTAATCTACCTTCTAATATTGAATTTTGATGTTCCCTTTATTGCAACCAACCGCAGGAAGTGAGCATCATGACAAACCATTGGACGTAAGCCCGTTTAACGAGAAACAAGGTATACATTATTAATTGTCGGTCTTCTTCTGGTTCGATTCAGGAATACTTTCAAGAATATAAATAATAAACCCAAGGCTTTCATCTGTTCCTCTCTATAAGGCGTGTTGTTGTCGGTCCATACAAAGTGAACATTTGTGCCTTGATCTTCTCTTCTCCAGTTTTCTCGATGGATGAGAGTTGGGTCATGGTTGAAGTTTAGGTATCCAGTTGGGCAATAAACGCGAAAAAGTTTTGCGTTGGCAGAAATACGAGGAACGTCCGGAACCAAACCAGGCGTTTTCAATGCCGAATTCCTCGACCACCTGCGCTCCATTGTGACATCATAAGTCGTTCAACGTGGGCGTTTGATTTATAAAGACCACTCAAGCCCCTGACCAAGACACTTACACTGTGGTGATCATCAAACACCATCCACAGCAAATAAATAAATTATTTATTGAGATACAGAGTAATTGTATCGTTTGGTCCGGTTATAGCATTATAGGGTCAGCAAAATATGGTCAGCTAAACTACTAAAATGGTTGATTTCTCCCAACTCACAAATTCAAACGATTTATTGATCAAAAATCTAACGTAATGACATTTATACGTAACCCCTGACTTGAGAGACACGTGAGTTTAGCCGTGAATAGCCATGTCATCGGGGTTGTGCAGAGAAACCAAGGATCATCCCGTATAAGTCGTTCCCAATGTTATCCTTCGGCCACTTTTACTCCCCAGCTGCTCGCAACTCGAATTATTCTGAGGCTATAGGACCACATAACACAGTAGGCCCCGGGTTATAATACTTTAGATACGTGCGAAAACATAGCTCATTAAAAACTCTCATCTTAATTATTATTACTCAATCCGCATAAAGCGAGATGTTTTCTGATATAGTCGATAACAATCATAAATATCTCACATCGAGGGCAGAGGTAGCAGACGTGTTCATCATCTCATGGAAATTGTTCAAATACTCACATAGACTAGTTTACTAGGTAATAAGAGGAATGCAACCAAACTTGCCTTCGGGCTTAGGATGACCAGACTCAGTGGCTGATCGCGAGACACAAAACCTGTAACCAAAGATGAACCATGAAAACATGAAGCCTTTCAATTGCTGAAGATATAAGTTGAAGCTCTGTTTGGTGTTATTCTAATTACTAAAAATCACTGCTTGCAGACCGACATGATTCTTGTGTTTAGCTGAAATAATTGAATAGGATAGATTCAACCTTAGAATTAGGGAAACGGAGAATGCTACTTCCGTCGGACAAAAAAAAAACCAGATGAAAATTTTCATAGTAGCGAATAAAAAGCAGGCATTTATGTGATTGTTTAGCTTTGATGTTGCCTCTTTGAAAAACCATACTTTAAAAGCATCGAGATGGATGGTCCTGATTCTCGAAACCAAATTGTCATATCAGGGTAATATTTTCAACTTATTCAACGCATTCATTCGTTTTTGATCTTTCTTTTTTACTGCTCTTCTCTTTCGTGGAATCGTTGTTGAGCTCGAGGCAGATGAGAGGTAGCCGATAAGCCAGATATTGAAGTTTATTCGTGGCAGCGCAGCAAAGGAATCCAAACCAGTAGTAAAAGTTATCGACGGAGTTTAGGAACCATCTTTTGTAGATAAGGATTATAATATATTGTATACTGTCATGTTTTGTAGCGTGAACATAGCAAACTACACTGTTAGACCATCCAAACTACAATGCAGTATGAGTTGGAAACATAAAAGTGAATTCTGAAGAAAATTAGAATAAGAGGCCGATGTTTTTGTCAAAAGAAATTCGAATCAAACAACTTCAAATGGATTCGAAAAATCGAGATCGCGAGAAACATAAACAAATACTCCCACAGACGCACAAAACTAAGGACGATGTCTCAATTATGAATTGACCAGCCTATAAAAGTATCTAACGAGGTCCTACTCTCACATAGTCCCGTGTTGGTGGAGTGGAATAGGTTTCAGAAGCTCCAAAATAGAGGTTGAGAAGGCTGATTAACGGTGAAATTCTAACCCACGCGTCGTTATTGGTTTTGAAAATGTTCCCCGGCGTGTAAAATTGTATCTTTAGATGAGAAAGAAAAAGTATCAAGGAATGAGTGGGCTAATTTGAGTAATAATGAAGCAGAGAGCAGATGTTTCAAATTCTGAATTTATGAGAACATTAAAAACGTTAGTGGAGCAGCCAGCACATGCCTATCATGAGCATAAATTCAACCAGATTTTGAGTCTAGCCTCTATGATGCAGCAAGAAAAGGAGTGGGGAAGGGGGGTCCTTACACGCCGGGACAAAGGCGTGTGCAAATTGATTATTTGAAGGTCAGACAGATACTTAGAAATATCATTCGATTGGCATTCCTTGATGTAAACCATCTGGCGGCCACATTCACGAGAGGAGATTCAACACAGTAATGCTGAGATATCACGTTTTAAAAACGGAACTAACACCGGAAATGAGAATTCAGGATGAGAAGTAAAACAAAAAGTATGATTAACTTTTCTTGAGTGAACACAATGAGAGAATAGTCGCACACAAAGCGAATAATCCCAAGTTTCTTACAAAAAGTAATTATTTGAAGAATGAAAGAAGGAAAAATGTGAGTCATTAGATGTGAACGTTTAAAATGTAATTATGCCCAAGCAAGAGGTCGAACAAAGTTGGTAAGATGTGCTTAAACTGTATGAAAAATGATTATTGTGGAAAACGTTTCTTGGGAAAACATCGTAGGCCAACGCTCCTACTTTATCATTGATAAAAGAAAAATTATTCTGCTGAATCGCAGAAGTAATTGCATGAATCTAGGCAAATTGTTTGATTTTGGGCATAAAACCAAATCGCTTGAAAAAATGGCCCCTTATTATTGAACCCATAAGCATCCGAAAATGATGTGGTTAATTCGATGAGAATCAATCCTCGGAGCGTCTTGAAAGACATCCACGCTGACAAAGTGATGCATCATCACGGCAAACTGGCATTTTGTGAGGTGGTTATGAAAGGATGACTGTCCTCGAACGAAAGCGTTAATGAGGCTCGGCCCTGTCGCCTAAAATTTAGGTAACGTGCTTTTGGGTCGTCTTTCTCAAACATTCGCTTGAAGAATTCCATACTATTTGCACAATAGATAAGTCTCAACTGGTAATCGATTACATAGCGATATTGCGAGTATTTTCAAACACAGTAACCCTCAAATCCAATAATTATTTAAAATGTAAGTAGCGACTTGTTGTTTCGTGGTATCCTCCCCCATTATAAGTCTCATCAATATTAGTTTTTGGCCGTCTTCGAATTACATTATATTTTTAGCGTAGACGGTCTCCGCCTCCTTGTTCCATGATGTAGAGCATTTGTACACCATTGATCACAGACTTTCGTATTGAGGAAACAAATAAGGGACACAACCGTAAATATTAGGTAGAATAAATTCATTTTATTGAAAATAATTTCACAACTTGGTGGGTTCACATGAAAACCTAAGTAATTTGAAAATATGACCAAATCAGTCTATAAAAGTAGGTACATCCAGCCATTCTTCCCATAGCACATCATAAACTTTTATACTTCAATATCACAATGTAATAATGGCTAAAAAAAAAATTGCTACCGGAATCAGGTTTCTTTCTAGCAAAACTCAAACCCTGCAACAAGAACAACGCGGCAAAAATTATATTGTTGTATGGATTAGAAATATTGAGAACTAGAAATATGAAATATGAAATTAATAAAAAAATGAAAAATCCTTGAAATGTGGGTTCAAACAAATTTCGTATTCAAATATACAGTAACCTTCTGTCTTGTTCCTCTTCCTAACCTCTTGGTCTTGTTTTTTAGACGAATTGCACGAACTTTTTTGTTGGAAAGAGCTTGTTAACATATTTTTTTAATAAAATAAATTTATTTCAATTAAACACATGAATAAACAAAAAATACAACGGATGCACACATTTGTGTTTAACACAACCGGCATGATCCGCCGCAATCACATTATATCCTATGAAATTAATCCCCCATATGAGCAAGGTTCAAAGCTCGTGGTGAGAGATGAGCAGGGTTCTGGCGACACGCAAGCATGCATTACTAGGCAAATAGGTTAAATTTAGCTATAGCTATAGTTAGGTAGCAGTCACTGTTACACCGTATGGTATTTAACAGTTGGAAGTACAACATTAGCTTATTTTTTTATTGATCCAGTCAGTTTATTGTGCAGTAATTTTACCCTTAGCTGGCTATGTAGATCGTTGAGAACGTGAAGGGGCCTATATTTGTATGATTTCTGAGCGAAGGTTGTGCGGAAGAAAGGGTCCTCAATTTTATAGTTAATACATACTGAATCTGGTGTTAGCTGTGTGAGATGGGAGGTTGTAGTGTTTTTTCTTTATTATTTGCATAATATTGTTAAGATCGATTAATTTATTAAAAGGCAAAATCTGCAGTTCCAGGAAAATTTGCGCAGTATGTTCAAGCCGCTTTTCTTGGCAATTTTCCTAATGACAGCTTTCTGCGTTTTCATGATTGGCTCCAGCAATGTGCTGTAAGTAGTGCTCCAAACGAGGAGGCAGTAAGTAAGCACGGATTCGACCAAAGCAACGTACACTCGCTCAAACAAATCTCGGTCCAGGAACGATGCGTATAGATGTTTTCTGAACTTCAAGTTGGTGTTTTGTATTTGCTGTTCGAACTTTCTGGTGTCAAAAATTACTCCTCGGTACCTGACGCAATGACTTGGATGTACGCGTTGGCAGGTTGTACATTGTGATACCCTGCAGTTAAAATCGTGGATGATAACTGGTGACAGCACAGGTGGGTTTTGGTTGTCCAGACTGAATGGGACATAAGCAGTTTTTGCGACATTCAATGTTAATTTATTGCGCTTCATCCATCTACTAATAATGTTTAATCCACTCTCAGCCATAAGTCGGCTTGATTCCCAAGCGTCAGCAGAGCAGTAGAACACTGTATCATCAGCAAATACATAGGAGTATGCGACCTGGTAATTTCAGTTCAGCTATATCGTTTATGTACAGCAAAAATGCAATCGGTCCAAGCACAGTACCTTGCGGGACAGCGCACGACTCCATTCACTACTTGTTTTCTATCTTTCAGATAGCTGTGAAACCTTCTACGACGTAATTTTTCATCTTTTCAAACAGTATTTCATGTGAAATCGTGTCGAACGCTTCAGCCTGAACCAGAAATACAGCAATCGGCTTCGAATTATTATTCTATTTGTCAGATCATTGAAATACTGTTGTCTTCTAAATATCACAATAAAAACAAATTCGTCTTTGCGTGGTATTTTCTTCGACAGGATTTTCCTCTTATTGCTCAAGAGCTTTCCTCCAATTCTTGGATGACACGTGCAATATCTACCAGTCAGTAGTAACGTTCCCTGGAAACAAGAAAATCGCAAATAAGTAAAATAATTATAAAAGGGAGAGACAAAAAGAAAAAATTAGGCGTAACTACCTACCTTGGTACCTGTTGGATTACCTACTTCTTGCAAATTATAAAATCGAAAAACACTGATATATCTCAAACTACAGTAAACAGTAATGAAACCACAGTGGAATCATTACGAAAATACAACAAATGTATACATACATTTTTTACTCGTGATGAGGTTCTGGACGGCTTTTACATCCAAAGTCGACGTCAAGGGAGAAGTACTTCCTTGTTCATGGTCGACGTCGTCAAATTTCACACTGATAAGCGAAGCGGACGTAGATTCTTCCTAGTGTATTATGTTCTATATAGAGAATACCAGTGCAATCCATTGCACTGTGAATTACTTTTATCTATGCAAGATCGTTTTTAGTGAAAAGGTGCCAAATTGCCGTCTGAAGGTTGAGAAACTTACAGTGAAGCAACAAGTTGGCAAGTAGGTAGGCTATCTGAAGTACAGCCATCCCGTGAACCATTTTTAACGCGTGGAAGAACGGGTAACTGAGTCACCAGCAACCAACGATTGACTATCACTTATCAAGTGACGTCACGTTGCAATTACGAGTAGTTCAATGGTTTCAAAAAAATTATCGTCATTGAGTTTTCAATCTAACCATTAGGTCATGGGAGGGGGTAAATGCCATTCGATTAAAAATTCTATACGCTCGAAGCTTTTCAAGTCGATTAAGTATATCAAAATCTCACGCTCTGCTGTCTAATGATAATATTCATTCGGTGAGCAAAATTATAGGGTCAAGCGCTTAAGGTTTAGAAATACGTATCAGCGTTAAAGAAGAAAACTATTACTATCATACGAACTACGCACTACAAACAGCATCAGTTACCCTATTTGTTTAAATACCATGTGGGGGGGAGGGTTCTGTCCATTTAATGAGTTCTGCAGTGAACAACGATGGCCCCAGTTTTATGTATGTGGCAGTTTTCCAGGTATCACATTGAGATACAGATACAGTGGAAACCACAATAATCCCAAAAAATGCAGAGCTTAAAAATAATGTTAGTAAGTAGTATTTTAAAAATTGCACATTTTTTCCCTTTTTTTCAACCTTTTTAACAACATTATGCTCGCGTGAAGAATGAATGAGGGTAATAGTAATATTAGTGCGCTGGAAACAATCTGTTAAGTGTGGAGAACAAAATAACAATCCATTATACTCATGCGAACTCATTACAAAACATAGGCCTCAAGTGAACATGTATCCGAATGATGTGAGATGTTCTCAACATCTATTATAAGTTGTGGAAACAGCTCAGGCGTTCGCCACTTAAAGCAACTTCTTGCTCAAGAGATTCTCATCTCCGAAATCAGGTTAGAATCAAGAGTGTGTGGGGCTCACCGATTAACCAATCGGCCTTTCAACATTTGTGCGATACACGTCAACTTGAAGCAGGCAAATGTCAAGCCGAAATTATTTTATGATTTTTCCTACATGGAGCAAAGGTATCTAGCAGCAGGAACTTGCTACTATAAATGATTATTGATACTCATTTATAAACCGCTCTCCAAGGCTAGGAAAAAGAGGAATGTGTAACGCCCAACAGGAATTCTTTAAATCGTAGACGCGAATTCAAATGCTCTCAACTTAAAAGACGCAGATGCCTGTATTTTCAAACGAAGGAAAAGAGTGGAGGGAGTATAAAAGTCCTGATTCGACAAGTTGGTATCCTTGAGAATACACGATGGCATAGGCAGTAGAGAACGTTGCTCCACAAATGTAGCGAGAGGATGGCAAAATTACTGAGCTAGTTCCTAGCACGTGGGATTTACACCACAGCCTACTAGTTGTTTCATAGAAAATTTAATAGTTATTGAATATGGCGCGCATTCCACATTTGTGACGGCCACATTTTACATTCTACGCGGTATAGCTATTCGGTAGGAGCGACTGCTCTTCATTCTGGGAGTGGTTCCCAACAGGTGACGTCAGAAATACGAAGCACAATGAGGCGTCCCGGTAATGTGGGTACCTATCTCGTTCAGCCTACGAAATGATTTCTCATTGACAAGTTGGAACAACGCGTGGGGGTTAGCGAAAAATGGAGGCGACTTGACGCCTACTGACCTCCCGCAATGTGTTGGTCCGAGCACAACCTTATCCGAATTCAACCCCAACCAAGGAGCTTCAAGCAGCTCTGTGAATTATACTATAAATGTTTTCTAAATTATGATAATTCTATCAGAGATTTATTACGCTTACTGGCAAATGTGAGGCTCGCGGTCAACATGAACTGCACTCGCCTGTTCTCAGTCGCGGATAGGTACATCGGTCAAAAAAGTGCCAAAAAATCATTCATTCATTTGGTGTTCTCTCAGGATCTCATGCGCGTGCTGATTTTCAACCGGCCGGACGTTTAACCAATCCCCCCCCCCCTCCACAGCTAAGTCTTCAAGAAACGGGCCCGCTTAAAGCACTTCACGATGCGGATGGCGGTCAAAAATACTTGACTTTTTTTCTTACACTAGCACACAGGATATTGGGATAGTGTCTGATGAACGAGCTCGTAATCGGGGAGAGATAACATGACTAAAGAACCGAACCAGGTTGGAATGAATTAACCCTGTAAAGGTAAGTTATACAGTGAATTGAGAATGAGGTGTCTTCCACTATAATCAGGAAAAAGGAAAATTACGTGACTAATCCGGATAGACTCTAACCATCTGCCATGTATACTAACGGCAATTTTCTGTTCAACAGCAAAAGAAGGAAATTCGGATTGACGCTCTTTGATGCGGAAGATGATTTCATGCAACAGTCGTGGGCGTCTGGTGTTGCCTTGTATTGTACGGGTGGATCGACCTTGTCAAAGTCGAATACAACGGAGTCCTGGGTTATAGGACCGTGTTGTTAGCGTGCTGAAGTGGGAAATAAAGGAAATTTTTGGTGAAAACTGGATCGTAACCTTTTGCCCAAGATGCTTGCAAAAAAATGGATATTTACCCAGATAGATAAATATTCAATTAAAATGAATGTATATTATGTTGATCTTATTCAAAATTCACCAAGAATTTTGATGATTTAACTAAAACACACAAGGTTCAAAAAGTCTCTAAACATTACCCAAAAGGTTTTTCTGTGCCTTCAACTCAGAAAGAGTCTGCACATATTGAAATAAAAATTCATTTCGTACCCATTCTGCCAAATGCCCCCAGTTGCTCTTTGCCCCTGTACACATTTATGCCAAGAAGATTAGAACTGTGCGCCTGAGAGAAATCAGTGCGATCGGCTCAGTGGGCGCCTTTGGGTTGATCGTTTTTTACCAAACAGTCGCGACCATCCCACACCTTTTCTAGTTAATCGAACCCCTTTTTGACTCATACCATGAAACCGGAGCGGAGAGAAATTTGCAAGATACGTCTTTATTCCCAGGAAATTCAGAAAATCTGAGATTTTTGGGAAGCACATCCGGTTTAGAGAGTTGCGATAAACAGCTCACAAGGCATACGGAATTGAAGTAATCGATGTACCGAACTGTTGTCGAAATCACTATTTTTCGAGCATTGAGAGAGTTAATTTTTTACCGAGAGCTGTATTCGCAGAATATGCAGAACAAAGGAACGTTTCTAAATGTTTTTTTTTTTTTTTTTTAGTCTCTCCTGTACCGCGGTTTTCAATACGTTATGATTGTGAATTTATTCTTCTTCTTTCAAATATTTTTACCTTGTTTTAGCTCCAACTACACTGTAATAATAAGTAACAACACAAGCATTTTCTCTTTTCTTCGATCGAAGACTTTCAAGACTCGTAAGGACCTTTACGACTTAATAACTACAAGTTTACGAATAAGATTTAAACCAAATCCATAAAAGAAATACTTTTTTTTCTTTTTGTTGGTGGTCGCCACAAAGTAACAGATTCTTTTTCATGTGCCGTGCCTACTCCGGAGAGTGTACATGGTAGAATTTTACAAGTGTGCAAATATTAGGTGACTGGTCAAGTCAACTTACTCAATTGCAATATCCGAAGAGTTCTACGTTTGTAGAAACCAACGCGTGTAATCAATCACAGTAAGTAATGAAGTTGGAACCGACAAGAGCGCACAGACAGACCGATAAGGACTGGTCGGCTGACAAGCCAGCGGGATCCCTTCCCTGTGAGAGCGACACCCACCGAACTCTTCCCAATGTCAACTTGTTACTTACATGGAGAGCAGCAGCCGGCGAGGGTATGTTTCTTGCTCACCCGGAGTATTCCGCTAACCTTGGCCTGACGATACAGCGCCAAACAGAGGAAATTAATCTACCGATATGGTCACATGGTCAAGGGCCTCACCCGGTCACACTAGAGGTTTATAGTCGGTATTTTTCGCCGAAGACGTTCCGATACTTCCTTAATAGACAGGTATCGATATTTCGGCACGTTTCGATCCATCTGAAATCACTGCCACTTATTCGATATAAGAAACCCCAACGAAAGCAGTCTCCTTTGAAGAAAAGTGCCTACTGGTGAAAAGCAATGCTTCCTACGCGAATTTGAATCAAGTCAAGTTGAAATCCGTTTCGTAATCAAAAATTATGCTCGTACGTGGGTTAAACTGGACTCCTTGAAGAAACCGATCAATTATTGAATCACCAAAAACTCCCTACATTGAAAATATTTTTAAAAGCTCTTCAGATTCTACACTCCGCGTGTATTCACCTACCAACCTGCGGAACTAAAATCAATACCTTTTTTGTAGTCTTCCTCAAAAAATTATATTCAGTATTAATCTAAGAATTATAATATTACCGTTAATCCTCCGAGTGATTATGAACCATTTTTTAGTGGAGGAGGGGGTAAGGAAATACTGGTGTTCAATAACTGGACGCTATCAATAAGGATCCGAAGGCGTGAAATTGAATGGGCACTGCTCAACACGGTTGGAAGAACAGGTCAACACGATTCAAAGGTGATCGAATTTGAGGTGTCAGGCTCCTACCCATCACTTGAGAAGAGATTAAAGAACATCGGAAACGAGGAATGAGGGAAGGAACCCTCTTCGTCTCTGAACTGCCATTCAATTCAATTAGTTAAGTCATTTCAATCAAATCCACAACCCAAAACAAACTTAAAAGCATCGGATGCAGCACCATTTATTTTCATCGGTATGAACATTACTTATGGAAATAACTATTTAGACAATATGTTCAACTAGTCACCGTCAGAGTCAATCATACCATACCGACACTCTCATTTGAGATGAACTTTAAATTTAACAGAAAGCCTTTGTAATATTGATAACTATGAAGTGGACTATTTAAACATTCAATAGATGACACTAGCGCCAAATGTTGGTCCCCACCTACAAACTGCATCGACCAATGTACTAAACACAGCATCACAGAAGACTCAAGGTGGAAATTAAAACAAAATAGGAATTTAATCATTGTCGAATTCAAACAACGAATGTGATAACAATACGGAAAGGACACTTAGAAGTAAGTAAGAGTACTTAGGATTACCTAAATACATTCAAGTACTAGTCATCAGAAATCTGGCAGGTTTCACTTGTGTAAAAGTGTCTCTAAAAACTCAATTGGAATCTCTGAAATAAAGGCGTTGCTTATAACGTGTCAACAGTCTGGAAGGTTTCGCTCAGATAACAAAGTGAAAGAAGTCCGTGAAAGGAAAGTCCGACGAACAAGCGTATTACGGTGATGCTCAATCTCGAAACTTGAAAGTAATGCGAGTTTTGTTGTATTAATCAAAAATCAATATTGATAGATCCGTATTTTATTTGATGATCCTTCAAAAAATTGTCTCCCTTTTTGAGAAGGAAACAATATTTGCTTAGAAGTTAGAGTCAAATAGAGTATAATGTAAGTAAGTAATTGGGTTTCGTATTTTTGGGACGAGGTTCATCATTGATATTTTAATGACCATTGAGAATACTTTCCCGTTATGCATGGTCATTTCACGAATTAAATTAAATAACACAATTAGAAAAAGGAACTGATCTATTCTGCCTAATTTTTGTGATGATCACGACAATGGATGTTCACTTACTGATGGAATTGTAATATGAATTTGCTAAACGAAAACGAAAACATGATACAGCGAAAGAAAGCCTGTCACCTCTCCAGATAGAAATGACAAGGTACCAATATTTCCTGATACTGATATCATTATCAATGTTCATACTCAAATTCAAAACAGTTTTTTTCTGTGAATACCGTGCGCCTTGTTTGGTTTCAAAAGAAATGAATGCGGAACCCATAATTCACAAGAGACGGCACCAGAATCATGCTCAATCAGATCGATCTTTGGCCCCTCGTGGATGCCGAACGATTTTATATTTGTTGTAAGACAGATATAGAAGAGTGGCGTTAGTGAGATAGGTCGAAACGCAGACGACGCAGAAATCCCTCAGGAGGAAGTAGAGGATGTAGGCCAAGTATACAGACATTAGGTTGGCAAGAACCGATTGAAACACCAACGCACCGGCGAACGACGGCCGGTCGGGAAAACCTGTTCAAAGAAATCGCGATGAGTCAGACTCTTCAGCCGAAGGTAACAAAACCAAAAGAGTGGATTTCATGCGGGAATCAAAGCATCAAATTAGACAAATTTTGCCTCAATCTAAGCTCTTCACACGCTACTGTACCGGTAAAGAAAAGAAAAGACAGCCTCCTGCCTAGGTTTTTGTAAATCGGTGAAAGTACATGTAGTTAGTGAAGAGTTTTGTTTTCGTGTTTCTGACCACAACCAGATCAACTTCCACAACACGACAGCCAATACGAACAAGAACTTCCTGACACCCAGATATTTCAGGAAAAATACTGCTCTAGGACATTTCCACAAAAGCCTACCAAAATACAACGAATTCAACCCTGCTGAGTCTTTTATTTCTTCTCTCTTCCTGTGCAATTTTAGACGGAGTGTTTTTGTTCTCCATTCAATTACGGCAAACTTCTTGCTAAAGTACCCTCGTCAATTTGAGCCGACATTACAACTACCAAAATTCCTCAGGGAACTAATTTCAGAGATTAATTACATTTTGGCAAAGCTGGAGTTGTACCTTAGGGAATGTGACAAGCAGAAGCATTTGGAAGCAAGAGTGATCATGAAGGTGCTTACTCAATAGGAAAACTAGGACGTAAAATATCATCCCAGGCACGCTGTTGGGCTGGTTGAAGAATGAGTCTTCTCCCAGAAGTCTGCCGACGAATCCGAAGCCTGTACCCCACCTGCAGGAAATAATATATTGTGTAAAGAATTACTATGTAAGTAAGGAAGTATTATGTATGTATTCAGCAACCACACACAATCGGACACGGCACACAGTCACCTCCTTGCACAAGGACTCGCTGGTGGGATAAATACTTAGATAAATACTTTTTGTGAGTTTCTCCCTTTGGTGAAGCACCTTGGCATGCACTCTACGGCACGAGAACAACCAAGTGATTGAAAACTTGAAATATGGTATCCATGTAATTTTATCAGAAGCTGCAGACGGGTTCAAAGAACATTCTAGGTTTTTAACAATTTTCAAGAAGTTCAAAACAGCCCTCCACCACCCGAAGCTAACTTACTACGTAGTTAGGTGTGTAATAATATCATAAAATCACTCATACAGGTGAATTAAAGGGGCACATAAATGCGTACTTACTGAGAAGAAAACGCTTTGGAACAACTCATGCTGTCGCTGAAGTCGCACATCGCCACATATTTCGGATTGTGGTGGATATTTAGTTCAATAATGTAAGTGTAAAGGGATAGTACGAAGCCCATCAGCGCACTAAAGCGGATCAATAAGTTGAGCGTTGGTAAATTGTAAAGGCTGGTCATCTTCATAACAACCTCTGGAACTGGAGACTTCGAAAGATCCCCAGCGTTGACGGCAGCTTACCGGCAGATTACTGAGAATTGAAGAGTTGATTACGAACGGAACAAGTAAACAACCTGATAACAATGACAAGGCTATGGGGCGGCCAGTTTTCACTTCTTCCACGATCCGCTTGGGGCGCCGTGGCTTTTCTGTCACCTATCAAGAAATGAAGAAACTTTTGGTTATTCAAGGAATAACCAACCTATGTTTTCATGCAAAAGGTCAACCTCTCCGATTGGGCTCAAAAATTTTTTCTGGGCGTTTCAAGGTATCCAGATAAGCAAATGTCCGTCCGCCGTACGCCGACTTTGGTAGTAGATATTATTCAAAAAATCTGAAATTTTGGTCAGGGGTCCGTTTATGGCTCTAGTTGGTCCTCGAAACATTTCAACCCGATCAGACCAAATTTGGGTGGGGTAGGGGTCAAAATGTGAATTTTGACAAATGCATTATTTAGATTTTTTGTAATCTAGGTGTGTGGGGTGAAATTTTCCAAATTCAATTTTCTAAATTCAAAGGACACCTTAGTCTAGATCAAAAAACCAAAATGTCCGTCCGCCGCACACCGTCCGCGCCGTTTTTGATAGTAGAGAATTTTCTAAAACCCTGAAATTTGGGTCAGGGGTCTGTTCCCGGCCTAGAACGGTCCTCGAAACTTTTCAGCCCGATCGGACCAAATTTGGGCGGGGTAGGGGTCAAAATGTGTTTTTTGAAAAATATATATTTTCGAGATTTTGGACGATCTTGGTGAGTGGGGTATCATTTTCCACTAAATTTTGGACCCTGAATTTTTTGGAATGGGTCTGGGACCCGCCATACCCAGTTTCCCCCATGTTGAAGAAATGAATTTCCATGCGCCTGGTCCGTGGTTTAAATTAGTATCCATGCGCCTGGTTTTGGTTGGTTATTCCTCGAATAATCAACATATGTTTTCATGATAATGGTCAACCTCTCCCATTCGGCTCAAACTTTTTTTCTGGGCGTTTCATGATGTCCTGATCAAAAAAGGTCGATGTCCGTCCGCCGTACGCCGATCGGACCAAATTTGGGAGGAGGGGGGGGGTCAAAATGTGTTTTTTGAAAAATGGATTTTCGATTTTTTGGGCGATCTAGGCGAGTAGGGTGTCATTTTCCACTAAATTTTGGACGCTGAATCCAATGAATCCGGTCCCAGAACGATTGGCACCCACTGGAAGAAGTAATGGGTCAAATTGGGTATTTATTACCCATTTTGAATATGTGTTTTCGGGTTTTCTGCTACCTGGGCGTGTGGGGTATAGTTTCCCACTAAATTTTGGACGTTGAATCCAATGAAACGGGTCCCAGAACGATTGGCACCCACTGGAAGAAGTAATGGGTCAAATTGGGTATGTATCAACCCATTTTGAATATGTGTTTTCGGGATTTCTGCTACCTAGGCGTGTGGGGTTTCGTTTTCCACTAAAGTTTGGACGCTGAATCCAATAAAATGGGTCCCAGAACGATTGGCAACCACCGGAAGAAGTTATGGGTCAAAATGGGTATGTATCCACCCATTTTGTATGTGTCAGGATTTCTGGTGCCTAGGCGTGTGGGGTATCATATTCCTTTAAATTTTGGACCCTGAATCGATTGGAATGGGTCTGGGACCCGCCACACCCACTGTTTCCCCCATTCGAGGAATAACCAACCAAGTGTATAAGAATTTGCAGATTTTTTTACAATGGTTTTTCTGTTGTGATTGCTCGATTTTTTTTTTTTTTTTTTTTTAACTATTACTGCCGACTCTATTAACCACATGGAAAAATTAACATTCCGAAATTAGTACTAAAAATAATCGAGTTCACAATTAATTGTTTTGATTATTTTGTCAGGTAAATTTAGTTTGATAAAAATATTTATCAAATTATTATTTTCTTCGTCAATTTTTCAGAATTTAAAAAAAACACCTGTTTTGGAGAGCTTTTAATATTAAAATTTGGCCCCCTCCTTTACAAGGCAAACTGCAATCAGTCAAAGTTGAGCTAACTGTTTCATGATCGACAGGATTAACGAAGCCGTCGCTCTGGTTCTCTTGAATCCTTGCATGCAAATTTAAATGGTTCCAAATATTCGCTTTTAAGTAATTCCTGCACCAAGCTCCGTAAGAGGATTCTTTGTGCAAAGGAACCATTGTACTGCGTAGCTGTTACCATCGACTGTGACGTTCCTAGATCTCACAGAGCCAAATCGAAGCTCCAATATTCTATTACCTTTTCATATTATGCTAAGAACTCTCTTCTCTCCGACGCGGTCACTATTCTGCGGAGGCTGTAGTTACATGCAAGATTAGAGCTTCGCAAAGCAAAATGAAATACCTCCGCATTTTTTGTAACAACCCTTTTTCGTAACGCAGGTTGTGCATACATAACCGTACTTTTCCGTCCGGTAGGGTTCTTTTTTGGTCATGGGGGGCATTTAGAAAATGTCGAGGTACTCCACCGAAAAATGTTGGCGTTCTAGCTTTGTTGAATTCAATCTATAATTCATTTTGAATTTTAGGTGTCACATGAGAATGATAATTAATCATGAAATGGCGCAAACAAGTATACAAATCATACTTGCGAGGTACCTACCAAACGTTGAAAAAAAAATAAATGAATAAATAAAAAATAACCTGGTGTTTAGGAAAACGGAAATAATTCGGCCTCGCCTCTTGTTACGTTCAACTTATTTCTGTAGGAATAAACGTCAATTACGAGTCTTCGGCAAAACAATAATTTTCCGAAAAACGGTCTTTCCATAACTAAGAATTATGTATGGTAACTTTCGCAAACGCTTAAAAGCTTTTTGTTTCACAGTAATCACAAAGAGATACAGAGAAAAAAGGCGGTTTTTAATGGTGGAAGGGCATTTTGAAGTTACAAATTTTAGTGAGTAAAAAGGTATGAGTACATTGTTGATAAAAGGCATACTACTGATAGTTCAGAAGTTAGGACTAGGTGCGTCCAAGGAAGCCTCGCCGTAACGGTTAAAAACTATTACTAATTACTTCACTTGGACAATTCTTTGTGCTCTTATCATAAGGGGACTGTCTTCAGAATGTTGCCTCATCTCAGTATGCAGCGCGTGCTTACAAACAGCACTTCCTGGAGGCCCGAAGGCATTGGCACGGACTTTCGAGCAGTTCGGAGTAACTTTTATAGATGTTAAATACTTTTATTGAGGACTTTGTTTGAACTATGTTCCAAACTGTTCTAAATCTTTAATCAGTCCGGAAGCCGTGAAAAAAGATGATACCGACAATATTTACACCTATCAGAAAGAGGGTTTATTCACTTGAAAGACGTTGAGAAGAATGTTCGAAGTAAAGCCAATTCGAAGGAGCAGCATCACGGTATTTTCTTATGCTCGATATTTTTGCTCATTGAGTGAACCGAGTCCCAAGTTAGGCCTGTTCCAAACGGAGGGTGCGTTGAAGGAAACACCACGTGAAGCCAGCTCCTGTACACAAAATGACAGAAAGTTCAGCATCACTTTGTGAATCACATTACATTACTAGCGTAGTCCACCAACTTAAGAACTTGCATCGGAGTTTCATGCATGGAAGAATAACACACAATAATCTACTTGTAGCTTGTCTAAGGAGCCAAGCAGCTTTTAGAGACATGTCATACTCACTTGCCATTGCCAATTCCAAGGAAGATCTTCCAATTGTCACCAACTCCATAATTGTAAGGATTCGAATACGTCTGGAAGAAAAATAATTTGACTGTTAGAAAAGTCCTACTCCGTCTTAACACTATCCTAGGTAGGTGCCTACCGAGTTGTGTTCAACTACCCACCTAGAGAGCGCAAAAAATTGGAAATGTATTAATGAGTAGAGATAAAAATTCATTAATACGGAATGACTGTTGTCAGAAAATCATACACTAATAGCTAAGAATCAATCGCTGGCAGCCTAAAAGTAATGTTTGGTGGATTATTACCGAGAAAAAAAAAACACTAATTGTAGTAGCGATATCAGAGTATGGCGCAGAGTGAACATCTAGGTAGGTATTTCAGTGAGTATCTAAAAAGAAAAGCGGCATTACCTAATCCTCCCCCCTCCCCCCTTTAGCCACGACCAGGAAACCCAGCCATGAGCCCTTCGAAAGAAGGGACAAGGTCCCAAATCTGTGCGTATATTTTACCGTAGCCTTTTCCATTTTTAAAGCAAGTACAAAAGGGTTGTCATTCTTTACTTGTATGGAGTTATAACATTTTCTACAACCTAAGGTAACCTTGAATGCATTACCTTGTTGCTCTCAGCGAGGCGTTTAACTTCTGCTCTATTGATATGAGCTTCGATCGAAGTTTCGCCGTTAGCAATTTGACGCGCGTGCCAGGAAGAGAGCCACGTCAAAGCCACAAACGCACCTAAAATATGTTGGATATCTAAATCAATAAACAAAAATCAAAACCTTAAGTTTACTTTCAACGCCAAACGGACTTGATTGCCTCACCACTGCATATAAAAGCCATGAATGTGATCGCTCGCCTCCTCCAGGCCATTTCGTGGTGGAACTCCTGGATCGGAAGTTCCGATTTAGTTGTGTTATCCCATTCAGGCTGAAAACCAAATCAAATTATATTGTCGAAGATCTATGAATTTTTCTAGGATAGGAGAAATCACTTCGGGCGCATACCACGGGAATAATTTGGGAATCGTTGATTCGTACAGGATGGCCGTAAATTTCTTCTCCTTCGGAACTTCCCAACCACACCTCTTTGTAAGCGATTTCAACGCCGCATATCATGATGAATAGCGTGCTAAGAGATATGAACACCATGTACATGAAGAAGTACCGGTGGTTGAAATGCCCGACACAATTGTTGAGCCATGCTGGATGACGTAATAAGGAATAATAATAATTATAATTGTTTGTAGGCAACACAACTATTAATTGCTGATCGCCCATCAAATGCAAAACCATGTTCTTCCTACCAATACGAAACATTGAGGATGGACGGAAATTTTTAAAGTGAATACTTCGCAGACTGAATTTAACCCACCATTTGCAAAGTTAATTGTAGATTAGAAAGAAGGTTATTTACCTACGTCCATCGCCACAGAACTTGATTATTGAAAATCATACATTTCAACATTAGTGTTCTCAAAGGATACGACAATGGTGGTCCATCTTCAGAATGCATTGATTGCAAACGGAGCAGTGGTGAGTGCGAGGTGGTTTAGGGGCAATGCATTTTCTACAAATGCTGACCGCTTCTTCTATTATGACACCCTAAACATAGAACATTATTATGGGGAGTCATTGGTGAGAAATTGAAAAATGCACCTGATATTGCGTCATATGATTGAACATACGTAGGTAGGCACGCACTTTTGGGGGAAGCCCAGGCTTGGTGACCACACCCATGTAATAATGAAAAAGAGTGTTAGCCTTCAACCAATTGCCAATGATGACCAAAACGACTGCCACTTGTGGATTTTTCTTCCACCAGTAAGGAAGCCCGATGACATACGCGATTGTGATAACAGCGAACATGAGTAGAACGACGCAAGCCACGAAGAACTGAAAACACCCAATAATATTAATGATTCATACAAAACAAAGGGAATGAACTGTTGGCAATACAACAATAAAGATAGAGCGATAAACTTACCGGGCCCAAAAATTTGGTAAAGTTGTCGACAAACCAGAAAACTGGTTCCATACAGACGTCGGAAACATAGTTTCGATCCAAATGAGCATTACAGAAGAGGGAGAGGAAACACAGTTTAAAGTTGGCCCAAGACCATTTTAGCCACTTACTGAAACACAATGTAATTCAGAATGCCTTCAATCTGTAGACAGGCGGCAAGGTAGGTTACAAAGCTCTGCTATCATTCTCTTCTATAGACTATAGTATGTCGCACCAAGTAAGTATCCACACGTAATAAATGACCAATACGCAATTTACATATTATATCGAATAGGACTGAAGATCTGTTGGTATCCAAGAATTTATACCTTTTCAGCCAAGGTGATTTTACCCAAGGGTTCTCTTTTACCCTCCATAGCACATTCAGGGTAAAGAGAACCCTTGGAACTTTCAGGGACGACCAAGGTGGATTGGGAAAACTGGCAAAACCTAAAGCTGTAATACTGACGGACAAATAGGTTAATTCAGGAACTTAGGTATTGGCATCGCCCCAATGAGCTATGTACTTTCAGATCATAATACTTCTAGAGAGGCTGATTCCGAGTATTCGATAGAATGTTTTCACCAGCTGAGCATAACTTTCTATCCCATGGGCGAAGAAAGTTAGGTTATTCTGTGCCCATGGTTCTCCTAGAACCAGGCTACTTTGAGCTGATCTGAAATCATTCAGCATACTTTAACGAAGGGATTGGTGAAAACTACAACTGTGGGGCCTCACAATTCGGTTCTGCAGAAATAAAAATACTAACCCCCTCAACACTTTTTCAGTTGCAAATAGATGTAGGACTATTAAACACAGGTCCAAATCGGTCCACCAAAGATACTCACTAAAGATGCTCAACACCACTTGTCAAACGCCGCAACATCACGGCGAGTTCTTGGATGTAATTCGTTTCGTGCGAAAAGAGTAAATGATGAGACGACTCCTATGATTCATATTGAGACTGAAGAACTTGATTTTAATAAAATGTATCCTAATATTCTTAAAAAAAAGGTTAATCAACAAGAAAAGCGTTCAGATGACAAGCATAACGACCTACACTTAGTGCTTATCAGTGTTATCAAATCGCCCCAATAGAACGATTTTCGAAAAAAAATCGATGTCAGAAGATCGAATGGGTCTTGAGTTTCGCGCTTGCCCGTACCATGCTCGTTTTCATGTGTACTGAAAACCCTGCAAATTATTACACACGGGTTGGTTATTCCTCGAATGGGGGAAACAGTGGATGTGGCGGGTCCCGGACCCATTCCAATCGATTCAGGGTCCAAAATTTAGTGGAAAATGATATCCCACACGCCATTCGATCTAGGCTAGATCAAACCGTGGCGCAAGTGGCTAGCGCGTTCGGCAGTAATCAAAAAGTTTTGGGTTCGAGCCTTGGTGGGAGCGAATATTTTTGTTTTCTGATTTAGTTTTTTTTTACCCATAAATTGACCAATTACCTCTTCCAGTGGGTGCCAATCGTTCTGGGACCAATTTCAATGGATTCAGCGTCCAAAATTTAGTGGAAAATGATACCCTACTCGCCTAGATCGCCCAAAATCTCGAAAAATCCATTTTTCAAAAAACACATTTTGACCCCTACCCCGCCCAAATTTGGTCCGATCGGGCTGAAAAGTTTCGAGGACCCGTCTCGGCCGGGAACAGACCCCTGACCCAAATTTCAGATTTTTAGAAAATTTTCTACTACTAAAAACGGCGTGGACAATGGACGGCGGACGGACATTGACCTTTTTGATCAGGACATCATGAAACGTCCAGAAAAAAATTTTGAGCCGAATCGGAGAGGTTGACCATTATCATGAAAACATAGGTTGATTATTCAAGGAATAACCAACCAAAGCTTGGGTCACAGAATACCTACCACAAATGAATGCGCGGGGTAGGCTAATAAATGAAGGTAGTAAGGCGGAGGCACTACTTCAGTGAGACCGCTTGACAACCGTTTGGACGACAGGATCCTGAAGAGAGAACTCAGCGGTAAGTACTCCTATTCAGTCGATTCTACAACTTACGTTTCCGTATGTTCTCCGGCCTCATCGGTGTGGAGGTTGTACACATGTTGCTCTTCCATGATGTCTCCTGTAAGGTAAGCATTGTATCAAATCCCAGCATTCCCAGAACCTAACGCTTGGAATGGGTCTCACCGGCAGACTGCCACTGGCATTGGTGACACCGCTACCATCAAGGGAATGTCCAATTGGTAAATAATTTTGATTATAGGAGCCTTGGACACAGGAGAACCACTGATCATAAGGTCCATAGTCATTACACAGTACTTAAACTGGGGCAAGTGTGGTAATATACCAGGTGTTATTATTTCTTTCATTTTTACCAACAAAAACAACCAATACACAGAAAAATCCGCTCACCATAACTGTTTCACATCTATCCCTTCTTGATACTGGGTCCCAGACCTCTACACAGGTAATTTCTGATTCACAGTCACATGGTAATGTTCCAAAGTAAGAAAGGGAAGTGAGTTTGCAGTGCGTACAAAATAGATTTTAGTACCCGAAATAATACCATTGTCCTCGCCGACCTCTAAAGAAAAGTATTTCGTGATTGATGATATGAGGACACCCCCACACTAGCCCACAATATCCCAAATTGTTTTGTATTCCAACGGGGTCCTTCTCGACTGAGGAAAAAGCAGGCAAAATTCATTATTACAAGTTGCAAGGCCCCATAATATAGTAATAGGTTCAGCGATAATAGGTACTCATTTTGCCTTCATTCATTTCATTCTTATTGTAAAAAAATTACAACCTATCAGTCAGTTTCCGATTCAGTGATATTCAAAGAGGAACGATTCTTTCAAATTGAATATTCAATAATATCAGCAATACGGAAGAAAGGCATTCGATATAGGTATCGCCACCAGAGATGAGATCTTCTAGGGATCCTTGTTGCTGACCAGCCAATGAGCAGCATTTCCATGGCTACTAAAGTGACGTAAGCCTGTTTGAACAATGAATTGTGTCTTTAGATAGTGAAACCAGCGGGTTTTCGGTAATTCGAGAAATGTTCCAGGTACTGCTCGACAGTGTTTATCGGTTGATAAATCTCCTCCATACGACTTTGCAGGTACGGAGGGAAGTTCTGCACACAAGATCCGAGAAATCCCTGGAGAAGAAACTCCCTCAGAAGGCCGGAACAGTGCGCAGGGACGACGCAAGGTCTGTACTCCACCTCGACTAAGAACTCCTTTGAAGTTCTGGCTGATAGTCACAGAACCAAGTTTATTGCACAAGTCAGCCAATTCAAAGCGAGGGCCTTTCGACTACTCGATTTGGGTTGCTTTTTTGTGTAGATGTTCTGTATTTTCCAGCATCACAAAGTCGAAAAGTCCATCAGCGACCAGCGGTACTGTCTTCTGGCCATACTCAAGAATGGCGAGAAAAACCGAAGCGGGATGTTCAGAATTGTGCACGACGTGGACCGTCCTCTGTGGGTGAAGGGACGGGATGGACACGTATGTATCCACAGTCGACTAAAAACTGTCCGGATTGAACGGCTCCCAAAGCGACCACACGTTTTGTGAGGAAGTCGATTGTCTGTGGTCCTGTCCGGTTCTCGATAATTGGGAACGCGTGTAGAATAGTGACGCCCATTTTGAAGACGGCAAATGTCCTACCTGGAACACATAAAATGAATGCAAGATGAGAAACAGAATCGTTGAAGCACCTTGTCCACTTAGATATATCACGAAACATAATTATATAGTGAACGTGGGAGAGTTTAGGCAGATAACGTGCACCAAAGGTCAGAAAAATTACTCCTCCTAGACCTTTTAAATTGATGCCAGTTGAATCGGTTGCTACCACAAAGACGGTGGGAGAACGATCAACTTTTGAGAAAAGGACTCCTCACAACGTACTAACACAGAGACAGATCTTTTTCGTCCATAGCTGTTCCAGCCCTAAATTATATTATTGTTTTATCCTTTCTTAGACTTAAGAGGGAAGAAATTCCGAAACAGACAGCTAAGGTAGAGTTAGAAATTAATACCAGACATACCTAGCTAATTTCTGTGTAATGTATGTGCTTTCAATTCTACATGTGCACTCCCCAATGCAGTTCATTTTAAGGCAATGAATGAATCAGTAATAGTACCTACCTCAATGTTGGATGCTACAAATTGAACATAAAATAATTGCTTGAGATTACGGTGCGAAGCCTTTCTTTTATTTTAAAAGATAGAAAATTTCTTCCTTGCACTTTCATGTTACTTTCCATCATCCAAGAAAAATACGCTAACAGCCAAGCGAAAATATGCATGTTCCAGCAATTAGTAGGTTGGAAGGTAAAATAGGAGAGGGTGTGAGCAACAAATGTTGTAACATAACAACTAGGAAGAAGAAACTTCCCAGACTGTTACAGGTTGGTTTGTCATTCTTCTTCTTTTTTCTTCCTCATCCTGATAAACAGGGATTGCATCTTACCCCTGGAATGAAGAACCAGTTGGAATTTACGAAACTTTCTTTTTTTAAACTTGACTCATCCTCGACCCACTCGAGTTGCCTACTCCGTGAGCGCATCGGACCCCACCCGTGCCCTGTTGTAGCTTGTAAGCTATCTAGAATCTAGTACGTATACGCACTTCAAAGGCGTCTATCAATCCATAGCCATTTATCTTCCTGTTACGAGCACAATCACCATGGCTGTCACCGCTAAGGACCTGATTATCATTATTTTGTGCATTTTCTTGCCTTTTGTCGGAGTTTTGGTTGTTGGTAAAGCGTCTTTAACCGTTTTTGGATGTCGTATCCCGCCCAACCAATGTTTTGAGGTAATTACTAACGCGGCATTTTGTTCTTCCACAGGACTCGACAGAAACTGGGATGGCACGAAGCTGATATTGAATGTTCTTGTGTCGCTCGTACTTTCCTGCTTTTTTTGGATACCAGGAATCATCTTCGCTTTTCTGGTCTACCTCGAGGTTGTGAACCTGTTCTGATCTTTACACAATACCTTAAGCTGCCTAATCAAAAAATTATTACTTTATTATTTCCAACAAGAATAAGTGCAATGCCAATACTTTAACTGCGACTGAGTGTTATGACAGCTTGATGTACTAACAACACCTTATCCAAGTAAATTTTACACAGTTTTTACCTTATTCTTTATTCAACCGATACTTTTCTCAATCCCAAGGCCACAGCCGTTAGAGGAATGGGTCATGTAATAACAACTGGACAATATTACTAAAGATACTATTTTGATGAGTAGGATCATCATCAGGGGGCATGTGGTCTTCGACAAGGTTTGTACATGGACGGAACATTGCATTTTTCTCGACATAGTACTCAGTCCCTATCAAATTTCACACTCATTTTAACCACAGCAAAATTCTAGCGTGCGAGTGAATCCATGGCATTAGGTACCACCCGGCATGAGCATCGAGCTGCTGAGAGACGGATCTCACCTTTACGATGCGTAAAATTATGGAAAGGAGAAATCATGAAGTGAAGGTCTTAGGGTGGTCCCGCTTATTTTGAATGCTACCATTACGATTACTAGTATATGCAAAAATGTTAAGGGCTCAACGGAAATCTCCCATTCGGTAAAAGGGGAAGTCTTCCACACGCTCCTTTCGCTACCCTATTCTTTTCGAATTATGCTTTTATGGTTATCTTCTGAACCCAGATTTATCTCTAATTGACCCACACCCAATTTGACGGGTAGGACTTCTAAATAGGCACCTTCTTACCTCTATTAGTTCACGATTATAATATAATGAATAACCGTTGAAGCATCCTCCGTCCTAGGGTACACGATTTACAAATCGGGCCAAAGTTTTTGTCCCTCGCTATACAACAGGCAGAACCAGAATCGTTCTACTAGCAACTAGCAATCTACAACTGAATAAAACTAACCGTAAACGTCAAAAATAGAATAGTATAACCCTGAGCATACCATGTCCAGAGAATCCCATGCGGTGGTATTTTTCAGGGGTGGAACGGTACCGGTATCTCACTGGTCGGATTGTAGCGAGACATCAATAATTGACTTTCGTATGAATTAACATTGGCGATACTTTTCGAAAGGCGTCCTCCTTCTTAACCACTGGGGCTAGGGAAATTTATACACAGACGTGCACAGGATGAAGACCCCCTTTCGCTGAAGAGGATCTTATGTAAGAGTGACTCAATTCTATGTTTTCGCGCTCTGATATAGTTGATATTTCTCTTGATAGAAGATCTAACCATGGTGGTAAGTTGAACAAGTGCATCCTAGTCATAACGAAGTCAGGTATAAAGTAATCCACTTTTTTATGATTCTAAAATGAACATTCATAATAATAATACAAAATGCGCCCAACGTTTTTCGTTTTATAAGAATTGGAAATTGTTATAAAGTCTGTTACCATAATGTGACCAATTTATTCAGAAATTCTGCCAGGCTCATAGGAAAATGATTTTCTACTTTTTAGTGCATATGAAAAACGTTGTTTTTATAATAATTGAGTAACTGTTACAACACAGACCCTAGGTGGATATTATGGACACGGGCTAACACGGATCCACGATTGTTAGTGAATTAGCCTGCACCCGCACACATTATTTCCATTGTAAAGGTAATAGAAGTGCGTAGCTTGCCTCACTGAACGTAATGTGCCCTATAACCTAGCCTTGAACTTATGTAATCTTCCCCGAAGTTGAATATTTCTTACCTCTTCAAACGATGTTTCTGTATATGACAGACGATTCTGCTCATCTGTCACTCTAATATCATCTAATAGATGAGGAATGCGAAACTGTCACAACACAAACCCCGACCGGCTGTTCATAACAATGAGAATTGACACACAAAATAAGTTAGTTCTATAGTGCCAATAGTATTTAATATTGTTTGGAAAATTATAGAGTAGCGTAGAGGTAGCTTTCTACTTTCCTACCAGGAATCATAGATCTGAGTTCTGACCAGATCAAATCAAATCAATAATCATTGACGGATATGGCCCTAGAGCGCAGTGAGCATGATACCTTCCCACTACTGTTACAGTATAGGTTATTATGATATCCTTTTTTTACGACTTTACGACCATCATCTGGAGTTTAAACAGCATCAAGTTTAGCCATGAAGTCAATCCTCGCTCCTGGCAAAACCAAATTATTTGAAAAACTCTTGTTGCTTCCAATTATTCTGTAGGAGTCCGTGGAGACGGAAGCACGAATAAAATAAGAAGTGTAAGGATATGATCTTTGTTGACGAACTGGTACGACTTCTTTGACGAAGAGGAAGAAGCCTTGGAAAATGTTTCTTCTAGCTGGGTGAGGCCGCCTCATACAACTTTAATACCGGACATCATTGAGGAACATTCTGAATTTTTGTCAACCACCTACTTAAGCGAGCAGCAGTGTGTTTTTAAGAGAACGGATATAAATAATTCATCCATCCATTATGAAGTTTATTCGAATTGTTTATGTAGAATGTCTACAAGTCAGGTGACGGATGATGCAAATGGATTGCGAAAACTCGGTACGAACTCGAGGCGCCAGGTAGCGCAACGGTCGGCGTACAAACCCAAGCTCCTCCTTCTATTCCATTCCATGAAGTTTTGTTAGGTACTCCGTTTCGCCCTCAGTTACCGTTATTGGAATTACAAGTAATCTTTTCCCGATTCATTTGTTACGGCTTGTTGAGTATGGAAAATGGTCATGGAAAACTTCCAATGACAACCAAGATCAGCCCGCAGCTGAAATCCCGGCGATCGTCACAGTAGACGACGTCGACATCGATTTCCTTCCTATCATATACGACATTATCAGAGGGTGAGTTGATCAGCTGACTCTTGTTGTCCTTCTAACTAAATTTAGACATCGTTTTAGTTTTCACCTTTCTATCCTCTATCACTCTAAATTTAAATCGTTGGTTGTAGTCCTTGAGCGAGAGACGTCCGATTCAAGCCAGAAGCCTCCCCAGCCTCTCAGGACATCAGTCAAAAAGTCGTCGAACTCCACAAGAAACTAGAGTTGGCCAAAGATCAGGTAAATATCGTTGAAATGTATAATATTCTAGTTTTCTATTGTATTCTAGCCGCAAGTCCCTATCGTCTTGCCCAAGGTTCGCTACCCAAATCGTTGGACCTGTGAAAAACAGTTCCAACTTCGCATTTTAACTGACTTAGAAAGTTTGATATTTTGCCAGTATTAATTTAAGCTTCCCATTTATTCGCGTGGGGGGCCCTGCTCAGTCAAAGTCACTTGGTGCGATGGACCCAGTGCGTTATCCTTTTGAAATTTCTCTCGTCGTTTTTGAGGAATCGGATGAAGAGTGAGGTGCACCACGGTACTCTACTTATTGGATTAATAGGGTTCAATCGTGTTATTTCATCATTTTCAAGGGCGTTTATGAGGCCATCATATGCGTAACCTCAATTATGAAGTATCTTTCTTGTGAGAGATTGTTCGTCTGTAAGAAGAGGGGCGAACGCTTCGGTAGGCATTTTTATCAGGAATCAGTGGGCTTTGTCGTCAAGGAAAAAACCCTAGACGATTGCAAGATCATGACTACCACTTCTCCCCTCATTCGAATTTAGCTTCTTCCGTTGCCACTTTGCCAAACCAACCTACTACTACTCTTCCCACTTTACTCGTCCTTGACATATGTAACAAATATATCTCTTGTTTCTTTACAGATCAAGCGGCTTCCAGGAGTCGAGTACAGCAAGGAGCAGTCAACTTGAAAAACTTGAAGGGCTTCGAAAACAACTGCGTCTCAAACGAGAGCTTCTCCTAAAATATCGGACCATGTGCTCTTTCGATATCCCCAAAAATCTGAAATGGTTCTCCGCTTTTTGATGAGATTTTTGTTGAATGACAAGTCATCGATAGACTATCAGAGTCCTACCCAATTCGAAGAGTGCTCAGTGGGCGGTGTATTTCCTTATCAAAGCTCGCGCTATCAAACCCGGAGACCTCATACCACCCGAAAAATTGAAAGGCCTAAGTGCAAGGTTAGAAGAAAACTGAAGAAAATTGCCGAGGACCTTGAAAAGAAGAGTAAACAGTGAGATAAGGTAAAGAAAGAATCGGTAAGTTGGTTTTTGTCGGAGGGAAAGCATTGCTATGAAGACTCACTCGGTTATATTTATTGATCAGTACGATCAGCCAAAGTATGAAAGGCTGGACAGGCGGAAAAGTGATCCTAGTATTGCGCTGAGGATTTTTGCGAATTTTCGAGTCACCCCATGGGAATTGCCAAAGAGAATATTGGCCTCATTCGTCCCGCCTCTCTTTGGACCAAAACTCCAGGAGAGTTACGTGGATTTTTGTAGTCCCTGTGCTAGCTGTAGCACTGTTGTGGTTAATGCTCAACGATGGTCACTACGACAAACACCCAAGAGCCATGATGGACACTCCACCGAGCCTAACGCTGGCATACTACTGCCTAGCAATGCCTTCAATTTGCCTTTTCCTAGCCAAAGCCGGCAATTCCAACTTAAACCCTATCTGAGATCATAGCGCTTTTTCGGTTACGGTTTGTACGGTCACATCGTGACTATCTTCGTCTGTTATCTCTTCAACATGGGGACCTCGAATTTCTTTTTCTTCTCCGTCATGACCCTGTTCTGCGGACTCAGTTGCCCTTCGGCTGGTCATTGTCCTCCTCATGACCATTCCAAAAACCCGCTGCTCGCCTTCTTGTCTGCAGTATTTGCACTACATTGAACATTCTGTTTTTGGTTTTTATACATTTTGCTTACATGCACCGAACATTCGTGTACGGAGGCAATAAAATCACCCGTTGTAAGAATTTGTTAACGATTGTTCAATCTTCTTTATTTAAATCATTTGAATGGAATTGTTTGGAATCTTTTCTCCTCATATTCAATCTTCCTTCTGGTTATTCTGGCTTCACGTCTGTACTTTCTCCTCTCCTTCAGAGCGACAAGAGATTGATGGAAGAGCTTCAAAGAAGGGAAATGAGTTACTCGCCGTTAACAAATTTTAAAACCATAGGAAGCTAACAAATATGTTGAAATGTGGATTATATGACAAAAAACCTTCCACTTGAAACTTTCTGTGTTGAAGTCGAAGCGTCACGGGACGGTCTATTTGAACGAAGTATCTGCAAGTGAGCCAAGTAATGCCCCTGTCAATACGACAAACCCTGGGCAAATTGTATTAATATGTATAATTTAGTCTCTGTTCCCCTCTCGTTTCAAGCCGATTTCATTAAGAAAATATACTTAAATGCCGCTTTCATTAAAAGTAAGCAGTTTGTGGAGCCTTAGGAGTAACAACAGTAGGTGAGGGGGTGGTGGATTTTAAATCGATGATTCAGAAGTCTTGTTTATTGTAGATCATCAAATAACTTTGAAATCGGAGAAAAGGGGAAACAATACCAAGACATTTATTAGAAGAATATTCGCCATGTACTACCTACTAAAGATGTAAGAATCACACTGTATCACATTCAGAATAATTTTCTTACTTTCGGTAAAAACTTTCCGTCTTTTCAGAAATTTGAAACGAAAATAGCTTCCTGCAAGGCTCCAGCTGAAGGAGTTCTTGTGGGAAGAGATCAAAATGGGCGATTTCTCCACGTTACACCTACTATGAGAACTAGGTTGAAAATGATAATGCGATTAAGCGAAGCCCATTAATTTTAGGACTAAGCGACGAAACACTGAACTTTGGAATCAACTACAGGAACCTGTTTTGGAGTAAAATGGTTGTAAGTTAGACGAGATGCCGACGATTAGATGCCGACGTTGGGCTCTGATATCAATGGTTCGGTATCTGAAAAATAAAAGTAGAGACATGATGAGCGTTATAAGGGACTCAAAGACTTGGTATGGGTTTTAAAGAAGCTAACATTTTTACGAACTAATTCTCTGTCTGATTACAGTAACTTGAGTAATTCTAAGAAATAACGGGAATTGGAAAAGTCAAAACCGAATTTTTGCAGAATGGTACAATTTTTTCTCCATTAGACGAACGCAAGAACAACTGCAAAGCTGGTTTTGTCATCTCGACGAATGGAGCAGGGAGGAGGCTGAAATACGGCATAAGAATCGGTGTTTTCACAATTTTTCCTCCCACCGCATAAGGCCTGATATAATCAGTACTGGTTCGTCATAAGACTGCTCATCATGGTGATATCTCTTCATTGATTATGAAGAAAAAAATGGGGATTGAATTCGGGGCATTTACTTAAGCACAATTTTTTGATTGGTTATTCCTGAATAATCAACCTATGTTTTCATGCAAAATGTCAATCTCACCGATTCGGCCCAAAAATTTTTTCTGGACGGTGTCTAATGTGTGGAATGGTGTCTAGATCAAAATTAGCAAATGTCCATCCGCCGTACGTTTTTGTTATTAGACAACTTTCTAAATATCTGAAATTTTGGTCAGGGACCCGTTTCCGGCTCTTGTAGGTCCTCGAATCGTTTCAGCCCAATCAGACTAAATTTGGAGGGGTAGGGGTCAAAATGTGTTTTTTTGAAAAATTGATTTTTGGCAGTCTAAGCGAGTGGGGTATCATTTTCCACTAAATTTTGAACGCTGAATCCAATGAAATGGGTCCCGGAACGATTGGCCCCTCTGGATGAGGTTATGGGTCAAATGGGTACCTATCTACCCATTTTGAATGTGTTTCCGAGATTTCGGTACCTAGGCGAGTGGGGTATTATTTTCCACTAAATTTTGGACCCTGAATCGATTGGAATGGGTC